>LR990882.1:2009316-2609316 GCA_905163395.2 Endotricha flammealis | reverse complement strand
GGTTCGAATCCCGGTCGGGTCATGGTGAAAAACGAACTTTTTCTATTTGGCCTCGGGTCTTGGATGTTTATCTATAAATGTATTTGTTATAAAATATAGTAGGTATCGTTGAGTTAGTATTCCATAACACAAGTTTCGAACTTACTTTGGGGCTAGCTCAATCTGTGTGATTTGTCCCTATATATTTATTTATTTATATTTCAGATATTTTCTTTGTTACCGTTTTATCAACTATCATAACATATTCTAAATAAAAACAATCATTTATCATTATTATTTTATTTACATTATTTTTATTTTATGTGCAACATTGTGTTCAATTATTTTACAATATTTTAAGTCAATACGCCCCATTCGGTAAAGCAGCCAATCTGCTAATTTGTCTTCGAATAATTCAACAACGTGGAACTCGCTGCCAGCTCACTGTTTCCATCCTCTAATATGATCCCGGGTTTTTCAAACGGAGGATGAAAAATCTTTTACATAGCGTTCGTTTCTCCGCCTGTATAATATTTTCCGACCATCCTTATCCGACTTGAAAGTCTTTTCGTCTACAAATATGACTATATTATTGATCCAGTCATCTCAGATCCAGCTATTCTGTCGTCCTTGTGCGCTTGGGTGAGTAATATTTTTCGGGCCGGTATGTGTCGCTGCAGGCCCCCTTCATTTAAGCGACGACGCACTGTCTGCATTGAAATCTGTAACAAGCATTATGACTCAGTAGGTATAATCTCAATTGAAAAAAGAAACTACAAGATACACAAAGATGTCATAAGGGGTGCAGTGAGTGGCTAGCGACCATGGCAGCATCTTCAGCCTCCGTTGTAACACGTCCTCGTGCTTCACGAGGACGGTCGCGTAGGGCTTCATCTCCGCCTTCCTCATGCCGTCGTAGCCACGTGTATACCGACCGTCTCTAAAAACACTATCAGTGCTGTTAAAAACCAGAACCAGGTGTGTAATCATCTAAACATATACTTACTTAGACGAACACGGAAAAACACTAGAAGTAAAATTTGATAAACTTACGTGCACATTTAGTTCCCGGGATATTTCGGAAACTCTCATTCCCATTTCTTTAAGAATAACAATGCGTATTCTTTCAGCAAGCGTGAGACGTGCGGGCATTTTTTTGAGCAATATTTTTTATTAAATTTGTATTAAAATTATGCTCCGGTGTCAGTTAGACAGGAAAAATGACAGAATAAAGATTTTTGACTTTTTACGAGAAAATATACTTTTTCTGTTTTTTGTCTGAGATAACCATGAAGAATTTATTTAAATAAGAGTTCGAATAAAAGTCAAGATTGTATCGAACCATAGTTATATGGTTCTGTTTGAGTTTTCTTGTTGAGTGCATATAATTTTCTAGTGGAGAGTTTAAAGTCAGACGACAGTTAAAGATATACGAACTGTTTGATATAATTAAGTGTAGGTAGTGGAAAACTTTTTATAGTGAAGAATTTTTAGAAACCAATAATCTTGTTATAGCCATTAAATACTTAATTAAACAAAAAAATCGTTAATGGTGTCCGTTGCTAATTTGAAACTAGTAAACATGGTTTTTAAAATTTATTGTTGAACCCTAAAAAGGCTAAATAGAATAAATTGTTGCTTCGGCAATTCATGAATTTTTGAGGGTTTTCTGAAATGACACCCTCTTGTCAAAGTGGCGCCAACTAGGGGCGTTTTCATGAAAACCCTCATCCCTATTATACGACCGAATTAAGAATCATTACTTTGGATAACTTGAAACTACATTGAAATTGACAGAAATATCTCTATCCCTTTCGAACAGTAATATTTTCTCTCAGTTGCGTCTTCAATGGATACACAGCTGTGTCCGCGTTTGTACATGAAATACTTAAGTATCTCTATCCCTTTCGAACAGTAATATTTTCTCTCAGTTGCGTCTTCAATGGATACACAGCTGTGTCCGCGTTTGTACATGAAATACTTAAGGTAACTAACGTAGTTAACTGGATAAGGATTAATATTGTATACGTCAAAATCGGTTTCCAATTCAAGTTCTTTCTATTCTACGCTAGATGGCGCTATTTCCGCATTATTACTCGGAAATCGCTTTTTATTTTATAGTAAGTTATCCGTATACGATAAATATATGCTATCGCGGACTTTTTTGGAGACCTAAGTAAGATTAATATCCTATAATTTTTGTTTTGTTATATCTCAAAGGGTTTAGCCAGCGTTTTCGTCGACAGCTCCCAAGCGGTTGATTTTTTCCGACACTCCCAACAATATTTTTTATATTTCAGCCAATTTATCCTGACAAATTTTATACATAAACCTTCCTCATGAACCAGGCTATCCGTTGGTGAAAACCGCATCAAAATCCGTTGCGTAATTTTAAAGATTTAAGCATACAAAGGGACAAAGGGACATAGGGACAGAGAAAGCGACTTTGTTTTATACTATGTAGTGATATAACAGTGTTAATATAGTGTAAACAAAGACACATGAACAAAGTGACTTCCCCTTAATAGAGACAGTAAGAAAAGTGCCGATGGACACATTCTTTTATTACAACTTTATAAAACTAGGTTAACGTAAAATTACTCATTAGTCTGTATTTAGGCTAGATTGTAATTATATTAGCGTATTTAATAATATCAATTAGAATGCTACCAAAAAAAAAAAAAAAAAACTTATAATATTATTTATTTGACACCAAATACAATATATCTACTGAATAATTATCAAATAAATTATAAATATTAGCTATTCTTATTATGAATGTCCACGATGCATCTTTTTCCCTACACGTGCATAAGCGGTCACAGGATAAAAAGTAGCCTATGTTGGGCTCTGAACCCCTGACAATATATATCCAAATTTTCATAATGATCGGATGATTAGTCATGCCGTGAAGGAATAACAAACAAACAAACAAACTCACTTTCTCATTTATAATATTAGTTAGGATGGTCCTATCTTCGAGGCCACCGTACTTGTCTGTCGTGCAGTAAAATTTTTTTTTTTATTTTTTTTTATTATCTTAGGAAAACCTATCCTAAACATATATATATATATATATATATATATATATATATATATGTATATATTTAATTGTTGTTTATTTTGTTAAATTATTGCTGTCAGTAATTATTTGCAATGAACCTCGGCACATTTTGTATTTTTTAATTATTGCATACCGCCCTTGTACAATAGTTTATTACTCCAGTTAGGGTAATTAGGTAAGAGATCTCTTAAAGAGATAAGCTCACCTTTGTACATTAAAACTCTTACTGTAATTAGGTTTAATTTATGTGCAATAAAGAATATATATAGAAAACCAACAGCTTTATACAATGCATAAAAATAGTTTTATTATAAGGTAAATACCTATATCTATCCATCGATATAAGTATTTACCTCATAGTTCATATCAATATAAGTCAATGTATTTACCTCATAGTTCATTTTCATCTGTACGATGGTTGAAATCCTATCAATCACCTCCGTCTTCATGTTATCAAGCGATTGTTGTTTGACTAGATTATCTTGTGCTATTTGTTCAATACTACTCATTATTTCTTCCGTTTCCAATTCGAGCTCCAATAATTGTGGATTGGTTTCAAGTATTTTGTCCTGTGAATAAGATACTTATAGTATAAAGCTGAAGAGTTTGTTTGTTTGAACGCGATAATCTTAGGAACTACTGGTTCGAATTGAAAAATTATTTTTGTGTTGGTTAGTCCATTTGTCGAGGAAGGCTTTAAGCTATATAACATTACGCATCAGGGAAAAATGTTGCAAAAACGGGGACAATTATTCATATCGCGATAGTGTTTTCGACAACTACGCGAACGAAGTCGCGAGCACAGCTAGTAAGATTTAACGGTTAAGATTTGAGATTCAATACCATTATTAAGATATTTATAGATACTTTCTCCCTTTATACAGTTATAAACTTTATCAAGAGAGATAGGGCACAGCGGATAATCCGCTCAAATCAGAGCAGCACGACACCTTACGGAAGATAGTAGCCAAATAGCAATGGTCTCGGCCATGTTGTGTTCCTACGGTGAGTAAGGTCTCCAGAGCTCCACTTGGGGGGTTGGGAAGGTTGGCAATGCGTAAGTGATACCCCTGGTATTGCAAGTGTCTATAGGCTATGGTGAAGCTTACCATCAGGCGGACCAATGCTTGTTTGCCAACTTTGTGGTTTAAAAAAATATATATACATATTGGAGAATAAATATTTACTTGTAAATCAGGATTTTCCAATATCTCCTGTAACTCGTCTATAGTCAATTCTCCGAGCTCTGGAAACATCAGCACTTGAGTGCTGACCACAGACTGAGGGCTCGCATCGCTTGACTTGTCATCGCTTGTCAAATTCGGTAGCGATCTTTGGAATTCTCTTATTATTGCTTGTACTACCTGAAATTGTAAAATAGGGTTTATTCATACAATGCAATAAAATTGTAAAAGAAAATTATGCAAATTTAAAAATATCTATTTAGCTGTGCTTAGCCGTAGCCTATAAACGCTTGCAATACCGGGGGTATCACTCACTCGTTGCCAAATCCCGTCCCCCCAAGTGGAGCTCTAGAGACCTTACTCACGTAAGTATACGACTGTTTAACACAGGCAGATAGTTATAGCCCGTGCGAAGCCGGGCCGGGCTGCTAGTCTATTATTAATAAATACTTCACAATTTACTCAGCGCCACCTGGTCAAAAAGCTAGGCTTGACCTGCTATTATGTTGATATTTATATTATAATGAAATGAAATCATTTATTTCAGAAATTAGACCTTCACAGTTTTCTTGTCAATTACAATTTTTATATATGTATAAAGAAAATTAACTATGTTATATACTACCACCATTTTGGACACAAGCAAAATGGCTACCGGTAAAAGAAATGGCGAAAGAAACCCGGTTACTGCATTTTTTGTCATTTTGCAATTTTTTTCTTTCACTCGTTTGTGACAATGTTTAAGTACATTTATAAGAATAAATAAAATACAGATCCAGGTATAAATGCATAGACAACATCAAGACTCAAGAACAGACACAAATGCCATCGCATAGTTTGTCAAAGTAGGAGTCCACCACTACTGGGCTGTATTAATAGCAATGACTTACCCTTCCCAAATCTGAATGAACAGTATAATTGATGAGTCCGGGCGCTCCTACAACTTGGTTGGAGTTCTCTCCAACCCATGTATGAGGTATCATAGGATTAACAAATATAGATGGCTTCTCGTTAGGGAAATCCGGACTTAAAATCACGTTTAAACTCATATTTTTGCCGTCAGCGGCAAATTCTACTCTGTATTCCGAATTTTCTCGAATTTCAACAACATGATCGTTAAAGATCTTTAGCGTGTCTATTTGCCGTTTTCTCATATCCTGTTCGTTGTAATAAGCTCTGGGCATCATGTTTATATCCTGTGGTTTAAGAAAATAAGGAGTTTTTATTCAAATTATTATTAGAAATTAAAGAAAAAACGAAAAAATCACTTATTTTTTTTTGGTTTTCTTACTTACGATGTTTGTTTAATCGAATAAAAATGCTTAATTATATTAATTAATGAATACTAATTGTGAATTTTAAGTATTTTATTGGTTTATTTTATCGATATTACAGAAATTACAAGGAAATATTTTCAAAACAAACCCCTGTCTCATTAAAATCAATACACTTGATTAGTTTGTTTTCTGTGATACGTCTGAATAAAATCTTAAGTCCCTCCCATTGGTGGATAATTTTTTATTACGACAAATTTGCCAATAAAAGACAAGATTTTGTGACAGCAGACCTGTGTTGCGATAATAGAAAACATACTGGTGCCACATGTCAATGTCAAGAAAAAAGCGCTCTGTGTTGCCATTAAAATAGTAAATATGTTAACTTTATTTTTATAAAACGTTTATTTGATAAAAACCTATATTCGTTTTTTATACCACAAAGGTGGCAAGTGGCAAACAAGCATACGGTCGCGTCGGCCTGATGGTAAGCCATCACCGTAGCCTATAGAATATCGTTGAGTTAGTATCCCATAACACAAGTTTCGAACTTACGTTGGGGCTAGCTCAATCTGTATGATATTTATTTATTTATTTCTAGACGCTTGCAATACCTGGAGTACCTATGACTATAGACTATATACTCAAGCGTTGCCAACCCTCCCAACCCCCGTGGAGCTCTGGAGACCTTACTCACCATAGGAACACAACATGGCCGAGACCAATGCTATTTGGCTACTATCTTCTGTAAGGTGGAGGTCCTTCCCCAGGACGGGCTGCTCCGATTTTTGCGAATTATCCGCCTTGCTCTAGGTACCTCTCTTTTTAAAGTACTTTTATAATCCAAAAACTACATTTACTCTACTTATATCTGTCTGTATGTGTATAGTGTAAGCAAGTAGTGAAAGTCCTCAACCTCATTCGAGTGTATTATCATGAAAGTGCTAAATATACCTAAGTAATAGAAAATTAATTTATTTTTGCTAATCCATTTTTTTCAGGAGGTGTTTAATATATTTAGCGATACGAAGGTATTAATTTAAAGTATTGTTATTATGTACTATAGTTATTTGGTACACATTTTTATGAGTATTTTACTATTATGTACAACATCTATAATCTATAATAATATTATAAAGAGGAAAGATTTGATTGTTTGTTTGTTTGAATTGAATAGGCTCCGAAACTACTGGACCGATTTCAAAAATTCTTTCACCAGTAGAAAGCTACATTATCAGGGAGTGACTTAGGCTATAGCTTTTCCTGAAATTCAATGTGGTTCCCACGGGAACGGGTCCGGAACTTCACGCGGACGAAGTCGCGGGCAAAAAGCTAGTAACTAACATAAACAAGCATTGATTTGTTTTTTAGTGTGTGGGTGGAAAGTTCATAGCAAAAATTTTGAATTCGGTGTGTACCTACATAAAAACTTGTATGAAAAAAAATATAGATTACGATTTACCAAAAATCTAATTATTTATGTTTCTTTTCCCGAATTTAGTAAGAGAGGTAGGGCACAGCGGATAATGTGGAAGGACCTCCACCTTCACAGAAGATCGTAGCCAAATGGCATTCGTCTCGGCTATGTTGTGTTCCTACGGTGAGTAAGTTCTCCAGAGCTTCACTTTCTACAGGGAGGCAAAGCGCGTGTGACACCCCCGGTAATGCAAGCGTCCATACGCTACGGTGACCGCTACCATCAGACGGGCCGTATGCTTGTTTGCCACTTTAGTGGTATAAATAAATCCCCGAGATATGGCCCAGCATCGGAGCAGCGTGGTAAAGTACGCCCTAATTCCCTTCCCAGAGAGACCGGCGTGCGTTGGTAAATCTACATAAGGCACCGGGTGCGGTAACCGCACGATTTATATAAAGCCCTGTCAAATAGAGCCCTGTCATTTCGTCATTGTGTAAAATAAACTTGAGGACCTCCGTGGCGTAATGGTTACCATACCGAACCGCCACCCAGGAGGTCCCGGGTTCGAATCCCGGTCGGGTCATGATGAAAAACGAACTTTTTCTGAATGGCCTGGCCTGGATCTGGGATGTTTATTTATGTAATGTATTTGTTCTAAAATATAGTATCGTTGAGTTAGTATCCCATAACACAAGTCTCGGACTTACTTTGGGGCTAGCTCAATCTGTGTGATTTGTCCCTATAACATTTATTTTAATTTTTTATTGTATTCAAGGGCTGATCCTGGGCGATGGCAATGATCTCAAGGTCTCCAATGACTGGTTTCACCTAACTATATTATGTCATAGTCGATCACGCCACTTTAAAACACGCAATGAAAATCGTACATATCAAAAAGTTTGTAATGAAAAAAATTTTATTCACGCGATCTGTCATGCTAACGACCTTGCAATGTACACTTTCATTTTACGTACATCGCACAATTCGCAATTCAAAACGTTTTCTGACCTACTGCCCACTCCATACCAGTGGTGGGACACGACATCCGCGACTTTACAAATAATCATTCATATCGAAACTTTCTAATACGGTGAACGCGCGGAAAGAACGCATCAAATAACCTAAAAATCTTTGCATAATATAACTAGAGGCAGTTTTTATGTAATATGCTGTAATAAACTTATATAACAATTTTTGGCCTCATATTTGTACATTGCGATACAACCATGGCGGACGTTCGCGCGCTTTCTTTTTGAAATTTTGACAGAACTCGTTCCATATCGCGATTTTTTTTCCCAAGTGCTATTAATTGCCAGTGTTCTATTTTGTGTTTTGTTTATGGTGTTTTATTTTATTTTATTATAAAACTGTGACAATAAAGGAACAAAATTGGGTGAGTTGTGCAATGATTTAAAATGTTATATCATTTTGTTGTAATGTATTCTATATTTCGAAACGTATATTGAGTTTTTATAATTATATTCGTAAACATGAATTTTGTGAAAGTCACGGAAATGGTATATTTATTGATTGTTAGGAATGCTCCAATTTTAAATTAGATGTGTTTGAATGATCACAATGGTCAATAATACTGGCCACTAATGCATAAGAAAGGATTAAAATAAAACCGTTTATTTTGATCTAAACCTATCTAAACTAAATCCCATAGATAAGTCATAAAACAAAAATTGTGTCGGTCGATATTTTGCGAAGCCCAACTAACATGCACTTCACAGAAAATTTCAACCTTTCTGTTTAATGTAACATATCAGATCAGATCATTTACAGCCAGTTTCCAACGCATTTATAAAGTTAATGACTATAGCTGTCACTGTCAAACTAAAGAAGGAAAAACGAGATGGCTTGAGACTTAATGTGGAATTAAAATGCGTTTTATAAACACTTTCATAATACGAATGTAAATTACGATACGATAAATATATAGGTAGGGACAAATCACACAGATTGAACTAGCCCATAAGTAAGTTCGAAACTTGTGTTTTGTGAGATACTAACTCAACGATAGGTACCTACTATATTTTATAACAAATACATAATATTATAGATAAACATCCAAGACCCGAAGCCAATCAGAAAATGTTCGTTTTTCATCATGACCCGACCGGGATTCAAACCCGGGGACCTCCTGGGTGGCGGTCTGGCGTGATAGTTTAAAAAGTTAACAATGTTAACATTAGATAAAAATAACTAAATGAAAGCTTGTTTTGTAGATAACCTTCTTTTTATAAAACCATATTATAAAGTTTCTATTCAAATTATTTCAAATGTTCCAAAAAAACATCAAGTTTTCGTTGAAGACAAACCGCATATTATGGCGTTAGAACTGGGCCATTACGATGCAAAACTTTTTAATGGTGATACCACAGATGTCAGAATACAACTTCTTTCTGTGTTCTGTGGGTGATACAGTCAATCCATGTAAAAAGTGCCCAGGGCAGGGTAGAGAATATTATAGAGGTAGGGCACAGCGGATAATCCGCTCAAATCGGAGCAGCCCGTCTGGGGAAGGACCTCCACCTTACAGAAGATCGTAGCCAAATAGCATTGGTCTCGGCCATGTTGTGTTCCTACGGTGAGTAAGGCTCCACTTGGGGGGGGGTTGGGAGGGTTGGCAACGCGCGAGTACTACCCCCGGTATTGCAAGCGTCTATATGCTACGGTGATACTTACCACCAGGCGGGCTGTATGCTTGTTTGCAAACTTAACTTAGTGGTATAAAAAAATATATAAATTGCAGTCATAAAACGAAGTTCATAACTCATACTTATTGCTCAGTGCATAACGACTTAACGACAATCGATTTTGAATTGTTATGAAACTCTAAGCCAGAAACTTTGGCGTTGAGTTTAAAACCAAACATTTTTATGCTATTATTGTAAGCAAGCATCTTCATGAAACTTTGTACATAATCGCGACGACTTCTGTGGTTCTTGTTTCTCGATAGTTATTAAAGGATTTTGATGAATTTCTGGTTTGGGCATATCATCCTTTATTTCTTCATCAGAGTAGTCAAGAGTTGTGGATTCAATTGGTTTTGCCGGCCTTTTCCTCAGTGTGACGTTTTTCTTCTTTGAACTACTACAGATGTCAGTTAAAATTTTTGCCTTGGTTTCATGTTTTGATAGTGTTTTTTTGAGATCTGTAATTTCGCGTAACAGGTTTTCTATTTCATTTTCACTTATTTGTAATTTTTCTTCTAACAACTTATTCTTCTTTTCCAATACCTCCTCCCTATCTTGTATGTCTAAGTTTAAGTTTAAGTGAAGATAATTCCGCTCGATCGCCATTGGATTGTTACTTTTAGGTACTCTTTACAACTAGACTAGCGCCAACTAAATACTAAACTAAATGAAATCTGATTGTATACTAACCAAATAGTTAGTAAAGTATAAAATTTTAAGAGTACGAATTAGGATTTGCTGTTAATTTTGCATTTGAATTATACAGAATTGAAATTAAAATCGCGATTGCTTTGCAGAGTAACCTAGCGGGTCATGATGGAAAACGAACTTTTTCTGATTGGCCTCGGGTCTTGGATAGAGATGGGCGCTTTCCCGGTAAAAACCCAACCTCTGGAAATATTTCCATTTATACCCATTTCTTCCCACCCAATTTGAATTACTTCCCGGAAGAAATTGAATTCGTTAAATTTGAAAAAATTTCATTGCTAACAAGCGCATTTTTTATATTTAATTTAATATTTGACTAAAGTAATCTATAAAATATAATAAAATATATAATATATATAAAATTCAAAGTCCTGACTATTGGGGTTGAGAGTTTATATGCGATAAAGCAGACCAGACCGACCGGACCGGACCGGAACGGATCGGACCGGACATACCGTACTGAGCCGTACCGAACCGGACCGAACCGCACCGGAATCTATTATATATAATTTTTGTTTCTGAAGAAAAATATGCTAATTGTTAGTAGGCCACGAGGGGGAAGCCGCGGGCAGAAGCTAGTAGTTTTAAATAAACGCGATAAAATAGAATGACATTAGCGTGCTGTGTACTACCTACGAGTGGCGGCGGCGGCGGGCGGGGAGGGGGATTCACTCGTCAGTCCCAGTGCGCCATTTTTCGCAGTTGGTTTATTTACTCATAGATTAGTATTAAATCCATCGTGTTAACGTGTATCTATCTACCGCCTACTCAGAAACAGTATGTACAACTGAAATAAATTAAAGAGCCTATCCCCGAAGTGTCACTATGAGAGCTGTCAAGCTCTGTTCCTCCGTCCATCCGTTAGCGTTGGCGTTGGCAACCGTCTGGAACTGCTGCCGGCAGGATTTAATTCCGTCGCACAATGGTACTTCCACTCGAGGCGCCCGGCTGCACGGAGCAAAGCCACTGGACGTGGCGGGTCCTGCAGTCTCAATTCGCAGCATCTTTTTCTGCAGCCCATCAAAACCTTTTTTTATGGTGTGCACGTTGTCGTCCAGATTAGTAACCCTTTCTTCTACTTGGTCCACATTCTTCAGTAAGGTCTCTCGCTCTTATTGTCGTCTTTCCTCCTGTTTATAGCTCATTTCCTGTCGCATTTCGTCTTGTTTCAAGCGCATTTCCTCCTTTCCTTGGCGCATTTCTTCCTGTTTCTCGCATATTTCCTAGCGCATGCAATCCA
This sequence comes from Endotricha flammealis, assembly GCA_905163395.2. Lineage (NCBI taxonomy): Eukaryota > Metazoa > Arthropoda > Insecta > Lepidoptera > Pyralidae > Endotricha > Endotricha flammealis. Next base: position 2,597,748 of record LR990882.1, on the reverse strand, counting down.
TTATCTGCATTAATCTATTGAAGTCAAATGCAGATGCTCTAGCCTCTTGAGCTGGAGCCAAGGTCCGATGGGTGGAGCTAGTGGACGGGGCCTGCATGGTTGATGTCGCCTGGTCCTGGTGGATAGGTGTGGCTTAGTCGATGGATGTGGCTTGGTCGATGGAGCCGGTAGGCGTGTCCGCTGATCGGGCAATAGCCATGGCTTCCGCTTCTTCTTGTGCCGTCGTTCTGACGCCGGCAGTTTCTTCCCTCGGAGTCGCTGCAAATCCCACTTCTGACACCAAATGTTAGCAACGTGGGAATCGGAATTTGGATTAAACACCGTTGACTCGTTAGAAGAATTTATTGAGCGATGAACATGTCACAGATACAATCAATGTAGCCAAATCACACGAAAAATCGAAGTCCGTAGATCGTCGAAGTTGTTGGTCCAATCACAGTATTCGCCCAATCGCAGAGTCGTCCGAAGTGCGTTGGTATCGCAAAGGTGGCAGGTTAAGTCACTCTTGATTAGTCTTCGCATTTATCGCACCGAATGTTCAGAATGAACTGACTGTGTCGGCTACCGGCCGACGGCTATGGCCTTTTTTGTGACTTGTTTACAAATAACTTCGATCAAAACAACTTCAAGGTCAACAAATAACTTCCTATGTGTAAGTCATTTTGCACCTTATTGTACAAGCACTAAATTCAATGTCGCTTGCACTTCTCACTTGTTTGTCACACTTGTTTTGATTACTTATTTTTCTCGATGTATAAATAGATGTAAACAACGCTTCTACCCGCGGCTTCGCCCGTGTGGCCTAACTTACAATTAGCATATTTTTCTTCAAAAACAAATTCCGGTCCGGTCCGGCACGTCCCGGTACGGTACGGTCCCATCCGGTCCGATCAGGTCCAATCCGTTCCGGTCCGGTCGGTTCGGTCCGGTCGGTCCGGTCCTTATAAGGAAACTACATACCAAATTTTGAATCTCTAGACCCAGCGGTTTGGGCTGTGCGTTGATATATAGTTAAGACAGTCAGTCAGTCAGTCTGGACTTTGAATTTTATATTTATAGATAATTTTTATTAAACATCGTTTTATTTTATATCCAAACGATATTTTACTATTATTATTGTAGTAAATTTAACCATACTTATTTCTTCCTGGGAGTATATAAAATATGCCGGAATAAATGGGAATTTATTAATTTTTTCCCTTCCTTCCCTTTCCTTCCCATTTTAACCTTCCCGAATTTCTTCCCGCGGCACATCTCTAGTCTTGGATGTTTATCTATATACGTATTTGTTATAACATATAGTATCGTTGAGCTAGTATCCCATAACACAAGTTTCGAACTTTCTTTGGGGCTAGCTCAATCTGTGTGATTTGTCAAAAAAATTACATAGTACATACCATAGATTTATTATATTCTAGCGTAAGATTGGCAATGCAAAAGAGATAGATCATAGCATACACGTTGGTTAGAGGGAGATAGATAGGCGAGACCATTTTCCTATACACGCTATCGGCCTGTATCGGCCCGACGTCAGTCGTGTTAAAAACAAATCCCACTTATTTTTACAAAATTTATGGTTTTTAGTTTTGTTGTTAATTCGACGTGATTAAATATGGTTACCTGTGCAGTGCCTGGATGTAATTCAAACTTTAAGGAAAATCCACAAAATTATATATCTTGCTTGCACACATGTACATTCCACGCACACTAGTGTATTTTGTTTTTGGCGATAGGTACGCTAGTATATACTAAATCTATGGTACATACAGTATGAATGAATACAAGAGATAAATAAAAATTCGAGTAAATCAGTAAATCCCTTCACGCAATTAAATATATATTTTTGAAGAACCCCATATTAAAGTCTAAAGAAAAAACCACGAACTACTTATTAAAAAAAACATGATATTTAAATCTGATTTGATTTTTTTTTGTCATGTTTTTTTATATATGGGATATGTTGCATGCATCCATCATTTCGCCATTAGATGGCGTTGTTTTGATTCCACAACCTATTGCACACTAACTTCATCATTTTGCAATGTTTCGTGTTTTTACTTAACAATGGTCAAATTATTTATTTTGTAAACAAGCATTATAAATATATTAAGACATTGCGAATCTTTTTTTAAATTACATCCATACAAAATAATCAACAACCAACCATGAAAGTTCCATCCGAAACAACGAAACGCGTACGATTTTGGCGCCAACTGTCTTTGTTTAATCATAAGACCACATTGATGAATGCCAGTGTATTCGGAAGGGCACAGGTATATTATAAACTAGCTTACCCGTGCCCACTTCGTTGGGCATAATGTTAATAATCCTTTTTTAGTACAGGCGTTCGTAAGAAACGCTTTCATTCGACCGTTTTTTCTCCGATTTACTTTGCAAAACCGACTACCACATAAAAGCCTTTTTATTTTTTGGTTTTTTATATAACCTATGACACTCAGCAATAATGTGGCTTTCTATTGGTGAAACAATTTTTAAAATCGGTTCAGTAGATCCCGAGATTACCCCTTACAATTTAACAAATACACAAACTTTACCTTTTTATAATATTAGTATAGATTGCCTAAGTCGTTACTACTGACATCAGATAGAATTACTTTAAAAAAAAAAGAACCTCCATAATATATTAATACTAAAATGCTACTACAAGTTAGGTGATTACCACAGTGACAAACTTTATGTGATGATTTGTTGACGGGTTCATTTCAATTTCGATTTTATGTTATCTATTGAAATGAAATGAAATGAAATAGTTTATTTCAGAAATTAGACCTTCACAGGCACTTTTTAAAAGCTTTTATTTAACTTGACCTGTATGTATGTATGTATGTATGTATGAATGTATGTAAGGGTGGAATCTTGGAACGATAATTTGAACCATTTAAACAAGAGCGAACATATAAAATATTTAAAAACAAACTAAAACAATTTCTCATCAGCAAATGTTATTACAGTGTGGACGATTTCTTAAAAGATAAACTTTTATAAGACTCACTATCTCACGGTCACAAACTTAATAAATATAAATAGTTATAAGGTAGGTAGTAAAATTGTTATTGTAATAAAATTTCAACACATTATTAATTATTTATGTTAGAAACTCTAGAAAATATAATAATAAAAAATATGATATAGAAAGTATATAGATAAGTTATTATATTGTATAATGTAACAATAAGGTGGCCCACCGATTGTAGTTGCAATACCCTATTCAGGGTCCATGTACCAATTAGATTAATTAGATTTAAGCTGTACACAAACAAACTCACTTTCTCATTTATAATATTAGTATGATAGTATGACTAGTATGAGGAGCTCGATGGCGTCGCTGTGTGTCACACTCTAATATGAAAACACAAGTTAAGCGACGGCGACCCTAGCCAGCGTTTGGATAGGTTTCGTTATCTCGAGCTTCTTCGTGCTTCGGAGGGCACGTTAAGTCGTCGGTCCCGGCTGTTGTCGATAGATGACAGTCGTTAAGCCAAGTCGGTGGCCTTAGGGCGGTTTGAAAACACCGACCTCTGCCAATCAGCATTAGAGCAGCGTGGCAGAGTAGGTACGCTCTAATCACCTTCGATTGAAGGGAGACCTGAGACCAGCAGTGGGATATGATGCACAGCAATAGATGGCACTGCGAAACCTGTCCAGTGATAACTAAAAAGTAAAAAATAAATTAAAAGTAAAAAAATATATTTAAAAACAAGCTTTTATTTCATTGCGCTAAAAAGAATAAAATAAACATTTTTATTTTAAAATTTTAACTATCAACTTATAACGTCAATACACAATTTATATGACATAAAAGCTTGTCGCGAGATTTACCTGTTTAGGAAAACATAATTACCGAACTAACATTTATTCGTACTACGAGTAAATGTTAGTAATTAAATCTCGCGACAAGCTTTTATGTCATATAAATTGTGTATTGACGTTATAAGTTGATAGTTAAAATTTTAAAATAAAAATGTTTATTTTATTCTTTTTAGCGCAATGAAATAAAAGCTTGTTTTTAAATATATTTTTTTACTTTTAATTTATTCTTGTCATTTACAACTTGTTTAAATAAAGAAAATAAACTACGTTATATACTACCACCATTTCGGACACAAGCAAAATGGCAACCGGTAAAAAGAAATGGCGAAAGAAAATCGGTTACGGCCTTTTTGTCATTTTGTACTTTTTATTTTATTTTTATATATTGTATTGTAATTCACAGATCTATATTAAAAACGTATTTTTTATACGTAAATTTGTACGCCATGGTGTTGGTAGGATACAGAGTGCCATATAGTATTGTTTTAACTTTGATTTACCTGTACTCACAAATAAAGATATTTGATTTGATTTGAACTGCGATAGCTATGACGATAGCGTCTACTTGGGCCCGTGATTAGAAAATTATTTTCTGTCTGTTTAATAAGTATTTATTCACAAAAAATATCTAGTATCCATAATACAAGCTTAGTTGGCCTAGATTTCGTTATGTGATTCGTCTACCTATATTTTTTTTTTATTTTTTTATATTCTAAGCATGTTTCTTAGTCATTACATCACTAGACCTAGAACATCGTCCAATCACGGGCCACGGGTATTTAAAAATCTCTTGAGACTTCTAACTTTACTACTCTCAAAGAATATTTTAGGAAAAACGTCGGTTAGTGCGGCCAGGGTGTGCCACGGTGGGCAATTCACGTAACAAGAACCGATTCTACTTCGATTCAACGACACTCGCTGTCCCGTTCAATTCCTATTTTGTATGAGTGAGACAGCGAGTGTCGTTGAATCGAAATAGAATCGGTTCTTGTTAAGTGAATTGGCCCATCGTTGTTCTGTGGCCGATCCAATGACACTTCGGCGTTTGATCTGCTGGTCGATCTGACTTTCATGGCATCTTACGAGTAGGTTTCGTAGTTCTGCCAAAATATTTGACGCTTAATCATATCTACTAATGCTATAAAGAGGATAGATTTGTTTTTTTTTTTCTTACAAATAAACTCAAAAACTACTTGATTGATTTCACAGCTATATTATATATTTTTTTTAAGAGAGGTAGCTGATAATCCTCTCTTTTTTTTTTTTTTTTTAATTTTTGATATTGGAGCATCCCGTCTGGGAAGGACTTCCCAAAAATAGCATTGGCTTCGGCCATGTTGTGTTCCTACGGTGAGTAAGGTCTCCAGAGCTTCACTGTTTACAGGGTACGCGCGAGTGATAACCCCGGTATACAAGCGTCTATGGGCAGCAGTGAGTGCTTGCCTATGCCTGTTTGCCACCTTAGTGATATAAAAAATAGAGATCATATAATAGGTAACAAAAACCCGTGTGAAGCTAGTTTTTTATATTCGTAAACATAAATATGACCACGCAAGTTAAGCGACGTCGACCCTAGCCAGCGTTTGGATGGGTTTCGTTATCTCGAGCTTCTCCGTGCTTCGGAGGGCACGTTAAGCCGTCGGTCCCGGCTGTTGTTCAGTGGCCTTCAGGCGGTTTGAAAACACCGGCCTCTACCAATCCCGCATTGGAGCACCGTGGCAGAGTACGCTCTTATCACCTTCGATTGAAGGGAGACCCGTATCCCAGCAGTGGGATGATTATGGGTTGATATGATGAAACATAAATAATATTGTAGATTTTTTTTTGAACGTGCTTTTATTTCGCTCACTGTACATTTTGGTTTAATGATGCATTATTTCAAGTTATTAATTATTATTGTTACATATTGTCATGTAATGTAATGCAAGCATTTCTTCAAGGTTAGTTTACTTATGTTAAAATGCGCCATCACAATATAAACATACTAAAGGTCCCCGGCTCCGCATGAGTTTTGGAAGGGATCCCTAATTTAAAAAAAAAAACGAGTTACGTCCTTTTTAGGGTTCCGTAGCAAACTAAAAGGAACCCTTATAGTTTCGCCATGTCCGTCTGTCCGTCCGCGGTCTAGCGCCTAGACGCTTAATGCTAGAAAGCTGTAATTTGGTATGTATACTCATATTAACAATGCTAACAAAGTGGTAGAAGAAAATTAAAAAAAATTTTTTTTTTGGGTGCCTCCCACTACAGGTGAAGTGCGAATGATTTTTTTTTCGCACTGACCCCATGTTGTGGGGTATCGTTAGATAGGTCTCTTAAAAACATTGAGGGTGTGGGAAGATCATTTTCCGGTTCAATGATCCGTTTGCGAATTATTTACATTTAACGTGTCAATTTTCGTTTTGTACGGTTTGTCCCCCCCCCCCCCCTCTATCTTTGAAGGTCTTGTGTTTAGAAATTTGAAAAAATTCATGACATTAGTCCATATAGTGAACCTACAAGGAAAACTATAACGGTTAAGTAGGCACTACTAGTTACCGAGTAATAGCCGACGAACTGATAAAATAAAATTTCTTTGATGAAAACTTACAAATGTCATAGAATATGATATTGGACTCATTTGCAAGCAAGCAAAGCACAGCAAATACGGAACCCTACACCAGACATGCACTTGGCCGGTTTTTTTGACATTAAATTTTTTTATTTTATTTTCCAAAATTCTCACGTATAACCAGAGTGCTTAGTACGAGTTTTTTTGTTCACCATTCGATCATGTCGACGTAAACAAACCGACCAAATAGAGAAGTACTCTCATGTTGCGAATTTATAAGACGCATGCTACATATCAAAATTATGCTTACTTGCTCACGTATCGAAGTGAGTAACCCGGCTGAGTAACGCGTCTGATAAATCTATGCATATAATAAAACAGTAGACCCCGATATGTCTGTACTTTGAACATATTTGGCAAAAATGGAGAGGGAACAGTTAGAGAAAGGTAATAAAAGCGAAAATATATATTTTTAAATTTATTGTCTGTCTGTCTGTTTGAACGCGCACATCTTCTAAGTTACTGAACGGATTTTAATCTTGTTTTCACAAGGAGATAGAGCTCGGCTTGGAGCAGAATATAGGCTTTGTTTCATTTATATCGCATGACAGGAAAAGGAGTTATCTTATTTGAACATTTCACGCGGACGAAGTCGCGGGTAACAGCTCGTTCACAATATGAAACAGTTTTACATTTTGGTCGGCTTGTAAACATTAACAGTTCGAATGTGACCAAAAAACTCGTACTAAGCACACAGGATACACGAGGCCGAATAATAAAACTGTTCAATACTGTTAATTTTATTACAAAACTAACTAACTAGTGCTAGTAAATGAACAACTGTATCTTGTGCATGTATTATAATTACAGGGCCAGTGAAATGAAATTGATTCACAAGCTGGGTCACCACCAGTTAGAATCGTCCGCCAGGACCGTTTCAACCATCACATATTCCCAACGCTGCATCTCCCCTTGAGACAGTGACGTTTAAAGTAAAATGAATTGTACGTACGTGCGTCGACAGTGCGTATTCGACTCAGGCACAGCGACGAATTCTACCAAAAGTGTCGTTTACCGAAAACTGTCGAAGCACGAGCAGCCACCATTTCGACAGTGGTGCTAATTCTGTTGTACATTTAACTAGATTACTACTAATTTTGACAGAACTAAAAGTGTTGCTATCCTTGTCACAAATTGTAAACCAAGGAAGGACAACAACACCTTTGGTCCTGTCAAAATTAGTTTAAAGTCTAACTTTTTATTAGCTGCAGTAAAATGACGTTTCTAAATGTCATTCAACATACAAATTGCAATGTCCGGCAACCCACAAAACGTCATTTTACTGCAGCTAATAAAAAGTTAGACTTTAGTCTAGTTACATGTACAACAGAATTAGCCCCAGTACGTACAGTCAAGAGCAGGTCGACCTTTACATATTGGACTTTGTACCATTCTTAAGTTCTATGTCTTAAGAGCCAAAATTGTACTTTAAGTGTAAAGCTCGACGTGCACCTGACTGTACTTACTTGACGCACGGCACGAACAGCGAGCTTAAAACTAGCATGCTTAATGCATAATGCTAACAAATGTGAACTGCTCATAAGCATGCTCGTATTGAGCGTACTCAATAGCACGCTTTTAAGCATGCTATCTTATAGCATGCAACACTTGTCATGTCAGTTTGCCCTTTACTTTTACGGTCAGCTGATTTTGAAATAACTTTTTAATATATTAATATTATGCGATTAAATAAGAAGATCTTTGGTTAATTTGACAGTCAGATGGTTAAGCTGTGACCGGGGCGGATGCCTAAGGTCGCTGGTTTGATCCCCGTACGGATATTTATGTAATGTATAGGCTGTAATGAAATGTCTCACAAAACACAATTTACAAAGTGCCACCTGCCCCCTTACTCTTGAAGAGAATTCCGCTCGATCGCCATTGTATTGTTACTTTTAGGTACTCTTTACAGCTAGACTAGCGCTAACTAAATACTAAGCTAAATGAAATCGGATTGTGCGCTAACCAAATAGTTAGTAAAGTATAAAATTTCAAGGATTAGGATTTGCTGTTAATTTTGCATTTGAAATTATAGAGAATTGAAATTAAAATCGCGATTGCTATGCAGAGTAACCTAGCTGGTCCCAAAGCTAGGCTTATTCTTCTTCTGTTATGGGTACCTGACAACGGATAATTGTAAATATATACTTACTAGCTTTTCCCCGCGGCTTCGCTCGCGTTAATTTTATGACTGTATAGATCTCGTTTGACAACAAAACAACCCATAGCGCGACTTGTGGTGCCAACTGTTGACCGATACAGTGCCCTCTATAGTAGAAAATTTATTTTCCCATTGGAACGACATACTTTCACGGGATAAAAAGTAGCCTATGTTTGGCTCTGTACCCGTAACAATATGTATGCAAATTTTCATAATGATCGGCTGCTTAGTCAAGCCGTGAAGGAATAACAAACAAACAAACTCACTTTCTCATTTATAATATTAGTAAGGATTAGTAAGGATTAATACATAGAAATCGCCCAGAGCACGTAACGCTATGTGATTGTGTAAAAGTTTGCCCCGAGCGGCAAATATGTGACTCGATTGACACCATGGTGTCAATCAGTCAATTCAAAAAGAGTCCTTTCGCGATTGACACCATGGTTCCAATCCTTCGTGGTGTCAGTCGCTGAATTACTGAATCGAACCCGCGCCTTCTGTCACCGATCACTACGAACGCACCACACCGGCTGACAACATTTCCATGCTACATAGACATCAAAATCATACTTTTTAGGGTTCCGTAGACAAATGGCAAAAACGGAACCATTATGGATTCGTAATGTCTGTCTGTCTGTCCGTCCGTATGTCACAGCCACTTTTTTCCGGAACTACATATAAGAACTAGATTGTATTCAGTGAACCGCATTAAGATTTTCACACAACCCAAAATAGAAGAAAAGGACGGGTTGCACTCCGGGAGTGCCGGCAGAAGTGAAAATTTAAACATGTTGTGCATTGTGCGTTGTGCATTTTTGAATGTTTGGAACGGTTAGGGAATCTTACGCTTTCTCGATCAGGCTACGGATCTGACGCGAGTTTAACATTTTTTACCCATCTAAAAAAAGTGGCAAGCGTCGTTAAAGAAGTTTTCACTTCAAAAATATTGAAAATTGACGGGTGATACGTATCCCTGCAGTGAGATTATGAGTTGATATGGAATACAAGTGAATAGAAGTCACAGTCGCCGGCGATACACGACAAAATAATCGCCGGCGACCAGTCTACGTTACATAATAGTAAATATAGATAGGTTAGGTCTTCAAAAATGATTTTGAGGTTTCAAATTTTTTTCTAAAACTGTATAGTTTGCGCGAGAGACTCTTCCAAAGCTTCCAAAGTGGTAAAATGTGTCGTCGCAAAAATATATGATGTAATTACATTGCCATGCAAACTTCCACCGAAAATTGGTTTAAACGAGATCTAGTCAGTAGTTTTTTTTAATACGTCATAAATCGTAAACCGCAATTACTGCTACGGAACCCTTCATGGGCGAGTCCGACTCTCACTTGGCCGCTTTTTTAAATGAATGAAACATTGTTTGGCTCATTACATAATCTTACACAACTTAAATTCTAAAATTTGCTTTGCATTGTTTTAAAAATTGTATTTAATTAAATTTAATTTCAAAGTCAAAATATAAATACCTAATACCTATTTCTGTGCGACTGGATATTACGGTCATTGTTTACGTTTTGTAATTGTTTTAACAATACAAAATTATCGTTATCTTGTAATTTTATTATTGCTGTAATACAACGAATGGTTTGGGTAAATCTTAGATTAAAACAAAAAGAGTTGATAAATAGATTTTTAAACTTTTTTTTACTTCCATGCATACATAATACATAGGTATAGAAATTAGATTCAGTGGTTCCTAACCTTTCCAATATTGTAACCCCTATGACCTTTTTTTTTTATTATAGTGAGATAAATGCATTACTGCATGCCCCGTTGCTTGGGGAAGCGGCAGGGGGTGTGACTTGCCTCTAAGCCACTTAGGGTATACCGACTAAAACGCTTACTCACTGCCACCTTATCCGCCTAGATGGGCGAGGCGGGAATTAAGATACTTCCGTGACCCCGCCGGCAACCCCTATGACCTAGAGAGATTTTACCCCGGGTCTTTAGTTCGAACGGGCCATGGGACGTTCGACCGTATAGTCAAAATCGTCTTGCGTCCCAACGGGCCACTGATTAAATTACTATTTACCTTACAATGTTATCATTAAAAAGCAAAAACAAATAATTGGACATTAGTGTTGAAAATTTTCCTGCGATCAAGATAGCGCGACGCGACTCAGCTAGAAAAAAATGCTGCGTGGCGATTTCTAATTTTATTAGATACTAGCTTTTTGGCCACGACTTCGTCCGCGTGAAGTTCCGGACCCGTTCCCGTGGGAACCACATTGAATTTCGGGAAAAGCTATAGCCTATGTCACTCCCTGATAATGTAGCTTTCTACTGGTGAAAGAATTTTTGAAATCGGTCCAGTAGTTTCGGAGCCTATTCAATTCAAACAAACAAACAAACAAATCTTTCCTCTTTATAATATTAGTATAGATGTTATTAATTAATTATTAAGTTCTTCGTATGGACCTAGAAAAAAGGCGGACACCATAACTGAAACTAAAAAGTGAATCACCCATAGTAAGCCACCTCGCGTATACGCACGAACCGGCCGGCTTACTATGGTGTGAATGTGTGCGTGCCGGTCAGCCATTTCACACTCACACTTAAGTGCTTCAATTCTCTCTTAGCAAGATTCCGTCCGCCTTTTTTTCTAGGTCCATGGTTCTTCGTTACCCCCACAAAAAAGCAGATTTACCCCCGCGGGGGTAATTACCCTCAGGTCCACGGAATTAAAATCAATAGAAAAAGGAAAAAAAATGCCTAGGTAATAAACATTTTTGACATGATATACTGATTAAAGTAATTAACGGACGACCTCCGTGGCGTAATGGTTACCACGCCAGACCGCCAGCCAGGAGGCCCCGGGTTCGAATCCCGGTCGGGTCATAATGAAAAACTAACTTTTTCTGATTGGCCTCGGGTCTTGGATGTTTATCTATATGTGTATTTGTTATAAAATATAGTATTGTTGAGTTATTATCCCATAACACAAGTTTCGAACTTTTTTGGGGCTAGCTCAATCTGTGTGATTTGATTTAAAAATCTGCAAATTGTTTTTAGCCTAAAATATAACACCTTTTATACCGTGACCGCGAGAAATCCTTTCAATACGAGTACTTACTTCATACTCCGACTATCTTCTTTCTGATTAAATTCGTTGTGACTGACTTGTGAGTGAATGAATGAATGAATGAATGAATGAATGATTGAATGAATGAATGAATGAATGAATGAAAGATTATGGTTTTACAGTGGTCTTAAAGCATTATTTTGTTCTTAACATACTCCACCAGATTTGTTATGTGAATTTACATAATAAGTTCCAAGACAGCTGTAGTTTCTCCCCCGGGACGTCAATAAGCTTCATCGCTTATTGTCAAACTGAGGTTGCCGGTTGATCCTGGTTCTACAGGAGACAAAGCAATGGGAATGTGTGGTGGGCTTGTCAAAAACTAACGCGACTGCTCACGGGGCTTGAAATTTGGTTTTCACAGATTCTCGTTTGCGAACAAACGTTAAATATTTACCCTTGATTTTCAGAAACCATTCAAAAAGTTATGTAAGCAAACCAATAAATATTGTAATTAGCCCAAGTTCACAGTCTCGATTCGACGATTATACTATTTCATAATATTAACTATTATGTAACGAGGACTGGTCGCCGGCGATTATTTTGTCGTGTATCGCCGGCGACTGTGACTTCTATTCCATATCAACTCATAATCTCACTGCAGGGTTACGTGTCTCCCGTCAATTTTCAATATTTTTGAAGTGAAAACTTCTTATAACGGCGCTTGCCACTTTTTTTAGGATGGGTAAAAATGTTATACTCGGGTCAAATCCGTAGCCTGATCGAAAAAGTGTAAGAAAATATTCAAAAATGCACAACGTTGATGTTTAAGTTTTCACTTCTGCCGGCACTCCCGGATTGCAACCCGCCCTTTTTTTTTGAAACTGTCTCGGAAGAAAAATTATTTTTTCTTGGCGGTTCATGGTACTTATCTACTACTCCTACTCTAACTATGCTAACTCAATAATTACCTAACTAAATTAAATTGAATTTTTTTTTATAAAAAATGGTTTGGTGAGCTATGTTGGAAGCGTCTCGGAGAGCCTTTTAAAAAAACAAGATGTTTATACACGAAGAGACTTTAATCAACTGACTTATTCTATAGTTACAAGTTCCTTATATGCTATTCCTTATCTAAACAGTAATACTAAACCTTATTGCTACTAGTACCGGACCCGAGCATATATAACTGGTGACAAAAGCCGGTACTTTTTTAAGTACTTTTTGGGTTGTCTCGCACCCCGTGCTTCGCTAATTTCATATACTTTATAAACCCATCCCTGTCCAGACAGCGTCCACGTTGCTTGACTTAATTCTGACTATATACATACTATGAAGACTTCCGCACCAGTTTCCTAGTGTTTGTTATGTAATGAGCACCTTCACTTACATAATCTCGGACGACATAAAATTATATTGAATATACCTGTCTTGTAATATATAATACACCCATTGTTTTATCTTAGTACTAGCTGTGCACGCGACTTCGTTCGCGTGGTTGTCGAAAACACTATTGTGATATGAATAATTTTCCGTAGTAAACTACCGGGAACCCTTATAGTTTCGCCATGTCCGTCTGTCTGTCGGGCTGTCCGCGGTCTAGCGCTTAGACGCTTATTGTTGAAAAATATTTTTTTTGGGGTGCCTCCCCTATATGTAAAGTGGAAATAGAAATTTGAAAAAAATCATGGTGGTAGTCCATATAGTAAACCTACAAGGAAAACTATAACGGTTAAGTAGGCTCTACTAGTTACCGAGTAATAGCCGACGATCTTATGAAGTCAAATTGTCGTACAAATGTCGTAAAATGTACAAATGTCATAGAATGTGGCATATTGTACTCATCTGCAAGCAAGCCACGAGTAGCCAATACGGAACCCTATATTGTCCGTGGCCCGACACGTACTTGCCCGGTTTTTTTTAAAAGTAATTTTTCTTAAAAAAAATTATACATTAAAAAAACATTTTGATAATAAATTTGCTTAAAACAAAAAGAGATAAAAAAGCAGAAGAACAACAACAAAATAGTGACCACAAATTAATCTTTAAAATAACTTCCACATCCACAGTGCTTTGGATACCGATACCATAGAATAAGTAATAACCCGAGGTAGAATGGACACTCCGCCCCGCACTGGACCGAGTTACCACACCCGAGGAGCCTCGAGGAACCCTCAGTCGCAAATGTGTGCGTTTAGTGAACGAATGTGTATACGTGTGCACATAGGTTTGCGCGTGTACAGACGACGTGATTATTTCACGCGCGTTGTATGGAGTATCCGGGCTGTGCCGAAACCAAAAAACTGAAATATAGTGTAGGTCCGGGTTAGTCTTACTGTTATTTTCGCGTAGTGTTTATGGAGGTGTTTATATAGGTATTGAAAATAATTATTTTTGGCACTAACCACTCCCATCTTATTGACGCAAACCAATTATCACATAAAAGCTAATATTCTTGATGCAGTTACGAAAATCATAGAAAAGTCAAACATAGACGTGTCCATGAAGACCATCCATCATACCATCCATAAATCATCCTTAAAAATTTTCGCATTTATAAATTACTAGCTTTTTTGCCCGCGACTTCGTCCGCGTGAAGTCCCGGACCCGTTCCCGTGGGATCCACATTGAATTTCGGGAAAAGCTATAGCCTATGTCACTCTCTGATAATGTAGCTTTCTACTGGTGAAAGAATTTTTGAAATCGGTCCAGTTTCGGAGCTTATTCAATACAAACAAACAAATAATCAAATCTTTCCTCTTTATAATATTAGTGTAGACTAGCTGTTACCCACGGCTCCGCCCGCGTGGTCAAGGGAAAATTACAACAATTTTTTCCATGGGAATCTCCAGGAATCTCTTTAATCCGTGGGTAAAAAAGTAGTCTTACGTCACTCTCCAGACCTTATCCCCGTTAAAAAATTATGAAAAAATATGTTATTGGGAATCAGATTTTTTTCCGGGATAAAAAGTAGCCTATGTCACACTCCAGACCATAAATCATCTCTGTTAAAAAATCATGTTGGGCTTACTTTCGACGTGAAAGAAGAACAAAAAATCATATTCTTTATTTTTTCCCGTGGGAATAAGATGTTTTTCCGGGATAAAAAGTGGCCTATGTCACTCTCCAGACCCTTAACTATCCCCAATAAAAAAATCATTTCAATGCGTTCATTACTTTCGACATGAAGGGAGGACAAACAAACAAACAAACAAACACACTTTCACATTTATAATATTGGTATGGCTTAGTAATTTTATTTTTTTAAGTTTGTAAGTTTCGACTTTAGTCAGTGGAAAATACATTGATGTATGGGGGAGGAAAGGGCTACGTACTCGATAGGGACAAGTCTATGTCCAGTAAACGAACACGCAAGTTAAACAACGTCGACCCTAGACAGTGTTTGGATGGGTTTCGTTATCTCGAGCTTCTCCGTGCACGTAAACCGTTGGTACAGGTTGTTGTCGATGAAGGACAGTTGTTAAGTGTCGGTGGTCTTCAGCCTTGGAAACTCTGGTCTCTGCCAATTCGCATTGGAGCAGCGTGGCAGAGTACGCTCAAATCCCCTTCGATTGAAGGGAGATCCATATCCCTGCGGTAGAATGATTATGTCTTCAACCAGTGTGTCCTCCCCGCTATGACCCACGGCTCAGAGACTTGGACTCTGACCGTCGTCGGGCTAGTCCATTGATTGCAAGTCACACAGCGGGCAATGGAGAGAGCTATGCTCGGAGTTTCTCTAAAGGACAAGATCCGAAACGAAGAAATTCGTCGGAGAACGAAAGTCTTCGATATAGCTCTCAAAGTCAGCAAGCTGAAGTGGCAATGGGCCGGCCACATCTGCTAGCGATGGCAGATGGGGGAGGAAAGTCATGGAGTGGAGACCGCGCATGGGGAAGCGAAGTGTAGGGCGCCCTCCCTCCAGATGGACAGACGACCTCAAGGATGGATGCCGAAACCGGAGGATCGCATTTGGTGGAAGGCATTGGGAAAGGCATAACACCTAGCAGTAGGTAGATACAGGCTCATGATGATGATGAAGTATCTCTTTGTAGTTCCCTAATCTTTGATCACAAAATTATCACCATAAAAGTAAATATTTTTAGTGATGCAGTTATTTTATTAAAACCCTGTTAATCAATGGAGTTTATCGTTCGCATTCGATCATGTCATACATCGACGTGCCCTCCGTGGCACGGAGTCTTGCAGTCACACACACACAAAGTCGCTTCACGCTGTCTGTCTGTCCCACGTCTTCTGTATTTGGTGGTAATGTACGTAACATTACCCCCGACTCCCCCGAGTACCATGGGCTATTAATTAATACATTTAAAAAAATACGGGTTGCACTCCGGGAGTGGCGGCAGAAATGAAAACTTAAACATCAACGTTGTGCATTTTTGAATATTTTGGAATGGTTAGGGAATCTTACGCTTTTTCGATCAGGCTACGGATCTGACGCAAGTTAAATTTTTTTTACCCATCTAAAAAAAGTGCTAAGCGCCGTTATAGAAGCTTTCACCAGTAGAAAGCTACATTATCAGGGAGTGACATAGGCTATAGCTTTTCCCGAAATTCAATGTGGTTCCCACGGGAACGGGTCAGGAACTTCATGCGGACGAAGTCGCGGACAAAAAAGCTAGTAATAAATTCACAATTTTCAAGGTAAAATTACAGTTACATAAGCGATGCGTCCGTATTTCAAATATTCAGGTCAATGGTTATTTTAATGTAACATTAAGAATTAATGTCACGTATTCTTGATACAATGGTCTACTTTTAGTTTAAGGGACCAATTTGCTGGCTCTTCCGTATGATGAACACAGATGTCAGGTTGATGTTGACAACTTGACAGGCCCGGTGGTCGAGTGGCTAGCAATGGTCACTTTATCCCAAAGGCCGCGGGTTCGAATCCTGCGTGTGCATGAACATGTTTGTTTGCCTTGGTCTCGGTGTTTTCTATGTTTAATAAGTGTTTGTTTAGAAAAAAGTATTTAAGTATGTTATTAGCAATCTAGTACCCATAGTACTTAGCTTAGTTGCTTAGTTTGGGACTAGATAGAGTTGTGTGATTCGTCCATGAATATTTATTTATTTATTTATGTTCGTGAACGGCATGACGCTGCCGATTGGATCAAGTAGAAGTAGGAGGTTTGACAACCTCCATGGCGTAATGGTTACCACGACTAACCTTCACCCTGGAGGTCCCGGGTTCGAATCCCGGTCGGGTCATGAAAAACGAACTTCTTCTGATTGACCTGGGTCTTGAATATCTTTTTTATCTATATTTATGTATCGTACTAACATTATAAATGAGATAGTGAGTTGTTTATTTCCTTACGGCTTGACTAAGCAGCCCATCATTATGAAAATTTGTATACATATTGTCAGGGGTACAGACCCCAACATTGGCAAATTTTTACGAGGGCGAAGCCGCGTAAACAATTAGATAGTTATAAAATTTACTATCGTTGAGTTAGTATCCCATAACACAAGTCTCGAACTTACTTTGGGGCTAGCTCAATCTGTGTGACTTATCCCTATATATTTATTTGTTTATTAAGATGTCACGTATTCTTTATAGAATGGTCTAATCTTAGTTTAAGGGACAAATTTGCTGGATTCGAACCCGGGACCTCCTGGTTGGCGGTCTGGCATAGTACTATTACGCCACGGAGGTCGACAAACACACATTTACTTATACGTGTAGAGTGCTTATAAGGCGGCCTTAGTTAAAAGCAATCTTTTCAAGGCAACCTTAGGGTGCTCCTTCACCGCGAGCATTCGCGTGTAATGTAACATTATAGATTCGACTTTGAGCATTACATTACAATACTACCTACCTCCCAGTGGACTGACGAGCGTTCGCGTGTAATGTAACATTATAGATTCGACTTTGAGCATTACATTACAATACTACCTCCCAGGGGACTGACGAGCGTTCGCGTGTAATGTAACATTATAGATTCGACTTTGAGCATTACATTACAATACTACCTCCCAGGGGACTGACGAGCGTTCGCGTGTAATGTAACATTATAGATTCGACTTTGAGCATTACATTACAATACTACCTCCCAGGGGACTGACGAGCGTTCGCGTGTAATGTAACATTATAGATTCGACTTTGAGCATTACATTACAATACTACCTCCCAGGGGACTGACGAGCGTTCGCGTGTAATGTAACATTATAGATTCGACTTTGAGCATTACATTACAATACTACCTCCCAGGGGACTGACGAGCGTTCGCGTGTAATGTAACATTATAGATTCGACTTTGAGCATTACATTACAATACTACCTACCTCCCAGTGGACTGACGAGCGTTCGCGTGTTATGTAACATTATAGATTCGACTTTGAGCATTACATTACAATACTACCTCCCAGGGGACTGACAAGCGTTCGCGTGTAATGTAACATTATAGATTCGACTTTGAGCATTACATTACAATACTACCTCCCAGGGGACTGACGAGCGTTCGCGTGTAATGTAACATTATAGATTCGACTTTGAGCATTACATTACAATACTACCTACCTCCCAGTGGACTGACGAGCGTTCGCGTGTTATGTAACATTATAGATTCGACTTTGAGCATTACATTACAATACTACCTCCCAGGGGACTGACGAGCGTTCGCGTGTAATGTAACATTATAGATTCGACTTTGAGCATTACATTACAATACTACCTCCCAGGGGACTGACGAGCGTTCGCGTGTAATGTAACATTATAGATTCGACTTTGAGCATTACATTACAATACTACCTCCCTCACTGATGTAATCTCGTTTTGTATCATTACAAGGTGAACATTGTAATGCTCGGGTCTCCTCCCTCACTGAAGTAATCTCGTTTTGTATCATTACAAGGTGAACATTGTTATGCTCGGGTCTCCTCCCTCACTGATGTAATCTCGTTTTGTATCATTACAAGGTGAACATTGTTATGCTCGGGTCTCCTCCCTCACTGATGTAATCTCGTTTTGTATCATTACAAGGTGAACATTGTTATGCTCGGGTCTCCTCCCTCACTGATGTAATCTCGTTTTGTATCATTACAAGGTGAACATTGTTATGCTCGGGTCTCCTCCCTCACTGATGTAATCTCGTTTTGTATCATTACAAGGTGTACATTGTTATGCTCGGGTCTCCTCCCTCACTGATGTAATCTCGTTTTGTATCATTACAAGGTGAACATTGTTATGCTCGGGTCTCCTCCCTCACTGATGTAATCTCGTTTTGTATCATTACAAGGTGAACATTGTTATGCTCGGGTCTCCTCCCTCACTGATGTAATCTCGTTTTGTATCATTACAAGGTGAACATTGTTATGCTCGGGTCTCCTCCCTCACTGATGTAATCTCGTTTTGTATCATTACAAGGTGAACATTGTTATGCTCGGGTCTCCTCCCTCACTGATGTAATCTCGTTTTGTATCATTACAAGGTGAACATTGTTATGCTCGGGTCTCCTCCCTCACTGATGTAATCTCGTTTTGTATCATTACAAGGTGAACATTGTTATGCTCGGGTCTCCTCCCTCACTGATGTAATCTCGTTTTGTATCATTACAAGGTGAACATTGTTATGCTCGGGTCTCCTCCCTCACTGATGTAATCTCGTTTTGTATCATTACAAGGTGAACATTGTTATGCTCGGGTCTCCTCCCTCACTGATGTAATCTCGTTTTGTATCATTACAAGGTGAACATTGTTGGCTGACAGGCTGGTGATCGAGTGGCAATGGTCACTTTATCCCAAGGACCGCGGGTTCGAATCCTGCGCAAGGCAAACATTTGTGTGCATGAACATGTCTGTTTGCCTTGGTCTGGGTGTTTTCTATGTATAATAAGTGTTTATTTACAAAAAAAAAAGTATTTAAGTATATTTATCAGCAATCTAGTACCCATAGTACAAGTTTAGTTGCTTAGTTTGGGACTAGATGGCGTTGTGTGATTCGTCCAAGAAAAGAATATAAATATGACCTCCGTGGCGTAATGGTTACCACGCCAGACCGCCACCCAGGAGGTCCCGGGTTCGATCCCCGGTCGGGTCATGATGAAAAACGAACTTTTCTGATTGGCCTCGGGTCTTGGATGTTTATCTATATATGTATTTGTTATAAAATATAATATCGTTGAGTTAGTATTCCATAACACAAGTTTCGAACTTACTTTGGGGCTAGCTCAATCTGTGTGATTTGTCCCTATATATTTATTTTATTTATTTATATATATATTGTAATGGTCGGTTCTCCTCCCTCACTGATGAAATGCTCGAAACTGAAAGTTACATTACACGCAAATGCTCCCGGTGAAGGAGCACCTTTAGGTTAACGAATTATTTTATAGACCAATAATGATGATTTAATCAATAAAACGAATGCTAACTCGCATTTTTTTTGCCTTTGACGTAAACGACGCGGACTGTTGAGCAAATAAACAAACACCATGACTGTGATAATTATGCCATCTAAATCCGTATGCCTAATATAGTCATAATTATGATTATTATATTTTCACTGGCTGCTGCCCGCGGTGTTGCCCGCGTTTTGTTTTTTGCCATAACTTTTTATTTTATGCACAGCACATCTACTTCATAAAGCACCTTTGACTTTTGACCAAATCTTACCGGGAATTGCGTACTTTTCGGGATAAGAACTACCCAATGTGTTTTTAACAGAGGCACAGCGGATAATCCGCTCAAATCGGAGTAGCCCGTCTGGGGAAGGACCCCCCTTACAGAAGATCGTAGCCAAATAGCGTTGGTCTCGGCCATGTTGCGTTCCTACGGTGAGTAAGGTCTCCAGAGCTCCACTTGGGGGGGTTGGGAGGGTTGGCAACGCGCAAGTGATAACCTCGGTATTACAAGCAACGGCTACAGTGATGCTTACCATCACCTTAGTGGTATAATAAAACCTATCATATAAGGTATCAGCTACCTAGGTATATATACCAAATATCATTAATTGGCCCAGCCATTTGAGCTTGGAGAATTAACAAACATTCACACAACCATTCGCCTTTATCATATTAGATCTTTTTTTATGTGACAGGGGTAATTGCACGTTACAAGGAAAGGCAATTCGAAAAAAAATTCACTTACAATTTGGTCCAGTGGGCAGAGCTCCTAATTCTTTGGACTCTACTCACCAGGGAATTACAATGTTTTATTTGTTTAAATTAAAATAAACTGTAAGTTTCCTATGTGTTTGAGGTTGCTAAAAACAACTATGATGCATTACAGTGACAATATTTGCTATAGCATACCAAGAATTAACATTGTCCTGTGAAAATATAAGTTGTTAGACAAAGGAATTATTATTTGATGTGAGAGTAGAATGGAGTTTTAAAGTACTGAACGCACTGACTGTGGACCTAAGATTATTACACAAAAATCCAATCATACAAAGAATCAAATATTTTGTTTAAAGCCTAGCGCGCCTCAGCTTCCCTTGGGTTTTTGTATAGATCCCTATTCAAAATTATATCTGTACTTATACGTTATTTATAATATTATAAAGAGGAAAGATTTGATTGTTTGTTTGCATTGAATAGCCTCCGAAACTACTGGGCCGATTTCAAAAATTCTTTCACCAGTAGAAAGCTACATTATCAGGGAGCGACATAGGCTATAGCTTTTCCCGAAATTCAATGTGGTTCCTACGGGAACGGGTCCGGAACTTCACGCGGACGAAGTCGCGGGCAAGAAAGCTAGTTTATAATCAAGTCTATATTACCCGGGGATAATGTACCCTCCCAACGGTAAAAGAGTTTTTGAAATCGACAAACAAAAATGCAAATCTTACTTACGACCTCCGTGGCGTAAGGGCTACCACGCCGGCGCCGCCGGACCGGCCGCCGCACCCGCCACCTAAGAGGTCCCGGGTTCGAATCCCGGTCGGGTCATGATGAAAAAAGTTTTTTTTCTGATTGGCCTGGGTGTTGGATGTTTATCTATATTTTTATTTTTTTATTTATTATCATTCATTGCACATGTACAGCTTAAATCTAATTAATCTAATTGATACATGGACCCTGAATAGGGTATTGCAACTACAATCGGTGGGCCACCTTATTGTTACATTATACAATATAATAACTTATCTATTTTAACTATAATATACTTTCTATATCATATTATATAATTAGCAAAATTGTTTTATTATTATATTTTCTAGAGTTCCTAACATTATAAATAATTAATATGTTGAAATTTTATTATATTAACAATATATAAGTATTTGTTAAAAAATATAGTAGGTATCGTTGAAGTATCCCCAACACAAGTCTAATAGTCTCTAACTTACTTTGGGTCTAGCTCAATTTGTCTGTTTTGTCAAAAATTAAAGAAATGCCGAAGAAAACCGGTAAGCTGGCGATATTTCGTGGATTTTTTCAGACAGTCGAGCCTGCGTATAGTTTTAATATCATATTAGCTGTTCCCCCGCGGCGCGGCGGTGGTCAAGAGGATCTGACAAATAATAGGTACTAAATTTTATTTTTTCCCGCGGAAATAAAATAGTTTTCCGGGATAAAAAGTAGCCTATGTCACTCTCCAACTCCAGACCTATACCTATCCCCAAAAAAAAAACAATCCGTTCGTTACTTTCAAGAACAAACAAACACACTTTATAATATTATGTTTTTATAATAGTATGGACTAGCGAAACCCGCGCAACTACGTGCACGTGTATTCCGCATTCCCGTGGGAATCCGGAATCATACTATAATGAGAAAAAAAAAAGTGCCTGTGAAGGTCTAATTTCTGAAATAAACGATTTCATTTCATTTCATTTCATTTGTTTGTTATTTTTTCACGGCTTGACTAGGCAGTCGATCATTATGAAAATTTGTAAACATATTGTCAGGGGTACGGAGCCCAACATAGGCTACTTTTTATCCCGTCAAAGTATGTCATTCCAATGGGAAAATATTTTTTCTAATAATGGGCGCTGTATGGGATAAAATCTATGTCATAAAATTAACCGCGAGCGAAGCCAAATATAAGAAGATAAATATAAGCCTTATACAATACAATACAATACTTTATTTGCTCAAAATGTGGGTTTAAATGTTATAAAATAAGCAAGGTTCCATCACATTTACCAAAATAATAAGGCATGCAAATATACAATTTTTAAAAACATAATTGAAATAATGAATGTTTAATTGAGTAATTAATGTAATCGTATTATTTTATTATAAATGAAATTGAATTAAAATTATATTAGTAATCATGCAAAAGTTTAAAAAAAAAATTGCCTTCCTCTTGAATCACTATATACCTACTTATTAAAAAAAAAAACGCATCTTATTATAGCAGACATAGGGACGGAACGGACAGACAGTAACGACTTCATTTTATACAATGCAATGTAAAGAAAATGACCAACGTGTTTATGCGTACCTAATTTTTTTCTCGGCGGTTTCGCGGCGGTTAAAAAACGTCGCGGTTGACCGCAGCGGTTTTGTTTTCAATACATACCGAGCTTTATTTCACACTCATTCAGTGAACTTCGCTTTTGTATAAAACACAAATTGACGACACATCGCAGTTCAGTCCATACAGTTTTATAAAACAGTTTGTTAGTGTTGTTTTTTTTTAAATTTATTCAAATTTTTCGAACAAAAAAAATTTTTATTTCAACTTCATAAAGAAAAAAATTTCCGAATAAATTTTTTTATTTAAACGTCATAAAGAAAAGCATTGAAAGTATCTTTAAATTATATGAAGTCTTAAATAGTAAGTGATTTTTTTATTAGTTTATAAGTGGTTTGCTAGCGACTCCCCTAATACGATACCCCTGTTGTATTTTTAACGAATAACTTTTATTAGCGACACCACTAATAAAATAATGTTGTTTCGCGTATTCGTTGCCAAAATCCTTTACTATGATGTTTATATATAACTAGCGAAACCCGCGCAACTTCGTTTGCGTATATCCCGCTTTCCCGTGGGAATTTTGGAATGTATGATACTTTAAAACCTTCCCCTTGAATCACTCTATCAATTAAAAAAAACCGCATCAAAATCCGTTGCGTAGTTTTAAAGATTTAAGCATACAAAGGGACAAAGGGACATAGGGACAGAAAAAGCGACTTTGTTTTATACTATGTAGTGATAAGATGTTTGTTATTCTCTCAATAGTAGAATAGAATAGATTTGGATACAGCCTAATAGGTACAGACAGGGTGACAGGTTGGTGTCGTAAGACAGACAGACGTACGTACAACGGAGGCTTGGTAATAAGGTCCCGTAGGCACCCTCTGTACAGAACAGAAGCTTAAAAATGAGACATAATAATAATGATGATTGTCTGCCACCTCAATAAAAAATCAATAAACATGGCCATGAACCCACGGTATTGTACCAGGCAGTCATGATATTAAGGACTACCTTGTTTGCCCGCGACTTCGTCCGCGTGAAGTTCCGGACCCGGGAACCACATTGAATTTTGGGAAAAGCTATAGCCTATGTCGCTCCCTGATAATGTAGCTTTCTACTGGTGAAATAATTTTTGAAATCGGTCCAGTAGTTTCGGAGCCTATTCAATGCAAACAAACAATCAAATCTTTCCTCAATAAAATATTAGTATAGATGTCTGCTCCACGTGCTCCACGCCATATTTTTGAAGTTCCCGTTTTGGTAGAATTTAAAGTCAATATTTGTAATTTTTGCTATTGTTTATTGTTGTTACCAAACATTCTTTCTTTAAAACAACGATGCCTGTTTGCCTCTTTAATAAACAAACAAAAACGACCTTTGACGACCTCCGTGGCGTAATGGTTACCACGCCAGACCGCCACCCAGGAGGTCCCGGGTTCGATCCCCGGTCGGGTCATGATGAAAAACGAACTTTTTCTGATTGGCCTCGGGTCTTTGTTTATCTGTATATGTATTTGTTACAAAATATAATATCGTTGAGTTAGTATCCCATAACACAAGTTTCGAACTTACTTTGGGGCTAGCTTAATCTGTATGAATTGTCCCTATATATTTATTAATATTAAAAAAAATAAAAAAATAAAAACATGTTCATGAACCCACGGCATTGTACCAGGCAATCATGAAATTATGGATATGTGCTTCACGTCAAGTTTTTTGACAAACAGTTGACTGTGGTCGGCCTTCCTTCAACCTTTTGACAAAGGTAGGGCTTTGAGGTCACAGTTGATACTTTAGGACTTCAGATGTGAAAAAATATCTGTAGTGTGTGGATGTGTTCTTATTAAGTTAACTTAAAAAAATTGAGTTTAGTAAGTATTTTTATCGAATTTTTACTTAAATGTGTGTAAAATGTTAAATGGCCGTTTTGACATATTATAATAGTGATGTGAACTGTAAATTTTTTCTCGAAAAAAATATAATCAAATCTATAAGTTTTTGATGCAAGTAGTATGTATGTACCTGATTAAAAAGGTTTAATAAAACAAAAATATAAAATGTTTACTTAATAAATTTGAACGAACTGAATATTGGAATGAAAAACTTGATACCGCACACTATGAATTTCGAAAAACAAATGCCAAGTTGTTTGGTAACTAAGTACACCAATAATTATAATCTTATTAAAATAAAAGATAAATGTTCGCGGACCCTAATATAAATAGTATCAATGTAGGTATTTAATAAATTTTGTGTCCTAAAATCACACATTCGATAAATTGTATGACTAACTGAACGTCAATATTGACAATAAAGAACAGCAATTTGCTCCTTCAAATGTAATTATTAATTAATACGAAACTTCATGAGTGGACAAACGTCAAAACGGCCATCATAACGTGCCGCTACTTTAGTAAAGGAACCTTTATAGTTGTTCATCGTCTGTCTGTTCTTCCGACCGCGGTCTAGCGCCTAGAAGCTAATACTGAAAGCTGTAATTTTACACGTCCATACAATATTAGCTGCTGGTGGACCGCCCCGACTTCGCACGGATAAGGATCCCTAGTCTTTTAAAAGTATAATATAGCCTGTCACCTGAAGATAATGTAGCTTTGCAACGGTGAAATTTTTTTTCAAATCGGTCCAGTAGTTTCTAAGCCACATAATGCAAACAATCCAATCTCTTCATCCGGTCAAGTCGAGCAAAAAAGCGACACGGCCGTACCAGAAGCAGTTGAGGCCATTTTCGACCCTCTATAACTTTGTTGAAGGATAAAACTAGAAGCCTGTGTGCTTAGTACGGGTTTTTTTGTTCACATTCGATCATGTTGACGTAAACAAACCGACCAAATAGAGAAGAACTCTCATGTTGCGAATTTAAAAGAAGCGTGCTACATATCAAAATTATGCGGC
Organism: Endotricha flammealis; assembly: GCA_905163395.2. Classification (NCBI taxonomy): domain Eukaryota; kingdom Metazoa; phylum Arthropoda; class Insecta; order Lepidoptera; family Pyralidae; genus Endotricha; species Endotricha flammealis. The sequence goes on along the minus strand of LR990882.1, from coordinate 2,571,798 downwards.
TTACCCGCTCACGTTTCGAAGTGAGTAACCCGGCTAATTTGGATATGTAACAGGCGTCTGATAAATTCACAATATGATACAGTTTTACATTTTGGTCGGCTTGTAAACGTTAACACGTTCGAATGTGACCAAAAAACTCGTACTAAGCACTCTGAACAGTTACCAAGCAGGCATTGTACAAACACGGGTATTTCAAATTTCATTCAATTGAATTAATTTTGTCACAAAGGTTTAAGTTTATATTTAATGCAACCAATCATCGACAACCAATCCAATCTTTTCTCATTATCTAAATATGTATAAAAGGAGAAGCTTCTATTCTAGTTATATAAAATAAAGAAATTCTATTCTAGTTGTATAGTTACTAGTTAAACCCTCGCAACTTCGTTCGCGTGAATTTATTTATACACAGCAGTCCTATTATTCCCGTTCCCGTGGGAATTTCGGGATAAAAAATTTTTAATACCCTATGTGTTATTCCAGGTTATAGTCTAACTGTCTACCAAATTTCATTTAAATCCGTTCAGTAGGTTTTGCGTGAAAAAGAAACGAACATCCATCCATACATACATACATACATCCGCACAAACTTTCGCCTTTATAGGAAGGATAGAATAGGACGTAGGATAGGATAGGATAGTATGAAGGATAGCATAGTAGGATAGGATAGTATGAAGGATAGGATAGTAGGATAGGATAGGATAGGAAGGATTAGTAGGAAGTAGGATTTATACAATGTAAAGATGTAGGTTAGTTGATGACCAGTAGGCCATCTAACTCGACTCGTTGCTGCCGTTGGTATCAGAAATACTCATCCACCCCCCTAAGTTAGTATACTGCCTTTGCTCCAACTGTCCAAGCCTCTAGTGGCTAGTGTAGTCAAGTGAGCCCCGAATTGACCATCACACTTCCAAAAGAGAGTGTAAATATCGAGGACTATTGGCTTTCAAAGGCTATTTATTGAGTTTCTTGTGGCAATTCTCAACAGTCAAATCACGACGAAGTGCCAGTATTAAAAAAAAATATGTGTAAAAGTATATTTCATATTGTATTGTGTACTTGCAAAATATTTCTTATTTTGTTTTTATATATTACTAGCTTTTGCCCGCGACTTCGTCTGCGTGAAGTTCCGGACCCATTACCGTGGGAACCACATTGAATTTCGGGAAAAGCTATAGCCTATGTCACTCCCTGATAATGTAGCTTTCTACTGGTGAAAGAATTTTTGAAATCGCTCCAGTAGTTTCGGAGCCTATTTAATCCAAACAAACAAACAAGCAATCAAATCTTTCCTCTTTATAATATTAGTATAGATGTAAATCTACTTGTAAAATAAAATAAATGTTTTTTTTTTTTTTTAATATTGTGTTTTTTTTGTCCACAGAAAAATGCTATAGAAGAACCAATTAAAAAATAATCAAAATGACAATAATTAATGAGGTTCCGACAACCAAACATATACACAAAATGGACTCGCCATTAGATATAAAGGATTATTGCGATGACTGTACCAAAAGCCCTGTTGAGAATATGAACGAATTTAATAGACTGTCGACTGTACAACAGTTTTATTATGGGAAGAATATTCTGATTACTGGCGCAACAGGTAAGTTTATACAATTCTAGCCTTTTTTATGCCACTAAGGTGGCAAACGAGCATATGGCCCGCCTGATGGTAAGCTGTCACCGTAGCCTATGGACGCTTGTAATAATGGGGGTATCACTCGCGCGTTGCCGACCCTGTAAAAAGTGTAACCTCTGGAGACCTTACTCACCGTGGGAACACAACATGGCCGAGACCAATGCTATTTGGCTACGATCTTCTGTAAGGTGGAGGTGCTTCCCCACAAGGGCTGATTATCCGCTGTGTCCTACCTCTCTTATATGTGTATTTAATGTTATGTTTCAGGATTCCTCGGTAAAATTCTCGTGGAGAAACTACTCCGGTGTTGTCCTGGACTGGAGAACCTATATCTTTTGGTGCGACAAAAGAGAGGAAAAGATATATTCACTAGGATAGAAGAAATTTTCGATGACCCTGTAAGTATCTTTATGCCGTGTTTACTTTTGCAAGTTTCCTGCGACGTGGACTTGCAAAAGTCTAGCGTGATTACAACAAACGTGTGTCACTCTGTCACGTAATTTCGACAATTTATTATTCCGACAGGGTCTAAATTTCGAAACTTAGTAGTTTCAAATTCAGAGTCAGAACATATTATTATACTAGCTGCTGTCCGCGGCGTTACCCGTGTTTAATTTTATGCACAGCAGCGCCATAACGCCATTACAGACTTCTAACCAAATCCGACGGGAATCGCGTACTTTTCGGGATTAAAAGTACCCTATGTTTTAATCCAAGGTATCAGCTGCCCACGTACCAAATGTCACAAAAATTATCCCAGCCATTGGAGCGTGAAGTAACAAATATAACACACAAACTTTACTCTTCATAATTAGAATTTCTGAACTTCGAGAATTAAGAGCGCGCATTCCGTGCACTAGCGCCGCCATTTGAACGAGAGTGATAGCTGGTAAACGTAAATGAAAAAGTAAAATAATGTTCTATTACGCATTAGAATAGACGATGAAGTATATTTATATCGCTTTGATAACATTTCAAATGTTGCTGGTTCGATAAATAACGCATTGAAAACAAAAACGGCCGTTTTTTTCTCAACTCGTTATTTATCGAAACATGAACATTTTCATCTACGTTTACCAGCTATCAATCTCGTTCAAATGGCGGCGCTAGTGGTCGGAATGCGCGCCCTTAATTCGAAATTCTGAAATATATGTTTCGTCGAAATGAATTTCGAACTACTGGGCTTCGAAATTTAGACTGTCGGAATAATAAATTGTCGAAATTCAGAAAACACACTGACTCGAGACCAAACACAAATGTGTCAAAACATAAATGTTTGGCGGTAATCAACCCCGCACCGTCTCGTGCCGTTACCACATTACAAGGCTGGTTCGTTCTTACGAATTTTTTTCGAGACATGTTTACCATGAACTCCTCTTGAAAGCCGGAAGTCTATCTTCCAATAATGTAATAATTTTCAAGATCTCCACAAGGCGACGAAGTTACCATGACCATAATAATGAATAAATATTGTTCTGTTCGCCAATGTTTGTTTAACTTTGCAAAAGTTTTCTCTAAAAATACACGAGAATGCCTTATTATTGACGAACTCCGTGGCGTAATGGTTGCCATGGAGGTCCGCCACCCAGGAGGTCCCGGGTATCGAATCCCGGTCGGGTCATGATGTAAAACGTACTATTTCTGATTGGCCAGGAGGGCTACTACGAACCGTAAATCCGATACTTCGGCCGAAGTATCGGAAGAATTTTAAACTTCGAATACAAGGAATTTCATGGTTATAATTCAACGAACTACTAAAATAATCATAAAGTACAAGGTATTTCATGCATACAACTCAAGAAATTAATAAAATAACCATTAAAAAACCTTGTAATTCATAGTTAAAATTCTTCCGATACTTCGGCCGAAGTATCGGATTTACGTTTCGTAGTAGCCCTCCTGGGTCTTGGATGTTATTTAAATAATGTATTTGTTATAAAATATAGTATCGTTGATTTAGTATCCCATAACACAAGTCTCGAACTTACTTTGGGGCAAGCTCAATCTGTGTGATTTGTCCCCATATATTTATTTAAATTAAAAACTAAATTTATATGCATGGACCTAGAAAAAAAGGCGGACACCATCACTGAAACTAAAAAGTGAAGCACTCCTAGTACGCCACCTTGCGTATATGTACGAACCGGCCGGCTTACTATGGTGTGAATGTGTGCGTGCCGGCCAGCCATTTCACACTCACGCATAGTTACGCCGCCGCCATTAGGGTGCTTCAATTCTTTCTTAACAAGATTCCGTCCGCTTTTTTTTCTAGGTCCATGGCATTAACAAATACATACTAAAATACTTTATTAAATTTAAATTAATATTGTTTTAGGTCTTCGATCGTCTCAAGGAGGAAGTACCCAAGTTCAGGCATAAAATCGTGGTGGTTCCGGCTGATTGTGAAGCAGCTGGACTGGGTTTGACATTGACAGACAGACAAATGCTGATAGAGAAGGTAAATAAACTTTATGGAGGCTCTACACTCCGAAGTCTTTTCTTTAGACTATAATATTGGGTTCTTCGAAAGGGGCATTAAAAGATTTTTACAGGGTCGGCAAAGCGCGAGTTATACCCCCGGTGTTGCAAGCGTCCATAGGCTACGGTGGCCGCTTAGGCTTACTATCAGGCGGGTCGTAAGCTCGTTTGGCACGTTAGTTATATAAAAAAAACACAATCAAATCAAACTCTTGAACCAAAAAGGTCACATACTGCGAGGTTTCAGAGGAGTTTCGTCCCGCGAACGCTGACGTTGTGGAATGAAATCCCCTCCGAGGTCTTTTCTATAGATTGTAATATGGGGCTCTTCGAAAGGGGCATCAAAAGATTTTTCAGGGTCGGCAACGCGCGAGGATACCCCCGGTGTTCATTTTCATTTTTTTTTTTTTTTTTTTTTTTTTTTTTTTTTTTTTTTTTTTTTTCACAAACAATTTACATTGTGTTGATAAGTTGTTGCAAGCGTCCATAGGCTAACAGTGACCGCTTACTATCAGGCGGGTCGTATGCTCGCCACCTTACTGGTATAAAAACTATATTTTTTTGGGAATGATGTCTTCTACACATAATTATAGACTGTGTATTATTGAGCTCATCCTTATTATATATTAAGAGAGGTAGGGCACAGCGGATAATCCGCTCAAATCGGAGCAGCCCGTCTGGGGAAGGACCTCCACCTTACAGAAGATCGTAGCCAAATAGCATTGGTCTCGGCCATGTTGTGTTCCTACGGTGAGTAAGGTCTCCAGAGCTCCACTTGGGGGGGTTGGAAGGGTTGGCAACGCGTGAGTGATACCCCCGGTATTGCTTACGTCTATGGGCTACGGTGACGGCTTACCATCAGGCCGACCGTATGCTTGTTTGCCACCTGTGTGGTATAAAAAAATAAAAAGAAATTTTTACATTCAGATAAACATAATCTTCCACTCGGCGGCAACGGTGAAATTTGACGAGCACCTACGAGCAGCGTTGAATACTAATGTTCGAGCACCTTTACACCTGCTCAGACTAGCCAGAGATATGAAAGGACTCGATGTAAGTTTTTTTAATTAAATACTAGCTTTTTTGCCCGCGACTTCGTCCGCGTGAAGTTCCGGACCCGTTCCCGTGGGAACCAGATTGAATTTCGGGTTCAAGTTAAGAAAAACAGGGTTTACATCATGGACCTAGAAAAAAAGTTTACATACACACACACACATATCTTTCCTCTTTATAATATTGGTGTAGATTAGTGTAGAATGTAGACTATACTCGCATTGTCAACGCTGCTAATATTTTGGGTAGGAGGGAGTTTTGATCTGTGTAGGTACTTTAAATTTTAATGTTATTATTCAAAGCAAATCAAATCAAAATTCTTTATTTGCAAATATAGGTTATTAGTTTGATAAATTGTAATTTTACCTAATAAAGAGTATATTATAGAAGTTTTTTATTATTATTTTGTGAGTGTATCTGTGTAAAATTTATTCATCAATTTCAGGTCCTCATGCACATCTCTACCGCTTACTCGAATTCGCATCTTAGTCATATTGAAGAGAGGTATTACACATGTGAGGCGGACTGCGAGAAACTACATCAGTCTATTGACAAATTAAGTGACCGAGAGATTAATAACATGTTACCCACGTGAGTATCCTGAAACGGGTAATTCAGCGACTGACACCACGAAGGATTGGAACCATGGTGTCAATCGCGGAAGGACTCTTTTTGAATTGACTGATTGACACCATGGTGTCAGTCGAGTAACATATAATTGGGACGTAGTCGATTGACACCATGGTGTCAATCACGGCAGACATTTTATGACTTGCTTGATTGGAACCACGATTACCCGTTTCGGGTAATTCAGCGACTGACACCACGAAGGTTAACGCACGACCTCTGCTCGTGCAAAATACGCCATGTGCGCACCGCTCTAATTATGATATACTAGCTTTTGCCCGCGGCTTCGCTCGTTAAATTTGGTGTAATACGGTTAACCTTGCTTCCTACCTTGAAAACTGCGAAAAGTCCCATATAAAATTTTCACCCCCTCCTTTAAGGTGTTGGCGACAGATTTCCAAAGAAATAATAGTTTAAAAAACTAAAAAACACGCTTTTAGCACGCACTAAAAATTACATAAATGGATTAGTAATGACCTTTTTTTAGCTAGTCATATGTATTGTCATCAGAACTCAGAGCGTGTGCAAAATTGCATCCTAATCGAAGACCGGGAAGTGGGTCAAATTAAGATTCCAAGATTTTCTTACATACATAGTTAGTCACAAGTGGAGCTAATAGAAGCGTGATGATTTTTTTGTTAGTCACAAATAGTTCGCATACCAATTAATACCCTTTATGTGAAGAGAAAATAAACGATGTATGTATATTTATAATATCTTTTGAAGTGGATGAGTTAAGCCCACCATTCACTACACGAACCCGGACCCGACTCGCAACCCGGACCCGACCGCGGACCAATCCGGCGTTGTCCATACACTGCACGAACCCTCCACTCGAAGTATGGCATGTAGGGTTCGACAGGCGCTCGCGGCTCGCAACCGCGGAACTGCGAGCCCGACGCCAACCCATTTGACAGTCTGGCGTACCGGTTCGTCGGTTCCATACACAGGCGGATTAGTCCGATGGCCGACCAATCCGCCGGACCAATCTGCGTGTGAATGGTGGGCTTTACAACTGGTTACATACAACACAAAGTACAGCATAGAACAAGAATAATATGCAAGCATTTTGGGTATCCTGTCTGCCACAGGCACCTAATCTGTTTAATTTATTAATAAGTAGGTAGTTAGGTACTACCTACTAGTTTAATCTATATATATAAAAGGAGAAGCTGACTGACTGACTGACTGACATATCAACGCAGGGCGGCCTAAACTATAAGGGTTAGAAACTTGAAATTTTGCACCGGGGTTTCTTTTATAACGTAGGGGAGCACTAAGAAAGGATTTTTCAAAAATCCCACGGGAAAGCGAGATATACGCAAACGAAGTTGCCGAGGGATTTGCTAGTTTTAAAATTTTAAAAAAATATTTTCCTAATGTCATAATAAATTTTCTTTCAGAATACTTGGTACCTGGCCTAACACTTACACATTCACGAAAGCACTCGCCGAAAAGGAGTTGAGGACAAATGCGCGCGGGATGCCCATAGGAATATTCAGACCGGCCATAGGTAACACTCATAATCTTTGTACCATCTACGTTCACTAGATCTATCAAACCGCTGCTTGTGCCATATGAACTGATTGCCACATGAGACAATTGGGTCATTCAACTCGGGCGCGGTAGTAACATATCTATTGGCCATATGTGTATCTATCTCCGCGCTCCGCCAGTCGTGCACCCTAGGGTTGCCAGATGAGAATTTCAAAATATCAGAAAAAAAAAACAAATAGTCGGCATTTGGGGGATCGTTGTCGGCAGAAATAAAATATTAATAGGAAAATTTATTTTAAAATTTTTCGACAATACACCAACCAAGTACTAACAAGGGCAAACTAGCCAATAAGCAGGCAGGCTTGGAATTTTAGAAATTCCGTTTTTCTGGATATTTTGAGATTTGTCTGGAGATCACTAAAAAAGTCGGGAGAATCCAGACGATTCCCGACCATCTGGCCGTAGCGAGTGTTGGGGCGGTTCGCACCGCGGCGGCGCCGGCGGTGTCAAGTGCCCCTATACTCCTTTTGAAGGGGGCTGTTCAATCGCTGTGGTTGGAGCGATTTTTCTTTAGTTTGTCAGTTGACAGCCAAAATTAAATGTGTTTAATTTAATTTTTAAAATGGTTTTGCACAATTCACCGTTAGTAATTTTGTTTTGAAAATATTTATTTTTATTTCCAGTAACATCAACAGTAAAAGAACCACTACGCTGTTGGCTGGACAACATGTACGGTCCTACTGGGGTAGCGGTTGGTAGCGGTGAGTAAATGTTTTTATATAATACGGTACTATTTTTATAGTGGTAGTCTAACCACTATGAACTGGTGGGCGGCTCGTAAATGGGCTCGACCGGGACCTTCGTTGACAAGGCGGGCAGAACCACCACCCTCTCACAGAATATCAATGTAAATTAGAAAGGGTTTGTAAAACCCTATTCTCCGAATAATCTTGAATCTTTTTTCCTCCTCTGTCATAACAAAAATAACTCCTTTTTTTTCTTTTTTAGCAACTGGTATACTAAGAACATTACAATGCGATGGCTTGGTGACAGCGGATATAGTACCAGTCGACAGTGTGGTCAACTGCCTTATGGTCGCAGCGGTCAGCGTCACTGCACAGTACAAACAGAGGTAAATAAACCTCCGTGGCGTAATGGTTACCACGCCGGCCACCCAAGAGGGTTCGAATCCCGGTCGGGTCATGATGAAAAAACGAACTTTTTCTGATTGGCCTCGGGTCTTGGATGTTTATCTATATATGTATTTGTTATAAAATATAATATCGTTGAGTTAGTATCTCATAACACAAGTCTCGAACTTACTTTGGGGCTAGCTCAATCTGTGTGATTTGTCAAAAAAAAACTTACAAAGTCAAAAATACCTTAGTAGGCCCTCGCTCGCGGGTACTTAACACGTTCGCGGACGCACCGGCTATTGCAGTCGATAGTAACTTTCGCAGAATGACGCGCCGGTTATAGCATTCGATGTTCTTCTTCGCAATAGAGACGCAACTGCATTAGTAGATGAATTTTCACACTGCTACAGTAAAATTCAGTATTCACTGCCCCCATTTGGAATTCTTCAAATTTCCTGGTGTCACATAACATGTATTTTTATACCTTTGAACAAGTGACTACACTCTGGCCAATCCCTTGATATAAGTGCGCACTCATACTGACGCACCTGCAATAGCAGCGCTGATTGTATGGCGATTTGTTCAGTCGCGCAACAAGTGCGCCGCTGAGTGGAAACGTAGTAACAGTCTTGCGTGTGCGACTTGTGATCAACGTAAGTAGAAAAAAAAATACATTTTCCTGAGTAAATATGATGTAAATTTTATTAATTTTAAGATCAAAGTAGAACATAGTGCTTTTGAATCGATTTGTGAACATAATAACGTCTATAATTACCTTATAATTTCGTTTTTATGTCGGTTTTCACGTAGGATATATCTAATATTATGCTACATAGTAATGTTCTAGTAAAGTCTAGTTAAATTATGGTCACTTACAGGAAGAGACGCATTTATTACGATACCACGATTACCAAAGACGCACGTAGAGGTCTTGACATTACGGGTATTGACATTGCACAGAGGCGTCAGACAGGGAGATGCCATATCTCCGAAACTGTTCACGACCGCTCTGGAAGATGCCTTCAAGCTTCTGGATTGGAAAGTATTTGGCATCAACGTCAACGGCGAGTATATCACTCACCGTTGATTTGCCGACGATATCATGGCGGAGTCGCTAGAGGATCTTAGATGCTCGAAGGCCTCAATCGAGTTTCCCAACAGGTGGGTCTAGAAATGAACATGGACAAGACGAAAATCATGTCCAATGTCCATGTCGCACCCGCCCCGGTCTCAGATGGGAGCTCGATCCTCGAAGTTGTTGACGAGTACGTATACCTTGGACAAACCATCCAATTAGGTAGGTCCAACTTCGAAAAAGAGGTCAATCGACGAATCCGACTCGTCTGGGCAGCTTTCGGAAAATTACGGCATATCTTCTCGTCCAAAATTCCTCAGTGCTTGAAACGAAGAAATTTCGAGCAATATGTGTTGACCTATGGATCCGAGACGTGGTCCCTCACTATGGGCCTCATAAGAAGGCTGACGGTCACTCAGCGAGCCATGGAGAGAGCTATGCTTCTCTACGAGATCGAATCAGAAATGAGGAGATCCGTAGCAGAACCAAAGTAACCGACATAGCCAAACGGATCAGCAAGCTGAAATGGCAGTGGGCAGGGCACATAGCGCGCAGAACTGATGGCCGATGGGGCAAAAGGGTTCTGGAATGGCGACCACGTACCGGAAAGCGCAGCGTAGGACGCCCGCCTGCAAGTTGGTCAGACGACCTAAGAAAAGTTGCAGAAAGCCGCTGGATGCAGGCCGCTGTCAGCAGGTCGCATTGGAGGCGTTTGGGGGAGGCCTATGTCCAGCAGAGGACTTCTTGTGGCTGAGATGATGCTGATGATGATAGACGTAAACATTACTAATATGTAACTTCTGCTGTGGTTCAAAGAACAAAAAATTTTCTTTACTAGATGTAAGGATCTAACTGTTTTAGTCACAGAGTTTTAGTATTAGTAGTTTTAAAAGTGCAATTTTGATTGAGAGAATTATTAATAGAAGAAAATGTTAAAGCTGTGATTAGAATGGCTTTTTTGTTGAATAATTAATATAGGAAAACAATTTATTTTCATGTCATTCATTAAAATTAATAAAACTTATAATGTTTGCGTATTATTATTAGTAGTCACCCGAATAAGCGAACATAAGTCCTTGTTATTGTTCTCGTTTGTTCAGATTTTGATAAGCTCTTATGGGACGTCTTCAGTAAGGCGAAACCTAAATAACGAATTTCGAAGGTTAGCCATCAGACATTCGTTATTTAGATTATTATTTGAGTACCTGATACCTGCCACAAGTAAAATACCGACTAAAAACATGATAGTTATAGCCGGCGTGTATTTATAAAGATTAATCACTGTTATCGGCGACAGAACGTCTACAGCCGGCGAAGGCTGTAGCCGTGAAGGATGCACCATCCTTTTTATGTAATAAATGTCTATTATCAGCGACGGGACGTCTATAGAAGGCGAAGGGTATAGACGGCGCGTTCTATTTATGTACAAAAATTACTATTATCAGCGACGGAATGTCTATAGCAGGCGAAGGCTATAGACGGCGCGTCTAATTTATGTACAAAATTGATTATTATCAGCGACGGACCGTCTATAGCAGGCGAATGCTATAGACGGCGCGTCCTATTTATGTACATCAATTACTATTGTCAGCAACAGAACGTCTATAGCAGGCGAAGGCTATAGACGGTGCGTTCATTTTTAAATACATAATAACTATTAAAAATCGACGGAACGGCTCAAGCATTTCATACAAAAATGAGGTGTCAAAGTAGGGTTACAAAATCAGACCAAGCGTCCGCGAACGTGTTAAGGCCTGTATTCACTTTGATTAGTGGTAGTGCGTAGTAATTGAGGGTAAATCAGCCTCAGTGTGCTTAGTACGAGTATTTTGGTCACATTCGAACGTGTTAACGTTTACAAACCGACCAAAATGTAAAACTGTTTCATATTGTGAATTTATCAGACGCGTGTTGCATATCCAAACTAGCCGGGTTACTCACTTCGAAACGTGAGCAAGTAAGCATAATTTTGATATGTAGCACGCGTCTTATAAATTCGCAACATGAGAGTTCTTCTCTATTTGGTCGGTTTGTTTACGTCGACATGATCGAATGTGAACAAAGAAACTCGTACTAAGCACTCAGAACCAAAAATTCTACTTCCTAAATATTTTGCATCGTAGTAATTTGAGCGTGAATCACCCTCGGTTACTACTCACTCGCACTCGCACTAATCACAGTGAATATAGGCCTTTAGACACGATTGACAAGTCATATCATACAGACGACATATACATACATACAGCAAAAGACTGTACTCATTATAAGTAGTCTGTTTTTTTAACCCTTTATGGATCGGAAAGACTTATAACATACAAAAATCGTCACATCTATACATATAATAAAACAGTAGACCCCGATATGTCTGTACTTTGAACATATTAGGCAAAAATGGAGAGGGAACAGTTAGAGAAAGGTAACAAAAGCGAAAAAAATCTTTTTTTGAATTTATTGTCTGTCCGTTTGTCTGTTTGAACGCGCACATCTTCTAAGTTACTGAACGGATTTTAATCCTGTTTTTACAGGGAGATAGAGCTCGGCTTGGAGCAGAATATAGGCTTTGTTTCATTTAAATCGCATGACAGGAAAAGGAGTTATCCTTATTTGAACATTTCACGCGGACGAAGTCGCGGGTAACAGCTCGTCTATCTATATAGCCGTACTGATCAAACATGAAACTACATCAGTGTGCTTAGTACGAGTTTTTTGGTCACATTCGAATGTGTCGATGTAATTAAGCCGACCAAATAGAGAAGAAATCTCATGTTGTGAATTTATAACGCGTGTTATAGGTATATCAAAAATGATGTGGCTTGCTTGCTCACATTTAGAAGTGAGCAACCAGGCGAATTTGGATATGTAAGACGCGTCTTATAAATTCACAACATGAGAGTTCTTCTCTATTTGGTCGGCTTATTTACATCGACACGTTCGAATGTGACCAAAAAACTCGTACTAAGCACTCAGTAGCCATACGGGCATAACAGTTGTTTTTGGTCAAAGTCAGCGATACTCCTTATATTATTTATCAAAAGCCTCATGTCCAACGTGAGGTATAAGTCCGATTCTGCACCATCAAGTCGGCGCGTCTATTGTATGAAATTCTAAGCTAACTGAGCGGTTATAACCGGTTATAACCGTTGAGTGACATTACGGTTATAACCGTAGTGTCACTCACTGTATCACACACTCTTAGATTTGACAGTACGAATATTTAATTGTCTACAAAGACCGTGTGTGCAAGTTCATCAATGAGCGTTCCCAGAAACTTATTTCGAACCCAGCACAAGTAAACATTTCGCTGCAGAGAATCTACGAAAGACAACAAACTTCAAGCCCTATGTGCTCCGATTTCCAGCGAAATATAAGGAGGTATTCTTCCGGCAAGACTTCTGGCCTGAAGGAATCGTCTACAGACGGTACAGGGAGCCGACAGCAAACAAAATCCCTAAAGTGTAGTTTTTAAGTAATTATATAAAATATATGTATGTCTAGGTTAAAGTATATGTAATATGAGCCCATGTATTTATACTCGTTGCTCGAAATAAATGGATTATTATTATCATTTAATTAACTCGTATGAGCCCTGTACAATGATCGATCGGATACACCATACTTAGTAGAAAAGTGTAACAGTAATTTACTATTATTCAATTCATTGTAATTACAATTAAGTTGATCTTTTTTTTTTCTATTTCAGCACACCGCCTTTAGACCCACCTATATACAATTTTGTGAGCTCAGTGGAGAATCGTATCACGTGGGGCGACTTCGTTGTGAAGAATGTGACTAAACTTGAGGAATATCCATTCTCCAATGCGATATGGTAAGAAAAACATATTAAGTAATAAAAATAGCTACGACACACATGTCATGCGTAAAATTATTATTACATGGACACACTCGCAATAATTTTTTTTGATACAGATTTAAGACAAGTAGTGTCAAAAATTTACATTTATTGTCGCGTTGTCACTTTTGTATAATTTGATGAACAAAAAGGTCGTAACTGGTTTTCTTTCGCCATTTCTTTTACCAGTGGTCATTTTGCTTTTGTTTCTATCACTAAAATGGTGGTAGCTTATAGAGTACATTAATTACGTTATAATTATTCATTATTGTACTCTGACTAGACACCCTCTGCCTATAAAGACCTAATCGTTGAATAAACGCTTTTAATCTTTAGACTTCCCACCATATAAGTGAGACACAGAAAATTGATTCATTTGGTGAAAATTGACATTTATAGTCGCGTTGTCAAATTTGATGAACATTGTTTTCTTTCGCCATTTCTTTTATCATTTGTGCTTTGTTTCCAAAATGGTGGTTTATCGAGAAGTTTGTGATAACATAAGATAAGATAATACGTTTATTGCATAAAACATGGTGAGAAGAAGTTGTTACAATTTTTTTAAAGTACACAATGTTTTGCCATATAGAAATAGAAATATTTTTTATTTGCTCTTGACTGGGGTACACACATATTAGGTACAGTTTTTATTACACCATAAAGCTCATCCCATTCAGCCGACAATGGTGGCATGCAAATTTATTAGGTACATTAAAATGTCAAACCAAAAAAAAAGAAAACATAAAAAACAAAATAAAAGGAACCATTTTATAAGAGGATATTAAATAATTATCTAAAACATAGTATATATATATTTATGTGTGTTTTAGATAATTATTTAATATTCAAAATTAAAATAGCTAGAGCAAGTTAACTGAATAAACGATTTGACTTCAAATAGTACCCAAGGATAGTGGTTGAAAGCTGTTATTATTTTGACAGCCCGGTGAATGTGTTGGTAGTAATCCTACCTACATACTAGAGGGCGCTGATTCGATTCCCGCTTTTATGTTTGACATAAAAGCCTTTGCATTTTGATCTCGAGTTTATATTTATTTCTCGTGTATTTTCAGGTACATATCACTAACGTTAACAAGATCAGCAATTATGTATCATATCTATACTCTACTATTACATCTCATACCGGCCGCTTTGGTAGACGGCCTGGCGATGTGTCTAGGCAAAAAACCTAAGTAAGTATTGTCTGATTCTTTTTTAAAAAGAGCCTTGTCACTGTATTGTTTAGTAATCCTAAATCCTAAAATTGCTAAATGCCAAAAAGGCCGGAACCGGGTTTCTTTCGCCATTTCTTTTACCGGTGGCCATTTTGCTTGTGTCCGAAATGGTGGTAGTATATAACGTAGTTTATTTTCTTTATTTAAACAAGTTGTAAATGACAAGAAAAAGTGCCTGTGAAGGTCTTATTTCTGAAATAAACGATTTCATTTCATCCTAGTAATCCGTTTGTGTGTATGTTTTTTACTTCTTCACTCTCAAATGGCTGGGCCAATTTTTATGATATTTGGTATGTAGGTAGCTGATATCTTGAATTAACGCATATTTATCCTGAAAAGTACGCGATTCCCGTAGGATTTGGTCAAAAGTCTGATAGTCAAAGACGCTTTATAAAGTAGATAGCGTTACTGTGAAATGTGTATATACATACTAAAAAGCGGGTAACACGGCGCGGCAGCTAGTCTATACATATTAAACGCTTGAACACATAAAAGAAACAATGCAATATAATCTACGCAATGTGAACGTAG
The DNA here is from genome assembly GCA_905163395.2 of Endotricha flammealis. NCBI lineage: Eukaryota > Metazoa > Arthropoda > Insecta > Lepidoptera > Pyralidae > Endotricha > Endotricha flammealis. The sequence goes on along the minus strand of LR990882.1, from coordinate 2,556,674 downwards.
ATTCTCTGTTCATAACATTGACGAATTCGTACTTAAATGTGCTAAATAAGACGTCTCATTTGAAAACTGACACTTTGACTTTGCGTGTCTGTACATACATAAAAAATACACTTCCAATCAAAGGATTCGGTTCTTTGATGGCGTGATTCTTTGACTAAAGATCTCTACTGGGGAGTAATACTCTGTGAAAGAATTTTTCAAATCGGCCCAATTGTTTCGGAGCCAATGGATGCAAACAATCTTTTTTTTTAAATTTAGTATAGAAGTAGTTATAGAATAAAGTGTTTTAGTTAGTTATATGTTTCTGTTGATTTTTATTATGATTCAGATTTTAAAATATGACTACTTCTTTTACAGGATGTTGAAAGTATACAAGAAGGTACATAAGTTCTCTTCTGTACTATCGTATTTCTGCACTAAGGAGATCTCTTTCTGCAATAAACACACCAGATCACTCTGGGATTCTACTTGTGATGCTGACAAAAAGGTATACTAAGATTACTCTAATTTTAGATTTTTTTTAAATCTACATCTAATATTGGGATGGGTTTTGTTATTTTGAGCTTCTTCGTGCTTCAGAATGCACGTTGTACCGTCGTCGGTCCCGCCTGTTGTCGATGGATGACGGTCGTTAAGCCAAATTGGTGGATTTCAAATCGAAATCTACAACCCGGATTGACAATAAGCAATGAAGCTTATTCCAAGACAGCTGTAGCTTCTCCCTCGGTATTCCTCGGGGACAATATCTATTAGAAATTAGATAGAGTAAGAAGTATTGAAATGACGTCCCTTCACACTACGAGAGACAGAAAATTAATTAATTTGTCAAAAAACATACAACGCGACAATAAATTTTATTGTCGCGTTGTCACTTTTATATAATCTCATAAAAAAAAGGCAGCAGCCGGTTTTATTTAAAGGGCATCGCAAATACAGCTAATTATATAACTGTTTTTAAAATTTCCAGATATTCCCGTTCAGCATGGCCGACATATACTGGGATGACTATTTCGAGGAATACATGGCTGGTATTAGGCGTTATATATTCAAGGATAGTGATGACTCATTACCACAGGCCAGGATAAAGTGGAAAAGGTATGAAAAATAAATTAAAAAAAAACGCACAAGTGCGTTACAATATAAGGTTCCGTATTTGCAACGCTATGTGTACCTGCAGATGAGCAACAAATAATATCAATGCCATGTTCTATGACATTTTAAACGTTTTCATCAAAAATATTCGCTTAAGCCCACCATTCACACGCAGATTGGTCCGGCGGATTGGTCGGCCATCGGACTAATCCGCCTGTGTATGGAAGCGACGAACCGGTCCGCCAGACTGTCAGATGGGTTGGCGTCGGGCTCGCAGGTCCGCGGTTGCGAGCCGCGAGCGCCTGTCGAACCCCACATGCCATACTTCGAGTGGAGGGTTCGTGCAGTGTATGGGCAACGCCGGATTGGTCCGCGGTCGGGTCCGGGTTCGTGTAGTGAATGGTGGGCTTTAGATCTTTTAAACAACTCAACGGTGAGCTTACGGCCCGCCTGATGGTGAGCGGTCACCCACTATATACCTATATATTTAACTACGATCTTCTGTAAGGTGGAGGTCCTTTCCCAGACGGCCTGCTCCGATTTGAGCAGATTACCCGCTGTGCCCTACCTAGTTACTACATACCTCTCTAGTTACTAATATGTTTTGTTTTTTGTTTCAGATTATACTATCTACATCAGACAGTAAAAGTTATTTTCTGCATATTATTCATATATTTAGTTTGGTCAGTAATAAAATTATGGTAAAAAATTGTATTATAAATTAGGTAGTCTTCAGTCAAAATTGGTGTGAACTTTTGTTCATTGGTGTATTATATACATTTCATTGTAAAGTTTTGTGTTTTGTTTATTTTTTTGTAGAAAAGTGTTTGTCAATCCATCAGCAAGATTTTCTAGTAAAATCTCTGGATTGGATCCTTTCTAATTGAAAAAAATATGAGATTAAAAAATATCAAAATTAAATATAAAAGTACTGTATCACAAACTTGTCTGTGCCGATGGCGGGGGCACTAGGATCGTAGCTATTGAAGCCAAATGTCAATGTATTCAAGGCGTATTCATTAGTTCTAGTTTTGGCCACCGGCACAGATAAGTTTGTGGCACTGTACAATAAATGACAAGTGGTACAACCATTGTGTCATAAAATCTGACAACACGACATTGTCAAAAAGACAAAAAGGTTTTGTAAAAATTAAATTTATTTTTTGTTTTAATAATTCGGTGTAATGGTCTTCGATTATTATTGTGTTCAGGTATTTTTTTTTTACGGCAAATGTGATAATTTATGTTATTATTATTAATAATAAAATTATTGACGAATTTTTACAGTTTTTTCTAACATTCACCCAATGTGTTCGTCTCCTGTTGTAAAATCTTATGTTATTTTTAATGGACGCGAAATTATTATGCCGTTTACAGACTGGCTGTATCGTAGAATGTAATGTAGCATGAAAGGAGCATTTCATAGTGTGGACGCAACGCTGTGTTTTCTTCCTCCATCGGTCGCGGCGAGCACGAGTTGAATGCTCTGTTCGTGCGCGTAGTGTCCACGGTCGAACTATGGCTATTGGGTACGCAGCGTTCGCTAGTAGTCATTGTTATACTTGTGCTATGGGAATTCTGTTAAATTACATTACGTTACAGCAGTCTGTACCCGGCATTACGTCATACAAAGCAAACCACTATTGGATTTATTGAAATATTATCTATTTATTATTTTTATTTCAATTTTGTATCCGATCGTGTCGGATGACGTGACGTGATTTTGAGTTCGAGTTTATTGTTGCGTGTCTCATTTGGAAATATTTTGTGCGCTAGTATTTTAGAGGCTAATTTTCTTATTAATAATAACAAAATTATACACGTTTACCGTTTTGTTTACATTATAAATTACTCATTTAAATATTTGTTGCTCAATTTATTATTATTATCCCTCCTAAACACCAAAATAATTGTAAAAAATTAGCTGTAAACACATTATTTTTATAATAATTCTCTTACTGTCATGTCAACCATAAGAATAGTTAAATAATTGTTTAATTTAATTTTTATTACGTATCACAAAACGGCAAAGATACATATTATTTTATGTTTGTACAGTCAGGAGCAGGCGCATGTTGAGCTTCACACTTTTTTTTTAAGTCAGGAAAATGCATTACTGCATGTCCCGCCACTTGGGGAAGCGACGGGGGTGTGTCAGGCTCACCCCTCTAGCCAATGAGGGATACCGACTAAAAACCTGAATGTCTTACCTTCTCCGCCTTCACGTGGCATGGTCGCGAGCACTGGTGATAATTCCGCAACGAGCTTTACACTTACAGTAGAATATTGGCTCATAAGACATAGAACATAAGAATGGTACAAAAACCGATATGTAAAGGTCGACCTGCTCTTGACTGTACATGAGCTTGTAATTAAATATTAAACTCATTTTGTATTATTTTGCATTTAATTACCGATTGAAACAATGAACAAAAACCCGTAATTTTTTGGGTCGGTCCGTTCACATTAATTTTACCTCTGACAAGTGTAAAAACAGGTTTAAAACCACAGACATTAAAAGAAGCAGACATAATATTCCACGTCAGAAATCGTGGCAAAAACGCACACTATCAAATGTCACTCACACAGACACAAATGAGTAAAGTTAAAAGTCACTTTTTAAACGAAAACAAATCCCCATTTGTCGCTTATTTTGCTATGCTACAAATTGCGTCTACCAAAACAACACGTCATGTCTGTCAAATTATCTATGTGTGCGTTAGTGTTGCTTTGATGAAAGAAAGGGACAAGTTTGTACCGAATTTAATTAGCTGAAAAGTGACAGCGATATATTCAGCCTGTGTCTATGTGTATGTAAAACTATGTTTAGTCTGCTTCTTTTATTGTCTGTGTTTAAATCGCTCAAAATCACAGGAATAATTCTGAAGCAGAAATAAGCCTGAGCCGGCATACATGGACCGCTCTCGCTTATGCTTATTAGTTATAGTTAACAAAACAATTAGAGGTAAAATAAACTATGAACGGACTTCAGACTCGCTCAGGTATATTTTCTGAGAGAGAGAGAGAGACAGCTATATTGTTCATACCATGGAAGTAATAACACAGAATAGTAATAAGTACTAACGCTACTTATTACGCCCAAGGTTCATACTTATCTGAGGTTCATACGTTCAAAAATTGCATTTTTTTACGCTGGCAATCTTGCATTGACCGGACAGCCGCTTCGGCTAAATGTTAATCTAGGCTGGGCCCTGAGCCGGTTTTTTTATTTTAAGAAAAAATATCTACGTTATTTGTGACGTTGAAGAAGTCATTTTGACATTACGAACAGAATTTTGTATTTATTTTACATTGTGAAGAGTCTGACCGCGTTGTCAATTTCGTCGGTGCCGACTTTACAACGGCTCGAACGACAGTAAGGTGCTGGTAGAATTGAGCATTCACTTGTAATGAGCATTCTTGCGAATGTTACATCAGAGAAAAATTACGAGAACATTTTAGCGAGCATTCTATCGAGCGTTCTGGACAGCATTCTAGATTCAGATTAGTTTGCCACAATCTTCTGTTCGCTAGAATGCTCATGATGTAGCAATATTTGGCTCTATGCACTGCTCGGCTCGTTGTTCAGTTCGACAAATATAAAAACGGCGAATGCTCGATGTTCTGTTACAAGTGAATGCTCAAGTCTATCAGCACCTTTACGAAAAATAATAGCGTGGTACAGTTGGCCATGAAAGAGTTGAGCAGTGTAGACAACTAATAACAAAGATTTATGCTAATTATGTAAGCATCGTTATAGTACAGTCAACAAAGGAATTGACTGACCCCCCCCCCCCCCCCCCTGTCTGTATGATTATGATTAAAGATTTCTAAATATTGCGTGAAGGGAACTTGAAAATTTATTATTCAAAAATTACAAATTTTCAAGTAAATCCCTTCACCCAACATTTAGAAATCTTTAATCATATATTCGGGGGGACGCAATTATTTTACGACGTAGGCCCTTTAATGTGGCGAAGGCAGGAGAGGCATTACAGGAAGGTGCGCAAAACGCGTAGATTCTTATTGTCACGAACGTTTGGTATGTTCAAAACCTTGTATCATATTTCAGTTCTGCTCACCTCATACATTGGCTGACTGTACGTGGTTTCCCCTTCGATAGTAAGGAGTCCTTCTCAGCAGTGGGATTTAAACTCGGCAAATAATTAATGGGATCGACATAAAAGCTGTCCGGTAAAAATAAAATAAGCTGGTCCGGTACTAAGATTTTGCGGCCTTTCGATGGTGCACATGCACACCACCACCATTCAGTCAGTTGCGACCGAGCGACTGAAGCAGTGGTGTCCAATTGACAATTTTTATTTAACAGATCGTTTTTTGTCAATTGGAGACCACTGCTTCTGTCGCTCGCTCGCAACTGACTGACTGAATGGCGGTGTGCATGTGCACCATCGCAATACCGCAAAACCTCATTACCGGACAGCTTGTCTTCTTTTATGTCGATGAATTGGATATATTTTTTTTATTATTACCAAAATTAGTATTTTAGTATTTCGACTTATATGCCTAGTAATATTCAGTAATAAATGAAAGTTATAAAGAATCAATTTGTTTCATTAACAAATCATTTTAATTTATAGATTAGGTACTAGAGGCACACCTTAGACACAATGCGCGTGAAATAATTACCTACTTCTACTGCATAGGCCAATGTCGTCTGTACACGCGCACACGTATACACATTCGTTCACTAAACGCACACCTTTGCGCCTGCACCCGCCTCGATACCCGCCCGGGGTAAGGTAACGCGATTCGGTGCGGGGCGGAGAGTGGCCATTCTACCGAGGGTTATTTTATTACTTATTCTATGCTAGTGGCCGGCCTCGAATTCGCACGGACTTTTGTGGACACCACTCCTGTCGCTCGCTCGCAACTGACTGAAGGGTGGTGGTGTGCATGTGCACCATCGCAATGCTGCAAAATCTAAGTACCGGACAGCTTGTCTTTACTTTGTCGATGGGTAGCGCCCCTGGTATTCATAGGCGGCGGAACCACTTCAGATCTAGCATGTTTGGCTGGTGTAAAAAAATATAAACAAAATTTACAACAACATTAAATTTATTTTCAACAATAAAAAACATTTATTGTACTCTAAATATAGCCTTTGAGATGTTACCTTTCTTCAAGTCAGCAAGAGCAGTCTGGTACTCAGATAGGGCATAGGTCTTCACACCTAACTTATGGTAGTCGAGGTATCTGAAAATGAAATTACAATGAACACAGGCCCGGTGGTCGAGTGGCATGCAATGGTCACTTTATCCCAAGGGCCGCGGGTTCGAATCCTGCACAAGGCAAACATTTGTGTGCATGAACATGTCCGTTTGCCTTGGTCTGGGTGTTTTCTATGTTTACAAAAAAAAAAGTATTTAAGTATATTTATTAGCAATCTAGTACCCATAGTACAAGTTTAGTTGCTTAGTTTGGGACTAGATGGCGTTGTGTGATTCGTCCAAGAATATTTATTTATTTATAATGAATGAGATTTTAGTGCCGTTTATAACGCGCACAAAGGCTGGTTTTAGGGTTGCGCTGACAGCACGCTGACCGTCAGCGCTGACAGCGTCAAATATATGAACCGTAAGCGCTGATAACCACGCGTTATTCAAAAACGCTTCCTAGAAGTTTATACATTTTCGGCTTTCAGCGCCGCCAACGGTCAGCGCAGCGTGCAGTCAGCGCAACTCTAAAACCAACCTAAGTATATTTATGTGCCCATGGACCTAGAAAAAAAGGCAGACGGAATCTTGCTAAGAAAGACTTGAAGCACCCTAATGGCGGCCGCGTAACTATGTGTGAGTGTGAAATGGCTGACCGGCACGCACACTTTCACACCATAGTAAGGCGGCCGGTTCGTACGTATACGCGAGGTGGCTTACTATGGGTGCTTCACTTTTTAGTTTCAGTGATGGTGTCCGCCTTTTTTTCTAGGTCCATGTATCTGCCTTAAATTTTTCTTTTCAACGTTTGTATATTTCTATTTTATCTCATTTTGAGCTCTGGTTTCCACTTCTCTCCTTTATCCTTTAAAGCGTAAACGACGTGTATTCTAACTTCGCTTTACTTCGGTCAACTTCGCGAGAATGTAGAGCCCGCTTAATAATGATTTTGTATCATACCTGGCTCCCATAGCCTCCAGCCATCCAAGAGCGTTCAGGAAACTGAAAGGATTAATCTTCACACCGATGATTGTCAGCTCCTTGTTGTAAATGTCGAATGGATTCACCCTGAAATTATAGAAATGGAATAGAAATATATAATTTTCGTTACGTCGAAAAGAATGCTGTACCAGTAAAGTAAAGGCATGTACGCACGACCGAACAAGAACATGGCGAACGTGAACTTCGAACACGGAACACGGACCGAACACGAACATGGTGAACATCGAACACGAACGTGCGTACCACTAACGAACATCAAACAATTTGTTCGTCAAAAGTGTTCGTGTCGATCCAATAACCAAATTGGATCGTTCTGTGTGGACGATGTTCTCAGCACGACCGAACAAGAACATTGTTAACACGAACATCGAACCGAAAGAGTAAGGCTTGGTAGCCTCTTTTGTTCGACACCATGTTCTTGTTCGGTTGTGAGTGGTTGCGCGCGAACACAAGTAGAACTATGTTTGTAGGTGTTCATGTTCGCTTTGCTAATTTACGTCCACACGTGCGAACCACATGTTCCGTGTTTGTGTTCGATGTGCGCCATGTTCGTGTTCGGTCGTGCGTACACGCCTTTCGATGTTCACCATGTTCGTTTACTTATTTGATATTTTCAAAATAACAAAATTAAAACTTATTTTTTAAAATAAACACCTTCACCTGCGCCCCAGATGGGATTCGAACCCACGTCCTCTCTGGTCAAAAATCTGGCCGAATGTTCTTTTCAACTGAGCTGCCGGGATAATTATTACAGGGGTGGCTTAATTTTTCTTTCAAATTCGTATCGTGACATCTATTTCTCATGCTCTTAGACCAAAAGCCCTGCCCCTAAGGCGACTCTCTGACCAAATGTAAAACCGGTTTTCTCTCCTACAAAACTACATTTTATTTGAGTTGTCTGAGTTTAGCTCAATCTAATCTAAACTCAAAACAAGCTGTTTGCAGTTTGAGAACAATGTTTTTAAGTTTTTACTGCCTTTTTTGCCCTCTCACTTTAAGTTGCCTGAGTTTAGCTCGATCTAAACTCAGAACAAGTTGTTTTGAAGTCTGAGAACAATGTTTTTACTGCACGTTTTGCCCTCTCACTTATGTTGTCTGAGTTTAGCTCAATCTAATCTAAACTCAAAACAAGCTGTTTGCAGTTTGAGAACAATGTTTTTAAGTTTTTACTGCCTTTTTTGCCCTCTCACTTTAAGTTGTCTGAGTTTAGCTCGATCTAAACTCAAAAGAAGTTGTTTTGAAGTCTGAGAATAATGTCTTCTGCACTTTTTGCCCTTTGAGTTGTCGGAGTTTTGATGTGCGTATAACCTTGCGATAATTCTGCTCGAAACAGTGACAATTAACCTTGCGATAATTGCGCGACAGTTTTTGCAAGAATACATTGTAAAAAAACCTATATGATAAAGTAAAAGATATTGCTGTAACTTCCGCGAGAAATTTCAAACATAAACCGCGGCTTATAATGGTAGAATATCAAGTACTTACGAAGATTGGTGGGTCGGTGGACAGCAGCCAAACAACACGTATTTGCCTCCATGGTTCAAATAATTGAAGTTGATCTCCATCACCTTACCGACACCTGTCAAAAATCGAAATTAATAGTTACTTACGACACACAAGTGCAGACTGTATTTTTAAATTTACGTAAGCAGCAATTGAAAAGAGAGATCTGCCCTATTCTCACAATCTCATGTCAATTTCAAGCGTTGTCTCACTCATACAAATTAGGGATTGAGCGAGGTAGGGCACAGCGGATAATTCGCTCAAATTGGAGCAACTCGTCTGGGGAAGGACCTCCACCTTACAGAAGATCGTAGCCAAATAGCATTGCTCTGGCCATGTTGTGTTCCTACGGTGAGGAAGGTCTCCAGAGCTCCACTTGGGGGGTTGGGAGGGTTGGCAACGCGCGAGTGATACCACCAGTATTGCAAGCGTCTATAGGCTACGGTGATGCTTACCATCATGCGGGCCGTATGCATGTTTGCCAATTTTGTGGTATAAAAGAAAAATATATAGTGCGTGAGTTTGAGATGAGAATGAAACTGTTTTTGTCACGAGATTAGGGACTGGCAGAATAATTTTCAAATATATATTTTTTTTTACAAAATTCATTCAACGAATCCTACCTACTACTACAGAACGGATACATAAGTGACAACCTTCTGGTACCGAAAGTGAACACTACCAACTTGACCAACCAATGTTTTTTTTTTAAATCTTTTATTTTTATGAACGTGAGTGACAGTTGTGCGAGGGCGTTACTGTGGCATATTTTCATACATTTCGGCAAAGGCGAACTGTCGAAAAGTGACATACAATATGAACGGGAGTTGTAGTTCCAATTTTGGCCACGTTCATAAAATAGCTTTGTAGCACTGTACCAACTGAGTAACCAATGTTTGTCTACTAAAACTTAAAAGATTAACTTACCAGTACAATCTATGATCACATCAAACAATTCTTTCCCTTTTGCCAAATCGTCGGGAGTAACAAGTTTGAATCCAGTATCTGCAAAAAAGATATCAACCATAAATTCTCCATTCGTCTACTTGAGTATGTTGGGAAAAATCACCGGGCAAAAAAGCCGCGCGGCTTTTAACTGGCAGCGTAGAATAAAGCCCACCATTCACACGCAGATTGGTCCGGCGGATTGGTCGGCCATCGGACTAATCCGCCTGTGTATGGAAGCAACGAACCGGTACGCCAGACTGTCAAATGGGTTGGCGTCGGGCTCGCAGGTCTGCGGTTGCGAGCCGCGAGCGCCTGTCGAACCCCACATGCCATACTTCGAGTGGAGGGTTCGTGGAGGGTTCGTGCAGTGTATGGGCAACGCCGGATTGGTCCGCGGTCGGGTCCGGGTTGCGAGTCGGGTCCGGGTTCGTGTAGTGAATGGTGGGCTTAAGTAATAACCCGAGGTAGAATGGCCACTCTCCGCCCGCACCGGACCGAGTTACCGCACCCCGAGGAGCCCTCAGTCGCAAAGGTGTGCGTTTAGTGCACGAATGTGTATACGTGCGCGCATACGTGTGCGCGTGTACAGACGACATTGGCCTATGTAGTAGAAATAGCTAATTATTTCATCTGCGTTGTATGGAATTTCCGGGCAGGCAAGACATTCTTTTGTTTTATATATTTTATTAATGATGTTATTTACTTTTGACTGAATATTTACTCATATGTCAATAATTTTCACCATTTACCATTTTGTACCTATCGGCTATATATTCACCATTTGTAAATATTTTTTAATTAAGAATTTGAATTCGGCGGCATTTCGAGAGGTCGTGAGTTTGAATACCACCTGTTTGCTATTTTCGGAATTCCGATAATACGGTCTGACGTTTCGTTGAATTCCCAGTTTTGGACCTTATTCTAACTAGTAATGTCTTTTTTGACGGGTCTACGTATTTCGTTGTTAAATGGTTGCCTCTGCTCGTGGTGAAATTCTTCAATGAAAAATATTTTCGAAATAATAATACTTAGTTAGTTGAACTGTAACTACTACAAAAATAATCATAAAATACCTAATCTTTTCACTGTCTCCAGCCTGCTAGGGTTCATCTCTGACACTGTGACATTACGGTGACCGTGATGATGCAGAGTGGTGACCCACAGATTACCTGAAAAGAACAACAGTTAATAAACTATTTTCTATAGTCATATCAACCCATAGTCATCCCACTGCTGGGATACGGGTCTCCCTTCAATCGAAGGTGATTAGAGCGTACTCTGCCACGCTACTCCAATGCGGATTGGCAGAGGCCGGTGTTTTCATTTTCAAGCCAAATGCCGACCGACTTGGCTTATCATCCATCGACTACATCGACCACAGCCGACGGCTTAACGTGTCCTCCGAAGCTCGTGATCAAAACCGATCCAAACACTGGCCTAGCGTCGATGTTGCTTAACTTGCGTGTTCATTTAGAATGTAACTCACAGCGACATCGTCAAGCTCCTCGACTGTTTTCCACTATTCTCTACATAATCTGGAATATTTGTTATGAGGACTCTACATGAAAACGCCAAAACGGTAGAGTGGATGGGCTTTTTGTCCTACGTCATCTTAACCATTCCTTTGTCAACATCGTGTATAAGCTTTATCGAAACTAAAATTTTAGGTAAAGTGAAAAAAAAATACTTTTATTTTCCGAAACATAAATCTTATCGTAACGTTATGTAAAAATAAACAAATTAAATTATATAATATAAATATTAGTTAATATCATTGTGTTATGGTCACGAGATAACCTTGTTAAGATAATACATTATTTACTTGATGTTGTTTTATATACACATACATGGGGTATTTAATTAATTTTTCCTGTATGCGAATACATAATTAACCATTTTATTTATTGGTTTACTAGCTGATGTCCGCAGTTCTAAAAGAGGTAGGGCACTGCGGATAATCCGCTCAAATCAGAGCAGCCCGTCTGGGGAAGGACCTCCACCTTACAGAAGATCGTAGCCAAATAGCATTGGTCTCGGCCATGTTGTGTTCCTACGGAGAGTAAGGTCTCCAGAGCTCCACTTGGGGAGGTTGGGAGGGTTGGCAACGTGGCGTAAGTGATAACCCCGGTATTGCAAGCGTCTATAGGCTACGGTGATGTTTACCCACAGGCGGGCCGTATGCTTGTTTGCCACCTTTGTGGTATAAAAAATAAAAAGTAAAAAAATAACTTTAAAAAATATAACAATATTTGTGTCCCCCGCCGTTAAAAAGCTACGTTGATGAATTTTGACGAAGTGTCAAAAATAATAACATCTATTATTTTGGCTCTACTTTGTTTAGCATTTAGTTTATAGTTAATGAATGGAAAAATTACTAAGTATTTTATATTAAGTATAGTCTAATGTGCCTACTTTAGATTATGTTTGTGTAAACGATAAGAATTTCCAAGTGCTATTGTAATTATCTTTATTATAACTAATGCTACCATGATAAAACTAAAATTTGTGTTAATCTGGATTAGTTTTTTTATTATCCTTATGTCATTTAGTTTGATAATGGTTGACAACAAGTAGGTATGCTTCGTTACTGGAGTGCAAATTGTTGCCGACTGGCAGCTTACATATTTTTTTTACTTTTTTTCAATTCTTATATTTTTGAATTTCGGTTGTTTTATAATTTGTTTTCATTTTTATTTTACTACAAAAAGGTCTTGTTTTAAATTTTGCTACCAATAAGGTGTCTCCTCTCTGTTTCTTTGTTTTCGAAATACGCCTGACCGACGAACTGAACATCGAAAGAAAGAAAAACGAAACACTGATGTTCGAATGCACGTTTAGTCGACTTACTGAATTTCTAATGAACTTTAAAAATGACAAGCTTCGAATAGACTATTTCGAATTAATTTTAAATCATAATGGATTAACGTCCGAGGAGGACGTTTTAAAAATAAACAACTTACATCCAATTTCCGAAATTAATTTTTTAAATTAGGTAGGTACTGATTAATTAAATTATAACTGCCACTGGTGCTAATTCTGTTGTACATTTGAACTAGACTAAACTAATTTTGACATTGGTCAAACTAGAGAAGGAAAAAAGAGATAGTTTAAGACATAATGTGTAATTAAAAGATGTACAATTAATGAACATAAAAACGCAACGCAGCAATTCTTTATCTAGTACAACTCACCTGCTGCGCTGCACTTTACAAGTCTACACACATGAGACACATACAAATTATAAACATTTATTTCATAAAAGAAATAAAATAAAAAAAGCTAAAGCATGTAAATACAGGGGTCTAGGCTCCGAATATGATTTTGTCCCATTCAGTGTCGAGACCCTTGGTCCGTGGAGTTCTTGTGCTATAAGACTTTTTAAGGAAATTGCAAAAAGGTTAGTCGACATCACAGGAGACCGAAGAGCTGGCAGCTACCTCGGACAAAGAATTAGTCTAGCTATTCAAAGAAGGAACGCTGCCAGTATCTTCGGAACCTTGCATAAAGGGACTCCTTTTAATAATATATTTTAGTTATTTTATTATATTTTTTAAGGTTTTTAGTTTTAGGTTCATTATAATTTGTTTATAATAATATGTTTAGTTTAGTATTAAATTGTTTTATGAAACACATACAAATAGGTAGATTGTAAATATTATACACGCGTAGATATATATTTTTTATCTATATAATAAGACTAGCTGACCGGGCCCACTTCGTTGGGCATAATGTTAATAATCCTTTTTTAGTACAGGCGCTCGTAAGAAACGCTTTCATTCGACCGTTTTTTCTCCGATTCACTTTGCAAAACCGACTACCACATAAAAGCCTTTTTATTTTTTGTTTTTTTTTATGTAACCTATGACACTCAGCAATAATGTGGCTTTCTATTGGTGAAAGAATTTTTAAAATCAGTTCAGTAGATCCCGAGATTACCCCTTACAATTTAACAAATATACAAACACACAAACTTTACTTCTTTATAATATTAGTATGGATAAATCTATATATATAAAAATGAAACCCGTTTTCCGTTGTCACGACATAACATGAAAACGGCTTGACCGATTTGGCTGATTTTTTTTTGTAGTTTTCTAATACTCTGTACAAGGTTCTTACGGAAAAAAATATTAAGAAAATCTCTCAGAAAGATTGAAAAAAAAAAACGAAACAGTACCCGGGAGAAGCCGGGCCGGGCAGCTAGTTATTAATAAATTCTCTTCACTTCGGATTGCTGTTTCAATCAACACCGAACCTGGTGTACCTCTCGCTGTGGCCAAGACACCCTTAGCCGGTACGTCAGTACGTTCGGTTGTATGAGTCTGTGCAACTAGCAGTGTGAGGACACTAGGGTAGATCTGTAAGCTCGTCAGTGTTTCAAAAACTGTCTATTTGTCGTACTTACCAATGATCCCAGCTCCTACAATAAGGATCTTCTGTCCTACTTTGAGGGGGGCGGCGCGGTCATAGCCGTGAGCCACGCAGGAGTAGGGTTCACAGAGACCACCTGAAATAGAAATAAAGAATTATTATGTAGAAATATGATTATCATTATTACTACCTAATAAACGAGACCAGTGAAAATGAATTAATAAATGATTTAAATATTAAAAATCCATATTATAGTATCCAGGAATATACAAGGTGATTTTTTAGTCACCAGCAATATTGAAGGAGGTCAAAGGTGATTTCGAATGTCATGTGGCCGACAGATAATTCCCCGAAGTCATTGGTTCGAGTGTCCGAATCGACGAAATTCCATATCATCGATGTACAGTCAAGAGCAGGTCGATCATTCTTAAGTTCTATGTCATAAGAGCCAAAATTGTACTGCAAGTCTAATGCTCAACGTGCTGCTGGCTGTACCACAACTTCGACTAGCCATTAGTTCGAACGTCCGTTTCACCGAAAATCCATTACAACGATAGTCCTATATTTCGAATGCTCGAAGTGCAAATTTTTTTTGACCATAGTCCCCATTGGTAAAGTTTTTTGTTTTGATGACCTAAACATGATCCTAGAAGGTTTTTACTTGGAGTAACACGTTGTATAGAATAGTTTTCGAAATATTAGCACTAGCATTATGTATGAGTTTCGAACTTCGTTTAAAGTCTGCGCATGCTGTGTTGGCGATTATTATAAAAATAATATTTAAGTGACGTAACTATGACGGACGCTCGATGGTGGATATCAAAACAATATTCTCTTTAATCAAACTATGTTTATCAGTTACTAGACATAGGTATTTTCCATTGACCTGACATTTATATTGACATTATCTATAATATAAAAACCGGGCAAGTACGTGTCGGGCCACGCACATTGTAGGGTTCCGTATCGGCTACGCATTTCTTGCTTGCAAATGAGTACAATGCCATATTCTGTCATTTGTACGTTTTCGTCAAATAAATTTTACTTCATAACTTCGTCGGCTATTACTCGGTAACTAGTAGTGCCTACTTAACCATTATAGTTTTCCTTGTAGGTTCACTATATGTACTACTACCATGATTTTTTTCAAATTTCTAAGCACAAGACTTTCGGAGATAGAGGGCGGACCACCGTGCAAAACGAAAATTGATACGATAAATGTAAATAATTCGCGTACTGATCATTGTATCAGAAAATGATCTTCCCACACCCTCGATGTTTTTAAGAGACCTATCTAACGTCTGCCTAAAAGCACCTAAATGGGGGACAAAAAACCTCCGAATACCAGTTTCATTTAAAGGTCGCTGTATACGAAACGTGCTTTTTCCCGGACGGGACGGGACGGGAAGTTAAATATAGTACCATACAAAATATATGTGAATATGCATATGTCGCGGATACACGGACGGGACGGGAACGTGGCCGTGTCGAACAATAAGTCACGTCCCCGTCCCGTATGCAGAGGCCTTAAATCGCATGTCAGTAAAAGGAGTTATCCTTATTTGAACATTTCACACGGACGAAGTCGCGGCACAGCCCGAACACTCCGTACAACTTACGAAGTAACTATTAAGTAATCTGTGATACAACGCGCGTGAAATAATTACCTATTTCTACTACATAGGAGAATGTCCTCTGTACACGCGCACAAGTATACACATTCGTTCACTAAACGCACACTTTTGCGACCTGCACCCGACTCGATACCCGCCTGGTGTTGAGGTAACGCGATTCGGTGCGGGGCGGAGAGTGGTCATTCTACCCAAAGAGGATACTATTAATGGTAGGTATAGAGTGGCAACTCCGGGGTGAAATCGGCATCTATGGAAGGTGCTGCCACCGCAGGGATTGGTGGGTGAATTAAATTTCAACTATAGCTATACATAGTATGTATATACCCTTCCCTATAATTTCTGAATATATTTCTTTGTTAGCGTCCCAAAGAAGTCCCCCATCCGAAGGAATACATCAAATTATGAGTATTCAACTTGTATTTTATTTACATTTTATGTACATTTTATGTAAATAAATAACTAAAATATATAAATAACGTCAATGCTATCGAATGGTCCGTCAGAGAGACGATAAGTGAAGTACAAAATGGCCGCCGCTTTTTTTTAAATTTTAGTTCTTCCACCAATCCCCCAAATGTCGCTGTTGCCTATGAAAATTGACAGTTATAAGTGTGCTCACCCTGATTCTACCTCGGGTTATTACTTATTCTATGGTCACGGGTAACACGTACCTTGTTCAGTGGTGATGCCGTCAGGTAATGCGTAGACCTGTTCCTGAGGGCACAAAACGTAGCGGGCCCACCCACCGTTCCTGAAAAGGCCTATCGTGTTGTTGATACCGCCAGTCAAACAGTACTGGTAGTTACTGCTTCGACACGCGTTGCAGAGATTGCAGGCGCTGGTGGGAGAAAAGAAAATGTTAGTAACGTGCTCAGGATCTCAATGGCGTCGCTAGGTTTCGAAGTCTAAAAGGAACACGCACGTCAAGCAATGTCGACCCTAGCTAGTCTTTGAATGGGTTTCGTTATATCGAGATTCTCTGTGCTTCGAAGGGCACGTTAAGTCATCGCGCACGGTTGTTGTCGTCGCCGCCAAGTCGGTGTCCTTTTGGCGGCTAGAAAACACTTCACATTGGAGCAGCGTGGCAGAGTACGCTCTAATCCCCTTCGATTGTAGGGAGACCCGTATCTTTAGTGGGATGATTATGGGTTGATATGATGATGACGATGATAATTTTAGTCAAAAGAGAGGTAGGGCACAGCGGATAATCCGCTCAAATCGGAGCAGCCCGTCTGGGGAATGACCTCCATCTTACAGAAGAACGTAGCCAAATAGCATTGGTCTCGGCAATGTTGTGTTCTTAAGGTGAGTAAGGTCTCCAGAGTCCATTTGGGAGGGTTGGGAGGGTTGGCAACGCGTGAGTGATACCCACGGTCTACGGCTACGGTGACGGCTTACCATCAGGCAGACCACCTTTGTGGTATAAAAAAAAGGGTTAAAAGGGTCTAAAAAAAAGGATAGTTTCTCAACAAGCCATCCACGTCGAAATGCTGCTAGGATTTAAAAAATTCTGACGTGCATGTATTTCTCCTGTAAATCTACTTGCAAAATTAATGTTTTTTAAATATAAAGTAATAAAAATCATTCGAAAACTTACTTGTTTGGATCAACGACCACTTTTTGACCTTTCTTGAATATAGACGCGGAGCCAGCTTCGTGTATGTAGCCAGAGAACTCGTGGCCGAGTGGCAGGGGTTTCACCTTCGATACTGGGAACTCTCCCTGTGATAATAGTAGATTTTACAACAAGTGCACAAAACGAATCATTTCTATCCGAGACTTAGGCGAGGGCTGATAGTAATGTCGAGGATAAAAATGGTTTTGTGGGCGAGTTATAAACTCTGCTTTTCACTTCGATTGCGAGGAAATAAATAAATAAACGCACGAAAAACAAGACCTGTTTCCCGCCGCTTTTTTTTTAAAATCTTACGACATTTAAATTAGGCTTGGGCTGCAGACCTATACAGCCTACTATTAAATTAATTTTGTAATAAAATAATTTTCTTAAATTAATTAAATAACCTACCGTACTTTAATTTAAATTTTAATATCTTTTATGACTTAAAAAACATATAAGGCAAATAAATTAAAGTAAATATTATAAAATAACAAATTCTATCTCTGAACTTTTTATTGTGTTTGGCTGTATGGCTCATTTCCTTTGCCTTAATATAGATACATTTATGAGTAGATACGTTTTTGCCTTTGTGCACAAAATTAGATTTTGTGCAGCCTATGTCCTGCGCAAATATTTTCTGAGCATGAGAAGTGAAAAATGTATTTAATCAAAATAAACGGCGCCGACTGCTTACGCTGTCGTCTTTTACGCCATAAAAAAGTGGCCTTAATATACTTAGGGATCAGTAGTTTGGTATATACTTACTAGCGTATAGATCGGCAATAGTTTGATTGAGGCGAGACTAAAAACAAAATACACTAGTGTGCGTGTAATGTACATGTGTGCAAGCAAGATATATAATTTTGTGGATTTTCCTTTTTGTTTGAGTTACATCCAGGCACTGCACAGGTAACCATATTTAACCACGTCTAATTAACACCAAAACTACACTTAAAAACAATAAATTTTGTAAAAATAAGTGAGATTTGTTTTTAACACGACTGCCGCCGTCAGGCCGACACAGGCCCATAGCGTGTATAGGAAGAATGGTCTCGCCTATCTATCTCGCTCTAACAAACGCGTATGCTATGATCTATCTCTTTTGCATTGCCAATCTAAACGCTAGTAAGTATATACTAAATCTATGGGATATACAGATAACATAAATAATAAAATTTATCTAATGTATTGGCTTTTTCTGTAGTATTAATCGTTTCTACCTTAGGGTAGGTGACGAAAGTAGATGTACTAACCTGAATAATATGAAGGTCAGTACCGCATAATCCAGAGTATTCCACCTTCACGATGACATCTGTATCAGACTGCAGCTTCGGTATGGGGAAGTCAGTCTGATATTTCAGAGTGAGAGTTTTCCCGTCAAATACCACAGCTTCCATTTTTCAACTGTTCATGAAAATTATTCTGTACTATAAATGTATATAAAGAAATAAAAAACTGTTTATTTGAATAATACTTATGAGAAGATGATTCGTATTAGCACGATTCTGCGTTTTGAGCGTATGAACGAATTTACGCGAAATGAAATTTCTGCCATCCGCTGTAATATATAATAATTTAAAAAGTTCTGCCGCAAAGAGCCACCCATTATAAAGATTAAGAGCTTGTTTGTTTGGTTGATCGCAATTTCAGAAACTACTAATTCGAATTGAATTGGAATAACCAGCTCAGCATTGATGATAGGTGCTTGGATGCGCAGAAATCTAAAATAATGTATCGTGTGGGCAGTGGCGTGCCTAGGGTTCAACACAGATTTAGCTAGCCCCAAAGCACCCAAAGTAAGTTCGAAACTTGTGTTATGGGATACCAACTCAACGATACTATATTTTATAACAAATACAATTTATATAAACATCCAAGACCCGAGGCCAATCAGAAGAAGTTCGTTTTTCATCATGACCCGACCGGGATTCGAACCCGGGACCTCCTGGGTGGCGGTCCGGCGTGGTAACCATTACGCCACGGAGGTCGTCAGTTAGTATTAAATAAGTTTTGAGATTGAAAATTTTCTTTTGTGTTCCCCAAACACAAGTTACTTGCCTGAGAAATGGGCGCAGAATAACCAAATGTACCTATATTAAAGTGACTATTATTGACTATTTCCTGAAGTCATTATTTGCACCCACATACTCTAATCTGTGTACATATGTTATCAAGTATATAATGTAAGTAGGTAGACAAATATACGATGCCTAATTACACAGTGTAATTATTTTGCTTAGGTTGAGTTTACGACTAAAAATTCCCAATAAAGATAATCTGTTTCCAAAAATACTGGTAAATAAATGTTAATAACTGTTACAGCTCTATAATATCCATACTAATATTATAAATGGGAAAGTGTGTGTGTCTGTTTGTTTGTCCGTCTTTCACGGCAAAACGGATCGATATTTTAACGTGATTTTTTAAGTGGCAATAGTTGAAGGCATGGAGAGTGACATAGGCTACTTTTTGTCTCTTTCTAACCCCGCACTTCCCTAAAATGGGTGGAAGTTTGTATGGAGCTTTCCGAAATTTTCAATAAGCAAGAAGCACTTACAACTTCTTACTTCTTAGTATTGGACCATCTCTTTTGTTAGGCCCTGAATATGATGTAGTGTAATACGCGCTTATGCTACCTCTCCACCAATTTTCAGCCAAATCGCTTCAGCCGTTCTTGAGTTAAATGGTGTAACTAACACGACTTTCTTATATAGATTATTGTTCGACGACCTCCGTGTCGTAATGGTTACCACGCCAGACCGCCACCGAGGAGGTCCCGTCGATCCCCGGTCGGGTCATGATGAAAAACAAACTTTTTCTGATTGGCCTCGGGTCTTGGATGTTTATCTATATATGTATTTGTTATAATAGTAGATTTTACAACAAGTGCACAAAACGAATCATTTCTATCCGAGACTTTTAGCAGCCCGAGCCGAAGGCGAGGGCTGATTGTAATGTCGAGGATAGATATGGTTTTGTGGACGAGTTATAAACTCTGCTTTTCACTTCGATTGCGAGGAAATAAATAAATAAACGCACAAAAAAACAAGACCTGTTTCCCCTTTCCCGCCGCTTTTTTTTTTAAATCTTACGACATTGAAATTAGGCTTGGGCTGCAGACCTATACAGCCTACTATTAAATTAATTTTGTAATAAAATAATTTTCTTAAATTATAACCTACCGTACTGTAATTTAAATTTTAATATCTTTTATGACTTAAAAAACACATAAGGCAAATAAATTAAAGTAAATATTATAAAATAACAAATTCTATCTCTGAACTTTTTGTTGTGTTTGGCTGTATGGCTTATTTCCTTTGCCTTAATATAGATACATTTATGAGTAGATACGTTTTTGCCCTTGTGCACAAAATTCTATTTTGTGCAGCCTATATCCTGCGCAAATAAGCATTTTCTGAGCATGAGAAGTGAAAAATATATTATCGTTGAGTTAGTATCCCATAACACAAGTTTCGAACTTACTTTGGGGCTAGCTCAGTCTGTATGAATTGTCCCTTTATATTTATTTAATGTATTAAAATTAAGAATTTAAAAAATAAAATTTATATAATAAATTATAATACATTATATATTTTTTTATATTCATCAATGTTTATTTCGTTAATAATCTACATTGGCTGCTCTATTCAATTGTATGTTTTGTTAACGCGTATCATACCTATGTATATTATGTAAGTATTTATATAAGTATATAGGTAGTTTGTTTAGTGTGTATTTGTATGTTAAAATTTAATCTAGATTATTAATGTATTTTCAATATTTTTTATTTTATTTTTTATGCTGCACCCCTCTTATTACCGGTTAAGATGTTCCAAAGGTAAAGGGAGACAATGCTTTAGCATTAAGTTCGCCTTTTGTATACACATTATGTATTGTGTGCAATAAAGTTTAATTAAATAAATGTTATAGATAAATAAATAAAATTTATCACACAGATTGAGCTAGCCCCAAAGTAAGTTCGAAAGTTGTGTTATAGGATACTAACTCAACTATACTATATTTTATAACAAATACATTTTTTTTTTAAATATATATTATTACAAAATATCTTACTTACTGTTTATCGTTCCGTGTTGTCTGGAAGCCGGCTATTAAATGTGATTATTTTAATAATACATCGCTATAAAAATATCAGAGATAGTGCAAACTACGATTCTTATATTACATAATATGTATTGATAAAAGACACCATAAAAACACAGAGATGGTTTTAGGTTAAAACAATAGATATATTATATACTACCGTTAGATTGGCAATGCAAGAGAGATAGATCATAGCATACACGTTTGTTAGAGGTGGAGGATAGGTGAGACCATACTTCCTATACACGCTATCGGCCTGCATCGGCCTGACGTCAGTCGTGTTAAAAACAAATCACACAATTTTTTACAAAATTTATGGTTTTTTGGTGTTTTGGTGTTAATTAGACGTGATTAAATATGGTTACCTGTGCGCAGTGCCTGGATGTAACTCAAACAAAAAGGAAAATCCACAAAATTATATATCTTGCTTGGACACATGTACATTACACGCACACTAGTGTATTTAGGTTTTTGGTCTCGCCTCAATCAAACCATTGTCGATCTATAGGTACGCTAGTATATACTAAATCTATGGTTAAAACAATAAAAAACGAATTGGTCGCTGCTCGTGCGTCGACAGTTACGTCAATACAACACAATAGCGACCAATTCGTTCGCGCGCCAAGGTTCCTCGTTGTAGAAACTTGGGCAGCGGGTTCGAATCTCGCTCGAGACAATCGTGTGCATGAACATAGTAATGTTTGTCTTGGCCTGCATTTTTTCTATCTACCTAAGTATAAATTTCTATATAAATTTAAATCTACTATTAAAGGTTGGTTGCAGAAAAAAGGTTATTATGTAGTGAAAGATAATTTTGAAGATAATTTTGTGGTCACTATAATTTGCTCCTCTGCTATATATCGTTTTTATAGCAAAATTGTTAAAATATTTTTTCAGTAATAAAAATGTTAACTGTTGAGTTTCTTGCGGCCCTTCTTCTCAACAGGCCATCCACGTCTGAATTGCTAGTAGGATAAAACATATTGGCGTGCAATTGCGTATTTCTTGTGTTATTTTAAAAAAAAAGTATTTATGACATTGATTTTTTCAGAGAAAAAATTCACCCCCTCCCTCCAGGGTGGGATTCGAACTGGAATCGCTCCGAAAAGGAATGAGAAACATCACCATTACTAACCTTCCGGTAGCTTAGTGGTTAGAGCACTCGGCCGGATATCGAGAGGTCGTGGATTCGAGTCCCACCCTGGGGGGAGGGGGTGAAATTTTTCTTTCAAAAAATCAATTTCAGAAATATTAATGGCTAGTTGACCTAACAATTATAAATAAAAATTATTAAAAGTATTTATGTAGGTATCTATTATAATGTCATTGTAAAGATGATGAAAGCACACATATTATACTTAACAGTAATGAAAGTAAAATATGATTGCTTTTAGTTCTCAGTCCAGCACTGTATGAACCTTATCAGAGTTCATAACTGTGGGGTTTTTTGAGATAATGAAAGTTAAAAAGCCAGGGTTGTCAATATGTATGGATTTTTTTTGGATAATTAATTAATTTTGTGTCTTTAATCTTTATTTATTTTGTTGTTCTCTTTAATATACAGTTAAGTTATTATACCTTTTTATATTAGTTGGCTTATACTGAATTCAGGGACCACTGGTAAAATAATTCCCGTGGTACCTCCCAGGGACTATCACAGGGACCATGGGCAAAAAAGGAAAAGTACAAACGGAAGCCGCACATCTTCGTTTGCGTGTATTTGCACAGCAGCGCCATCTACTTCATAAAGCGCCGTTGACAATCAGACTTAATCCTACGGGAATCGCGTACTTTTCGGGATAAAAAGTACCCTATGTGTTAATCCAAGGTATCAGCTACCTACATACCAAATATCATAAAAATTGGCCCAGCCATTTGAATGTGAACATGGAACAGACCAACTCTGATTTTATAAAATAAAATATCTGTATATGTATTTGTTATAAAATATAGTATCGTTTAGTTAGTATCCCATTATACAAGTCTCGAACTTTGGGGCTAACTCAATCTGTGAGATTTCTCTTTTTATTATTCTAGCCGTTACCCGCGGCTTCGCCCGCGTAAAAATGCGTGTTGGGCTCTGTACCCCTGACAATATGTATACAAATTTTCATAATGATCGGCTGCTTAGTCAAGCCGTGCAGGAATAAGAAACAAACTCACTTTCTCATCTATCTATACTAATATTATAAAGAGGAAAGATTTGTTTGAATAGGCTCCGAAACTACTGGACCGATTTCAAAAATTCTTTCACCAGTAGAAAGCTACATTATCAGGGAGTGACATAGGCTATAAGCTTTTCCCGAAATTCAATGTGGTTCCCACGGGAACGGGTCCGGAACTTCACGCGGGCGAAGTCGCGGGCAAAAAACCTAGTTATAATATTAGTATGATTATATATTGATAACAGCCGAGACCGACGCATTAACGCGCCCTCAGAAACACTGGGTCATTGCAAATGTGGAGAAATAAAACATGTTTTTTTTTCATATTTATTTATTTAAACAAAAATACTACAAACATCAGGCTACCAAATCATAAATTGTGAGATTCGTACAAATAAAATACATTAGAGAAAAATTTATATAAAAATAAATTAAAATATTGTAAGCGTGTACAAAACGTGTTCTACAAGTTGGCGACTTCATTTGGACAAAAAGTTCTATTCCTCTTAAAAAATGGTTCGAGATAGAAATCACCACGCTATATTCAAATCCACTTGGCACAAAAGCTTCTAACAATTGTCCTTTTCCAATAAAGCGACTGTTTGCGCGAACATTCACCGTGTCGCTCCACCAAGACAGTCATGGTCCTTCGAGCCGGATTCGT
This sequence comes from Endotricha flammealis, assembly GCA_905163395.2. NCBI lineage: Eukaryota > Metazoa > Arthropoda > Insecta > Lepidoptera > Pyralidae > Endotricha > Endotricha flammealis. The sequence continues at coordinate 2,532,396 of LR990882.1, read as the reverse complement.
GTGTGAATGACAATTATCCCGCCGATCAGCGTTATAAAGATGTTTTTGTACGCCCTTGGGCGGTTTCGGCATGGGCCTTTTAAGGCTTTTATTCTTAAAAATCATTTTTTGCCAATTTTTACAATTATAGTCAAAATAAAAATTAAAGCATAAGAAAGCATATACAATAATACAATTATACACATTTTATAAAACACAATAAATACCTTAAAAATTACGAAAAAAAAATGGATGGAATTCATGCAGTCCAAATAATTATAGGGTACAGTCGAAATTTTACTTAAAAAATACGAAATATAAATCGTATTGACTAAATGCATTCGAAAAAAGTTTTACAATAATATAAACAAAATACTTTTGTGATGCTAAACTTAATTTTAAAAATGAGATTCTTATTTCTGAGGAAATATAGCCCACGGCACATTCCCGCCGCTGTCTCCTGTAAAAGACAGGATCAACAACGGCGACCTCAGATTGACAATTAGCAATCAAGCTCATTGACGTCCCTGGGGAGATACTACAGCTGTCTTGGAACTCACAACGAATTTAATCAGAAAGAAAATTAGACGGAGTAGGAAACAATATAGAGTTAAATCAAAATACAAACCGAAATATGAACACATGTGCAGCTTCAAGGTCTGGAGCTGGAAAGTTTGGCTAGTCTTGGAACCAATCCTGAGGCCCAAGTCTGCTATTTTAAATTAGGCGACCAACTATTGCCATGGCATCACCACCTTATTGTCATTATATTATTATTTCCATAGTGCCAAATTTGGTATTCTGCTAAAAGTTAACTAGTATCTCAATGTATTGACTATAGAGTGTCAGGGGAATATGAACGGAATGGTCGACAGTTAAAATCTACCATGACCTACTTCAGTTAAATCATGAAAAGATCAATAGTAGTTCGATAGTGTGTCAGTGAAATGGCCTCGGACTTAAACAAATATGAGAATACCAAATGTCAAAAACTATTCAAGTGACACTATGGACATTGGTGCATTCGTATTTAGCAGACTTGGGCCCCTGGGCGATCGGTATTAGATGTTAAGTTTAGTTACACTTGACAGACTAAACTAGCTTTAACTAAATACTAAACTAAATGAAATCGGATCGTACACTAACAAATTAGTAAAGTATAAAGTTTCAAGTGAACGAATTGGGATTTGATGTTAATTTTAATGCACAGCAACCTAGCAGATAAGTGGTCACATGTGTCCCACAACAATTGAAATAGGGGAAAAGCCCCCAAATACTGGCAACGTTCCATATTATCAGCAGCGTGATATTATCTGTACCTAGAAATGATTGATATTGTCATATTTTTTCTAAATAAGCATTATCCGTAATTAAAGCATCTTATTATCGGCTTAACTTCTAAAATATTATTGCTGATAAATTGGCACTTCGATGCTGATATTTGGTACGATATTGCTGATAATTAGGCGTACCGTATTTGTAATTAAAACCTTGGTGCAATAAAATAAAATAAAAAAACCTTTTTTATATACAGCTGACGAAGGAATGATGACAACATCGAAAAACTTATGGTGACAGGCAAGGTGGAAGGAAAAAGACCAAGAGGATGCAGCCCTAGACGATGGACGGACCAGGTAGCTGAAAGCCTGGAAATGCCGATGAGCACAGCTCTCCATCAGGCACAAGATCGGAACAGATGGAGAGAAACTGTGACTAAGTTACGTCGGAATCACGATCCTCAATATTGAGGGATCGACTATGGAGGAAGATATGCTGCTGACAATCGATACAATGAGCTAATAATTGGGGTTTTCACCATACTTCCAAGTCTTAACATTTATTTTTTATAGCGTTATAAAAATGGTACGCGTACTAAAATCAATATTTTTAAATGACTATTGCTTGTATAAAAATATTAAATACACACACTTAAAGGTACTGTTCTTTCGATAAGTATATCTAACCTTATACATACTTCATTGTAATCCATTAAAAATGGACGGGGTCCGCTAAGCTAAAGAAAATTACTGTTTTTTGTATAGATCTACCGCGTCGCTCACCAAGACATGGTCCTTCGAGCCGGATTCGCGAGTGGTGAATGTCAATTAGCCCGCCGATCGGCGTGGTATAGATTTCTTTATACGCCCATGGGCGGTTTCGTAATGGCGATTTAGATATTTGTCTTGAGCTGTTTCTTATACAATTCCATGTTAGGAATTAATTTAAATTCGACCCCGCCTATGGGCGTTACTTAAAAGTTTACCACGCCCTTCGGCGGACTTGGTATTAGATGGGAATGTTTTGTGAAAATGTTTATTGCTTATAATGTCTCGTCTATATTTTAGCAATACGACTTAATAACTGCTAGTTCAATCACATTATAAATACATGTTTATCTTAATTTAAAAGTAGGCTTAAATTTAATTCACATTTATGTAAAATAATCAAAAATGGGGTATTTATATAGTAAATATAATGCTTACATAATGTATAGTTTGACTGAAAACTTGTCGCGTATATAAAGCGCGTCGAAAACGGCCAAGATACTATAACATTTCATCCCACTAATATTATAATGGCGAAAGTTTTGTGGGTATGTTTGTTACTACTTCACGCTCGTATGTAGGTTGGTGATACATTGGATTATACATGGGGTACTTTTTATCCCGCAAAGTACGCGATTCAGTCAAATTTGGCCAAAAGTCTGATGGTCAATGGCGCTGCTGTGCATAAACACACGCAAACCAAGTAGCGCAGGATTTGCTAGTATAAATTTTAGTATCTTGGCCTTTTGTTATTACAGTAACTTGGCCGTTTGTGACGCGCAATGAACTGATACAATCACTTACATATTTTGTACATCATTTTGGAGTTGTCGATTTAGTAGCAATCGTTCACGCGTTGACTCGCTCTTTAAGACTTTATAATATAGTCTATTTGTCCCTTTCCATGCGACGCCATAATTTCTCTATCGCCATCTGTGTACTGAGGCATAGAATAAGTAATAACCCGAGGTAGAATGGCCACTCTCCGCCCCGCACCGAATCGCGTTACCTTACCCAAGGCGGGCATCCATGCGGGTGCAGTCGCAAAGGTGTGCGCTTAGTGAACGAATGTGTATACGTGTGCGCGTGTACAGACGACACTGGAAATAGGTAATTATTTCACGTTGTATGGAGTGTCGGGTGTGACTGAGGTCTGTATGCCAGGTCTCTTTTTATCTACGGTAAACTCGTTATGGAGAGAGAGAGAGAGAGAGAGGTTTTATGAAGACGTATTATACTGCTATCGTATGATAAAAGGTTTTCAGTTAGACGTGATAGCACGCCAGCCGTAGAAAGGGAAAATTTTTGTTGCTTTGCTATTGTTAACCATTGGAAGTCATTGCTATTGTTTGAGTTGCGAGTTTTGCTATTGTTCGATACAATGACCCAACTTCAGTCGAGTCGACGCGTGAACGAAGAGCCTTATAGTCATAAGTTTTACGCAAATTCAGGGCCTTTCTAATAACTACAATTAATTAAGAATAAGTGTTATTTCATTTCGTAAAGCAAAATATCAAAATACATAATATACAAAGACTTTAATCATATTCCGTAGAGCCGCCTATTCTAAAGTAGAATAAGTAGTTTTATTCCCAGTGTGTCAAGTTATACATTTATCAAGTTTTAATATTTAATTATTAAAATAGTCATAGTTTTTACCTTGCACGAGTCTAGGTATTGCTATTAAAATTATACTCTTATTAAGATCATTCAAATGACATAATGTTTCAACTTGATACACTCTGGGAACAAAGTCCATAGTAAAACGCCTGCGCATTAATCTTTGAACGCAAACACGTTCTTTCTCACTCTTGTAAATGACAGTTCTGTGTGACAGAAAAAGATAGAAGTTTATTAAAGTGCGATTCCGTTGCTGGATATAACTCAAAAGATTTTAACGTTTCGGTCTGTATTTTTTTTTACGGTCAATGATATTAAAATGTCTTTGCATATAGATACATAAATATAATAGGAATAGATATGTGTGGGATATGTTTGTCTGTCGCTCTGTTTGGATATCCATAAACTAATGGATCCGGTCTCAGGCCTGCGTAGTTAATGTCTGGTACTAATGATTCTGTAAAAAGAAAAAGAAATAGTCTCTAAAAAAATGACAAAAGGTAATGTCTTCTAAATAGGCAATGTTTATTATTTGAGATTGTAGAAAATAAAAAATAAGGTTAAAAACATTGAGTTCCAAATATCTAAAATTTAACAAAAAAGTTTTGATTTCTACTGTAAATAATAAAGCATTTATCTAATTCTATAACTCCCTGAACAATTAACTAAATTATGCCAAAAAAGCAATTAAATAGACCTCTAGGTCTTTATAACATGACAAAATGACACTTGACCAGACCGCCAAGCCACTAAAACATGTAAAAACGTACCTCCTCAATTCATAAGCAGAATATAACGCCATAAGTAATAGTACTTTCAGAGGAAAAAAAAAACCTACAGGTTTAGTCAAGTTTTTTTTATAATATGACAAATACTTGACCAGACCGCCAAGTCACTAAAACATTTAAAAACTTACCTCCTCAATGCATAAGCAGTATATAACGCCATAAGTAAAGTAATAGTGGTTTCAGACGGCGCAATGCTTGACGCGCCGCCATATCGCGCTTGCCCGCAAGCAGGAGGGCACACTGGGATGATCGTTTCTAAAAACATGCGATATAAACACATGCTTTACAAAAATAAATAACAAAAAATAGAAAAATAAAAAAAAGCTCAGAATATAGAACAAAATAGAATATATATATGTTTACGGGCAGAGAGGTTAATTATTATTATTATTAGAAAATATTCACAAAATGGCAACAAAAGAAATTGAACTGTACTATTTATTTTATTAACTTTATTGACCACAATACGATACAATTAGGCCATGTCCATATCCCACGACTAAGCATTTAACCCATTTATAAGTTTTTTTTTGGGAATTTTTCATATTCAATAATTTTGTTTCAACGTAAATCCCGAGGTAGAAGGTATAATCCAGATTACTTAAAGCTGTTGTATTATTATATGTATAGGCATTAGCCAAGTTACTAATATAGAAAAAAATTACCTAACATGAATACCCATTCAATCTGACGTGATGTACAGATGACAGTAGGCAACCCTACCTACCCATCACGTCAGATTCACCTCATCAATCTCGTATCGTTTATTTTACATTGTTTTGCTATTAACTAATTGACAATTAGAAAAACATTGTTTCGGTGTTATTTTTATCGCCTCATATTTGAGTATTGACGATAATTATAATACAGCCCATGTCACCCGGATTCTGAAATCGGTTCTGTAGTTTTGGAAGCCTAATCAATGCAAACAAACACAACAGAACAAACACAAAATCACGCATATTTCCCTATTTGACAAACACTTTTTACCATCTCAACGTAAAAACTTGACTGACTACTAATTGTTTTTGCAACCTTTAACTAATGTAAAACATGAGGACAAGCCCACCACACATTCCCACCGATGTATCTCCTATATAGTCAGGATCAACAACGGCGACCTCAGATTGACAATAAGCGATGAAGCTTATTGACGTCCCGGGGAGAAAACAGCTATCTTCGAACTCACAACGAATTTAATCAGAAAGATAGTCGGAGTAGGAAGTATTAAAAGGACTTCCCTCCTTAACAACTACGTGAGAGACAGCAATTTGAAGCAAAAGGCATTATACCCTAGAGAGATGGTAAATCAAGTGAGGCTCGATTGCCGAGCACCACGGTCTATTGTTACATTACTATTGGGACCTAATGCTATGAGCAGTTTACTATTTTGATTCCAATAATTGTATCGCAAAACCTTCTAAATGCCTGATAATTCTCTCTGCTCGCTACGAGATCAGAATAATAAATTACACCCGAAGCTAATGTGTAATGTAGCATGTTACATAATATAAATTGTGGTGTCAAAATGTTGGAAGACATAATAAATAAAATAAACTTACGATTTCTATAATTTCTTCTGTATTCTGAGCAAATACATTCATAATTCATGCAATAAAAACTTTCGACAAAAAAAGGACGTAGAACTATAACATAACAGCCAACTTGCAACAATTTTAAGTTTTATAAAGCCTGCGTTACACGGTTTTAAACCAACAAAACTTCAATAAAAATTGTATATTATAGAGTAGAATATATTTTTTATATCACAAAGGTGGCAAACAAGTATACGGCCGGCTTGATTGTAAGCCGTCACCGTAGCCTACAGACGCTTGCAATACCGGGGTATCACTCACGCGTTGCCAACCTCCCCCTCCCCCCCCCCAAGCCAAAATGACCGTTAAAACAAAACAAGAACGGCTGCGTAAGGGAGACAGCGCAATACATGATGTAAGACGACGTCTCGTTTACACAATCGTTTAAGGATAGTTAAGGTACCCAGGGCTGATTCTCGTAACAAAAACCGATTCTATTTCGATTCAAACACACTCGCTGTCCCGCTCAATTCCTATTTTGTATGAGTGAGACAGTGATAGAGCTTGAATCGAAATAGAATCGAGTTTAGTTACAACAATGTCCACTGTACCGTACATACCAGACTACCTGTCTGGTATGTACAGTCGTATCTTTTATCATAATTTTTACTTACCAAACAACTCTACTTTTCCTTCATCAGATCCTAGTTTGTTCTGAGCTTTGCACGTGAACATTCCGTATTGTTTTTTCTCTATCGTAATAACCCTGATAGTTGTGTCTGTGAACTCGTCGGCTGTCGCGAAGTGTGATATTCTGAAACAATTAATGTGATTATTAGCTGAAACCAACTTCATTTGCGTATATTTATTTACTAGCTTTTGCGCGCGGCTTCGCTCGCAGTTAATTTTATGACATAGATCTCGTTTGATAACAAAACAACCCATGGCGCGACTTGTGGCGCCCTCTGTTGGCCGATACAGCGCCCTCTATAGTAGAAAAAACATTTTCCCATTGGAATGACATACTTTTACGGGATAAAAGAGTTGTTATCTGTTGTATGTACAAATTTTCATAATGATCGGGTGATTAGTCAAGCCGTGAAGGAATAACAAACAAACAAACTCACTTTCTCATTTATAATATTAGTTAGGATGCACAGCAGCGCCGTCTATATCAGACTTTTGACCAAATCCTACGGGAAACGCGTACTTTTCGGGATAAAAAATACCCTGTGTGTTAATCCAAGGTATCAGCTACCTAGATACCAAATATCATTATTGGTCCAACCATTTGAGCGTGAAGACGTAACAAAGATGTGTTGGAATGTATAACCACTTCAAAATAAATCTTTCTCGTTTTAGCTTACAGTTTGTAATGTAAGTCTTTCTCTTTCATTATCGCTAGCGTTAATGAATAGTTTTTTATTTAAACTTTAAGTATAAAGGGAATAACATTGTACTAATTCCTTATTCCTTTGTTTGATTCTTTCGCGCTCACACACCTCTACTAAGAGTATTGATCACAATAAAGTAAATAGTTATTTGATGATCAAATTAATTCTTTTATTCATAACCATTGCCCAATAAGATGTACATAACTTTCGCCTTTATAAATATTATAGTAGGATTGGCGAACCCCGTGCAGCTTCTTTTGGGTGTATACCTTTTTCCCGTGAAAATTTCGGAAAATTCTTATCGCATATCTAGGTCATAATTTTGTTTTTAAGATTCCTTACTTGCATCAACTAAGGGCCCAAGTTGAGAGCCGATTGTTTGATCAGTAGTTAAGTATATTAATGGTTAAAATTCATAGCAAACAAACAAATTTGACGACCTCCGTGGCGTAATGGTTACCACGCCAGACCGCCACCCAGGAGGTCCCGGGTTCGATCCCCGGTCGGGTCATGATGAAAATCGAACTTTTTCTGATTGGCCTCGGGTCTTGGATGTTTATCTATATATGTATTTGTTATAAAATATAATATCGTTGAGTTAGTATCCTATAACACAAGTTTCGAACTTACTTTGGGGCTAGCTCAATCTGTATGAATTGTTCCTTTATATTTATTTATATTTATTATTTATAGCAATTTATAACATAATAGTTAGTTTTTCAAAGAATTTTAACCATTAGTATACTTAACTGCTGATCAAACAATCGGCCCTAAGGCATAGAATAAGTAATAACCCGAGGTAGAATGGCCACTCTCCGCCCCGCACTTCTCGCGTTACCTTACCCCGGGCGGGTATCGAGGCATGCAGTCGCAAAGGTGTGCGCTTAGTGAACGAATGTGTATACATACGCGGATACGTGGGTACTAGATTGCTGATAAATATACTTAAATGTCGTTTTTTGTAAATAAATACTTATTATACATGGAAAACACCCAGACCAAGGCAAACAGACGTGTTCATGCACACAAATGTTTGCCTTGCGCAGGATTCGAACCCGCGGCCCTTGGGATAAAGTGACCATTGCTAGCCACTCGACCACCGGGCCAGTCAACTGATATTTACCAATACGTTCTTTAATAATAATAATCTTTATTTCCAAAAATTGTACAAACTCTTTAGTTGATTGGAACCTCCCACAGATATCACAATACAAGAGATATGGTTTGTGGGCGGGGCACATGACGCCATTTTCTGCACAAATGTGCAGAAACTTGATTGTTCTAAGTCATTCACAAAACAACGCTTCCGCGAACACACGTCCGTGAATGTCAACAAAAATGCCGGCTTGTGCTTTAATTACGTGCAAAAATCGCAGTGATACGGTAAATTCAAGTAATAGTGGTGTTACTTATCATAGGTAAGTCATTTATTTAATATTTTTCTATATAAATGACAAATTAACGAAATATTTTTGAGGCATAGAAATCATTAAACAATATACGGCATAGTCGATACTTCCGTTAAAAATATTGTCCATTGCTTGTTTTGGATACGCGTTTTTCAATGTTTTGCGGTATGCACGTACAATGGAATGCAAACGTAACGATAATTACAATGTTGTGAAAATATCGTGGTACCGCCGCTTGTAGCTTCCGCGATCTGTCAAAGTGATAATGGCCGTCGCACAAGCCATGTAGTAGTGCTGCCAAAAGTAGAATATTTTAGTATCGATAATTTTGTATTTCTAATTTTTGAAAGTATAATAATTTGAAACTTTTACTACAGTGCATTCCTTGTACAGGGTGTCCTAGTCCCATAAGTATTGGATCAAACTCAAAGGGAAAGTAGCTCACCTAAAAACTCATTTGATTAGTTTAAAAAAAATCGCTTGTTATTATGTACTAATTTTTTTAAAGTTCTTTCTTTTAATTGGTTGTATAAAAATTACTATTTTCCAAAAATAAAATAAATAAAAACTAAAAACTTTGGTAATTTTTTTTTCTTTTTTAATTATTTAAAATTAAATAGGTATTATAGTTCATAGTTGTAGTCCGTAATAAATTGTTATTGTAAAATATCGAGAGGTAGTTATCGATAATGCTTGTCGCCCTTTTTCATTAGGTGCCCGTCACTATAATACACTTCTTACATCTGTGTTCGTAATCGAACTGCAAATCACGGGCTTACGATTTGTGTGAGTGTGACTGTCGGAGATTATTCTATGAATGTTGTGTATGTTAAAATGTAACTGTGTGTGTAAGTGGCGACATCGGTTCCGGTACAAAAACTGTCTTATTACATTTCTCTTCTTTCTGTGTTCTGAGGAACCTCCTTTTAAGCATTATAATGCTTGTGCCAGGAGGTTCCGCTCTTCCACATCTATAACCAACTTAACAATGTAATGTACGGTACGGTGGCCTCGAAGATAGGAGGACCATTTCAGAAATCGCTTGCACATCTTGTAAGCGGATCTTTTGTTCCGCTACAAGGAAGTTGGGATTAGGTCTATAATAAATGACATTTACCTGTAATGCTGATTATTTGACAGCTCAAACTCGTCTTTCAACCAAGTGATGGCCGGTGGCGGGTATGCTTCAACGTGGCACTCCAAATCCATGTCATATTGAAGAGCCTGTAATGATAAATAAAGGACGAATAAAATACAACGCCATCTAGTTTAAAAATTTGGTAGTTCAATTCAAAAAAATTCAATTCAAAATGTCTTTATTTCTGCCAAAGTTACATAAAATTTACAATTGATCGAGGTCAACCAAGTAGGCGATTTAACAAAGCCTGTGACAGGAGACCCCGCTCTACCAAAAAGCTAGTTGTTCCGTAACAAACAAAATTTTAATACGAATGGGGAACAAAGTGCTAAGCTTACTACAGATCGAGTTGCATTCGTTCAGACTCACAAAACACAGACATTAAACTATGTCTCGTTTTGAGTCCGTCAGTTCAGTGGCTTTCCTGGGATATATTTTTATTTGGATTTGACGACCTCCGTGGCGTAATGGCTACCGCGCCAGACCGCCACCCAGGAGATCCCGGGTTCGATTCGATCCCCGGTCGGGTCATGATGAAAAACGAAATTTTTCTGATTGGCCTCGGGTCTTGGATGTTTATATGTATTTGTTATAAAATATAATATCGTTGAGTTAGTATCCCATAACACAAGTTTCGAACTTACTTTGGGGCTAGCTCAATCTATATATTTAAAAAAAAAATTTTTTTAAATATTTAGTTAAATTGTGGTGTTTCTCATTTTGTGAGTATTATATGTGACCTGGAGAATGGTAGGTACTCCTAACGGAGCCAGTTCATGAATTTAGGGAATCATATTATTATGTAAATACGAGCTGTTCGTCGTTCGAACGTCTTCGTACGCGTGAAATGTTAAAATAAGGATAACTCCTTTTCCTGACATGCGATTTAAATGAAACAAAGCCTATATTCTGCTCCATCGGAGCTCTATCTTGTATTACCTCGAAAAGACACACGAGAACGGTTGCTGCCTTGGTCTATTTAGCATTTTATATTTTAGATTTAATTTTATGTTGAAACAAATTAATGGCACTATTTATTGACATTCCGCGTACGTAATGTTGTATGTATGTACCTAGTTTTAAATTTTATGTTGAAAAAGAAAAGAAAAAAGAAAAGTACGATATATTTTTAAATGACAAAAAGGCCGTAACTGGTTTTCTTTCGCCATTTCTTTTTACCAGTGGTCATTTTGCTTTGTTTCCGAAATGGTAGTAGTTTATAGAGTAGATTAATTTAGACAAATCATTTATCTATATATATAAAATTCAAAGTCCTGACTGACTGACTTAACTACATATCAACGCACAGCCCAAACCGGTGGGTCTAGAGACTCCAAATTTGGACTGTAGGTTCCTTACGACGTCTAGGGGTGTACTAAGAAAGGATTTTTCAAAATTCCCACGGGAAACCGAGATATACGCAAACGAAGTTGCGAGGGTGTATCAACGCACAGCCAAAACCGCTGCGTCTAGAGATTCCAAATTTGGCACGTAGGTTCCTTACGACGTCTAGGGATGTACTAAGAAAGGATTTTTCAAAATTCCTACGGGAAAGCGAGATATACGCAAACGAAGTTGCGAGGGTGTATCAACGCACAGCCAAAACCGCTGCGTCTAGAGATTCCAAATTTGGCACGTAGGTTCCTTACGACGTCTAGGGATGTACTAAGAAAGGATTTTTCAAAATTCCTACGGGAAAGCGAGATATACGCATACGAAATTGCGAGGGGACGCACAGCCCAAACCGCTGGGTCTAGAGATGCCAAATTTGACATGTAGGGTCCTTATAAGGTCCAGACCGACCGGACCGGACCGGACCGGACCGGAACGTATCAGACCTGATCGGTCTGGAAGGAACCGCACCGTACCGGGCCGTGCCGGACCGGATCGAACCGGACCGGACCGGACCGGAACGTATCAGACCTGATCGGTCTGGAAGGAACCGCACCGTACCGGGCCGTGCCGGACCGGATCGAACCGGACCGGACCGTTTTTTTCCATCTAAATATATAAAATTCAAAGTCCTGACTGACTGACTTAACTATATATCAACGCACAGCCCAAACCGGTGGGTCTAGAGACTCCAAATTTGGACTGTAGGTTCCTTACGACGTCTAGGGGTGTACTAAGAAAGGATTTTTCAAAATTCCTACGGGAAACCGAGATATACGCAAACGAAGTTGCGAGGGTGTATCAACGCACAGCCAAAACCGCTGCGTCTAGAGATTCCAAATTTGGCACGTAGGTTCCTTACGACGTCTAGGGATGTACTAAGAAAGGATTTTTCAAAATTCCTACGGGAAAGCGAGATATACGCATACGAAATTGCGAGGGGACGCACAGCCCAAACCGCTGGGTCTAGAGATGCCAAATTTGACATGTAGGGTCCTTATAAGGTCCAGACCGACCGGACCGGACCGGACCGGAACGGACCGGACCGGACCGGAACGTATCAGACCTGATCGGTCTGGAAGAAACCGCACCGTACCGGGCCGTGCCGGACCGGATCGAACCGGATCGGACCGTTTGTTTTTCCATCTATATATAAAAAATTCAAAGTCCTGACTGACTGACTTAACTATATATCAACGCACAGCCCAAACCGGTGGGTCTAGAGACTCCAAATTTGGACTGTAGGTTCCTTACGACGTCTAGGGGTGTACTAAGAAAGGATTTTTCAAAATTCCTACGGAAAACCGAGATATACGCAAACGAAGTTGCGAGGGTGTATCAACGCACAGCCAAAACCGCTGGGTCTAGAGATGCCAAATTTGTCATGTAGGGTCCTTACGACGTCTAGGGATGTACTAAGAAAGGATTTTTCAAAATTATCACGGGAAAGCGAGATATACGCAAACGAAGTTGAGAGGGGACGCACAGCCTAAACCGCTGGGTCTAGAGATGCCAAATTTGTCATGTAGGGTCCTTATAAGGACCGGACCGATCGGACCGGACCGGACCGGACCGGATCGACCGGACCTGATCGGACCGGATGAAACCGTACCGTACCGGGCCGTGCCGGACCGGAATTTGTTTCTGAAGAAAGATATGCTAATTGTTACTAGGCCACGCGGGCGAAGCCGCGGGCGGAAGCTAGTTACTGTATATTCTGACAAGAGAACGTGTTTGTGAAAACCTATTCTCTGAATAAAAGTATTTTGAAACTGTTCCCTCTCCATTTTTGCCAAATATTTCCAATGTACAGATATATCGGGGTCTACTGTTTTATTATATGTATAGATAATATTATAAAAGAGAAAGTGAGTTTGTTAGTTTGTTATTCCTTCACGGCTTGACCAAGCAGCCGATCATTATGAAAATTTGCATACATATTGTTAGGGGTACAGAGCCCAACATAGGCTACTTTTTATCCCGTGAAAGTATGTCGTTCCAATGGAAAAATATTTTTTCTACTATACAGGGCGCTGTATCGGGCAACAGGTGGCGCCACAAGTCGCGCTATGGGTTGTTTTGTTGTCAAACGAGATCTATGTCATAAAATTAACGCGAGCGAAGCCGCGAGGAAAAGCTAGTATGTAAATATGGTTTTATTTTCATCAGTTTTAACTAAATATGTTCAACTAACTAACCTGTCCCAATCTAGGTCTCGGTACGGTCACAACAGGGGCGAATTCGATCTCCAAGTTGATATTCCTACGGGCTCCTTTACCAACACCGTTCTCCGCCACGCAGTAGTATGTGCCGCGGTCTTCTTTGTGCACTTGGTTTATTTTTAGGATGTTACCTCTGTAATTAAAATTCATGAGTTATTATATAATATTCGTATACCTTTATTTTTTTCACTTTAAAATGTATTTAACATCATACTAGTATCCTAACTAATATTATAAATGAGAAGTTATTCCTTCACGGCTGGACTAATCAGCCGATCATTATGAAAATTTGTATACATATTGTCAGGGGTACAGAGCCCAACATAGGCTTTTATCCCGTGAAAGTATGTCATTCCAATGGGAAAATATTTTTTCTACTATAGAGGGCGCTGTATGGGATGCTATCGGCCAACAGATGGCGCCACAAGTCGCGCTATGGGTTGTTTTTCTCAAACGAAATCTAATTATGTCATAAAATTAACCGCGAGCGAGGCCGCGTGGAAAGCTACTTACCTATAAATCGAACCGCCTGTGGGCAAGATAGCATTATTCTCGCGACGCCAGGATATCTTCGGCGGCGGGAAACCACCGGCGTAGCACTCCATCTGGGCGCCTGTAAAATTAAATATATTGTTAGGAAGAAGACGTCGGAACAAGCCAGTGATAGCAACACCGAGCCTATATAAGACGCACGCAACACCCTTTTACCGCCACTTTTTACTTGATTATTGTACGCGCCATAACGCTGTCGAGACCTTTTGATATTGCTCGTTTCTACATTCGGTTTATAGTAACAGTTTTTCTAAATTGATTTGTTTCTGTAAAATTTTGTATTTCGGCCAATTAAAGTTCTGATTTCTAAAAATATTTATATTAAATTCGCCAAAATGTCAAGACCATCTTACGAGTTACAGTTAGAGCAAGGCCAAAAAAAAGAAGATAAATACTTAAATAAAATAATAAATATTCTTGGACAATTACACAACGCCATCATCAATGTAACAGAATTCCCTTACGTCTTGCGCGAACGAACCGTGCACACTACGCGCATTTATTTACGCTACGGTGACTGCTTACCATCAAGTGGACCGTATGCTTGTTTGCCACGTCAAGTCCTATCAATACTTCCTACTCCGACTATCTTCTTTCTGATTAAATTCGTTGTGAGTTCCAAGACAGCTGTAGTTTTCTCCCCCGGAAAGTCAATAAGCTTCAATGCTTATTGTCTATCTGAGGTCGCCGTTGTTGATCCTGGCTACACAGGAGACACAGTGGTGGGAGTGTGTGGTGGGCTTGTCCCGATCACCGCAAGAACACAACATGGCCAAGACCAATGCTATTTAGCTACGATGCCTTCGATCTTCGTAAGGTGGACCTTTCCAATACGGGAAATGCTCCGATTTGAGCGGATTATCTGCTGTGCCCCACCTCTTAATGTGTGAAGGATGATAATGTTCTACACATAGGTTGGTAGGAATGTTAAAAGGGGTACAGGCAGTTATGTAACAGGCAATGTATCACGCAATTAACGAATTTGCCGTCCACATTATAAATGTGTAGCGGGAGCGATGGCGATGTGCTCGACCGCCACAAAGGGAAGATCTTCCGGCCAGGCGGGGTGTCATGCCTGGGGAACCGCGGCTCCGACAATGTATGTGTCGGAGGTTGTATATATATCTCCATATCGTAGAAACTTCGATAGCGTGATTCAGGATTTCTAAGTGTCGTCGTATATGACGTCATGTGTTCGCATTGTGAACTTTTTCTTCACTCTGTAGTTCTTCTGTATGGCGATAGGTGTCGCCACAAATGCAATCGCCATCATAAGTCGCAATGTAACACAATTCCCAGAGGGTAGACGCCTTGCGCGAACGAACCGTGCACACAACGCGCATTTATTTAAGGCTACAGTGATTGCTTACTATCAATTGGACCATATGCTTGTTTGCCATCTTAGTGGTACAAAAAACAAAAAAAAACACAGTTGACTGAGCTATGAAAACATATGTGAATAGTATGAGTGTGATCTCCTTTCACGTTATATTGCATGGTACATGGTACGGTTTTACATGGCGTAACGAGAAGCAATTGAAATTAAAAAACATCCAAACAATTTCAATCGAGAGGATGGTTTTAAGCTGTCATCTGCGTGGAATCCAATAGTGGCAAAGACAAAACCTCCCTGTACGTTGTCGCAGTCGGTTAGAGGACATTCAGACAGTCGTAATATGGACACTGTGAGTGTTGTGTGCAAAAGTGGGTGGACTGTCGGTAATATGAGGGTGGAAGAAGATTCCGCCTCGGATATGGAGACATGACGTGTGCAGTTACCAGTTCGCTTGTGACCACGGCCGGTGCAACCTGGTCGAATCGTCAGGCAATATCAAGGTATGATCGCGTTAATTCCCGGTATTTTATTAATTTATAATGGTGTAACGACCCCACATAAAGTGGAATAAGAGGTAGGAAGAACTGGTACTTACTCTCCGTCTCGCTGGCCACCAGTGACCTGGTAGAGTTATCCGATATGATGGGAGGCAGTCGCACCTGCAGTTCCACCTCAGCGGTGATCTTATTCGTGAGAGAGATCAGTACTTGACATTGGTACCAGCCCGCATCGTTCTCTTGTATGTCTTTTATCTGAAAATAAGATTTGAGTGTGAAAATAAGTTTTTCTTTTCATTTGAGTCATTCTTCTCAACTCTCACATGTGACTTGAGGAGAAACGCTGGTCAATACTAGCAAATACTATACACGAGTAATACGCACAGCTTCGGAAGAATTCGGGCAAGACGCGACACTAGCGCCCCTACGGCATGAGGGCGGCATGAGGTGAACGATTTCAAAACTTTTGTATGCTAAATGTTATAGCGCCCCTAGCGGCATGAGGTGAACTGTGCGTTTTGTATGCAAAATGTTATAGCGCCCCTAGCGGCATGAGGTGAACGGAGGTTGCCAAGTCATTGTATGAGAAACGTCAGGAGCTGTGCGTATTACTCGTATATAGTATTT
Organism: Endotricha flammealis; assembly: GCA_905163395.2. Lineage (NCBI taxonomy): Eukaryota > Metazoa > Arthropoda > Insecta > Lepidoptera > Pyralidae > Endotricha > Endotricha flammealis. Next base: position 2,515,862 of record LR990882.1, on the reverse strand, counting down.
GATACTAGTAACAAATTGGTCTGGGCCAATAGGCAAAAGTAACAGAGGACTACCAATGAAACAGTGAGCCGACGACATTAAACAAATTGCTGGGAGTAGCGTGATGGAAGTCGCAAAAGACAGACAAGAATGGCTAGATTTGGAGTAGGCTTATACCCTCAATGGGTCCATGTCAGAGGAACTATTGCGGTTAGTTATATAAATAAATAAATATATAGGTACAATTCATACAGATTGAGCTAGCCCCAAAGTAAGTTCGAAACTTGTGTTATGGGATACTAACTCAACGATATTATATTTTATAACAAATACATATATATAGATAAACATCCAAGACCCGAGGCCAATCGGAAAAAGTTCGTTTTTCTTCATGACCCGACCGGGGATCGAACCCGGGACCTCCTGGGTGGCGGTCTGGCGTGGTAACCATTACGCCACGGAGGTCGTCTATTACAACTACATTGACCTCAATTCATTACTTTACATGATTTGATGCTTCGTTCCTTGTCCATTTTATACAAGGATTCATTTTCCTTTAATATTAAGGCCGCCTTGTTGCCAATATACTGTGTAAGGCATCCGTGTCTTAAGTATTATTCCTTTGTATATTACAGCAGCAGGATTTAAGATGAAAATGATCACTTACCGAGAGTGTATAAGTGGCTGTCGCTTCGTCGAATCTTAATGAAAATCTTGAGTCTCTAATAATAAGGCCGGCGTTGGTTGACAGTGGTATGGACTCCGTTGTTCTCAGTCTGTCATATTTCACCTAAAAGAAAAAAGAAAAAAACATAAATAAATAAATATATAGGGACAATTCACACAGATTGAGCTAGCCCCAAAGTAAGTTCGAAACTTGTGTTATGGGATTACTAACTCAACGATATTATATTTTATAACAAATACATACATAGATAAACATCCAAGACCCGAGGCCAATCAGAAAAAGTTCGTTTTTCATCATGACCCGACCGGGGATCGAGCCCGGAACCTCCTAGGTGACGGTCTGGCGTGGTAACCATTACGCCACGGAGGTCGTCAAATAAGAAAAAAGAAGAAGAGATAAATAAGCTTTAACTTCAACATGGTGGCAGGTTGGCGTGGTTTCGATTCCTGCACGGGGCAAATACATATTTATTTTATACTAGCCCACGGCTTCGCCCGCGTGGAGTTGGATTTGTGGTAAAAAAAGTATCAACGGATAGATCGGAGTCAGTGACATCTAGGAAAGTTATTTTTTTATTAGGTCGGGCCTCCACGTAAATGAAAATAACTTTTTTTTGCTGATATCCAATTTGAATTAAAGCCTATATTTTGGTGCAAGTCAAGATCTATCATCCTGTGTAAACAGCATTCAAATCCGTTCAGTAACAACGAAGATGTGCGCGTTTAGACAAACAGACAAAAAAAAGGACGGGTTGCACTCCGAGAGTACCGGCAGAAGTGAAAACTTAAACATCAACGTTGTGCATTTTTGAATATTTTCTTACGCTTTTTCGATCAGGCTACGGTTCTGAAGCGAGTTTAATTTTTTTTACCCGTCTAAAAAAGTGCCAAGCGCCGCTAAAGAAGTTTTCACTTCGAAAAATACATATTTTTATTTATTTTATTACTGTTTTTTATTGTTCTCAATCCATTTTTGTCAAATATGTTCAATGTACAGACATACCGGGGTCTACTGTTTTATTATATGTATAGATTTACAAAAAACATACTTCTAAAACCCGTAGAAGCCGGGACGTGGTTAAGTATAAATTAAGTTATATGAAACTAGCGAAACCCGCGCAACTTCGTTTGCGTGTATCCCGCTTTCCCGTGGGAATTTTGGAATATATGATACTTTAAAACCTTCCCCTTGAATCACTCTATCAATTAAAAAAAACCGCATCCAAAATCCGTTGCGTAGTTTTAAAGATTTAAGCATACAAAGGGACATAGGGACATAGGGACAGAGAAAGCGACTTTGTTTTATACTATGTAGTGATAGTGATGTTTATAGAAATGTAACCAGGAAGAACATTTGTATGGAAAATGTCACGTATTCGACGATATGACAATTTTTTCATGTTTACATCGCATTATTAGTGTCAAGATATTATTGCACAATCAGCCCGTTTCTCAAACGAATTTAAAATTAAATTCCACATATAGTAAATAAAAAAATTTACGGGTTACACTCCGGGAGAGTGCCGGCAGAAGTGAAAACTTAAACATCAACGTTGTGCATTTTTTAAATATTTTGGAATGGTTAGGGAATTATTTTATTTCATTATTTATCATTTATTATTTGTGAAAACTGAAACATCAACGTTGCTTCCCCATCCGTTTCGCTAACTTAAACATCAATGTTGACCCTCCCCATGTTGTTTATGGTTTGTATAAACGCAACATAATCAATGTGTCAAATATCTATCTGTCAATGTCAACGAGTTTGCTCTCTCTCTTACGCTGCAACCAAAATGGTGTACAAGTGTCTGTGTAAACTGAATATTAAAATCCATTAGAATCTCATAAATCTTTCTCATTTAAACCCAAGTTACAATAGGTTATGGGCCCAGTAACAAACGTGCTTTATAATTTGAAGTCAATTGAAGCCATTTTTCATCAAAATTATCGAACATGTCGTCACCGGCCGGCATGTGTGTTGAAAAACTCAAAGGAATCGAAAACTACAGTACGTGGAAGTTTATGATGAAAATGATGCTAATCCACGAGGATTTATGGGACACGGTGGACGGCGCAGGCGCAGATGATATGAAAAAGCAACAAAAGGCACTGGCTAAGATTGCGCTTACAGTTCTGCCGTCTGCGATACCACACATCAGGAATGCAGAGACTGCCCATGCAGCATGGGCGAACCTCCAGAAGGCTTATGAAGACAGAGGACTTTGTCGTAGGCTGGGGTTGCTAAGGTCTCTGTTTGCCACCAAGTTGGGTGAGAGCACTAGTATGGAAGCATACTTGAACAAAATCACTGAAATCTCGCAACAGTTGACAGAAATGAGTTCTCCTATTGAAGATGACTTTCTTTCGGTTATTATATTAAGTGGATTAACAACAGACTATGATCCACTCATCATGACCATAGAAAACTCTAACGTGAAACTCTCCAGCGAGATTGTTAAAGCTAAATTGTTGCAAGAAGATCTTCGCAGAGATGACCGAAGTAAAGATAACCGATCATCAACATGTGCAGCTTTAACAGCACGTAAGCAGCCTAAGTGTTTCCGATGCAAACAAGTGGGCCACTATATTAGAGATTGTCCGAAAAACAAGAACCAAGTGACTCCAAAGACTGCTTCATCGAAGGCATCCAAAGCGCTGCTCACTGCCTTGTCAGCCATCATTACCAATGAGATGTGGTACATCGACAGCGGTGCGACGGCACACATGTGCGGAGATAGAAGTCTAATGAACAATTTCAGCGATACAAAGCCATTGGAAGTGAGAGTGGCCAATGGAGATAAATTGTTTACTGCGGGACAGGGTTCAGTGAGTGTACACATGAAAAATGGTAATATAAAGACAATAAGTAATGTTTATTATGTACCTAAGTTAACTGGCAATTTATTATCTGTAAGTGCTATGGTTAAAAAGGGATTTAAAGTGGTGTTTAGTTCTGGCGGGTGCACTGTTTACGATGGGGGTGTAGCTGTGGTGACAGCCACACTTAATGATGGTGTTTACCAACTAGATACACTGAAATCGACTACTTTGAAATGTAATGTTGTAGAAGTAGATGCCTCTAACCAACTTATCAGTACAGGTGGGATCTCAGCAGTGGACGAATCAGGTAATAGTCACAGCGTGATGGCTGTGATGGCCAACAATGAGAAGAAAGCATCACAGGAGGTCTGGCATCGTCGGTTAGCACATCTTAACCATCGAAGTATGGAGTTATTAAAGAAAGGTATGGCATTTGGTATTTCATATGATAGTTGTAATTTTGAACCTTGTACTGTTTGCGTCACAGGGAAACAAAGTCGTCTCCCTTTCCCAAAGAAGTCTTTTAATAGGGCCACAGGCATTTTACAATTAGTTCATACTGATCTGTGTGGCCCTATGCCTTGTACATCATTTAGCGGTTCCAGATATTTTTTAACTTTCATCGATGATTACTCAAGAAAGACTTTCGTTTATTTTCTTAACAGGAAGGACGAAGTATTCGATAAGTTCAAAAATTGGAAGGCTTTAGTTGAGAATCAAACTAATAAAAAACTCAAAGCCATTCGTAGTGATAATGGCGGTGAATACATGAATTCTAAGTTTCAGAGCTACCTTAGTGACTATGGCATTGAACACCAGACTACAGTGCCACACTCACCACAGCAGAATGGAGTGGCAGAACGGGCCAACAGGACCATAATGGAGAAGACTCGCTGTATGCTTCAGGAGGCTGGTCTTGACAATCAGTATTGGGCAGAGGCAGTAAATACAGCAGTCTACCTGAAGAATCGTTCCCCCACCAAAGCTGCTATCGGGTCTACCCCGGAGGAAATGTGGAGCAATAAAAAGGTATCTATTAGTCACTTACGAATTTTTGGGTGTGTAGTTTATGCTAAAAAGCATGTTCGCACGAAATTAGAGCCAAAGGCAAATAAATACATATTTGTGGGATATTGTGAGAGTACAAAAGGATATAGATTAATAAATCCAGACCACCCCACAACCTGCATCAAGGCCAGGGATGTCACATTCTTTGAGAACCAGTTCTTTAAGAGTAATAATGTGTCATATGATGATAATGAAGCCACATCGATATTCCCACAAAATAGTGTGAATAATCTGATCACTCCTACGGAATCATCCTCTGAGGAAAGTGTTTCAATCGAAGACCACTCTGATGGCACATTAAATTCGGTTTACACAGATACTGCACATGTTTCATCTGAGGATAATTCTGAGATTGAGGAGAGTTATAATGAATGTTCAACTGCGGACGAATCATACATTCCAGATTCAGCTGATGAGGACAGCTCAAACGAGTCCTTGGATTCGTTTGGAAACGAAATTGCACGTGCCAATCTCGCCATGGGAGTTAGCTTGGATGCAGATGAGCCTCAATCTATTGAGGAGGCATTGAGTGGTCCAGATGCTGACAGCTGGAGAAAAGCTATTAAAGATGAGTATGATTCCTATGTTAGTAATAAATGTTGGACATTAACAGAACGAGTTAAGAGTCAGAAACCTATAAAATGTAAATGGGTTTTTAAGAAAAAACTCAACAAAGAGGGAGAAGTTGTAAAATTTAAAGCTAGGCTGGTGGCTAAAGGATTCACACAGCGCCAAGGCATTGATTACAACGAAACTTTCTCTCCTGTTGTTAGATACTCCAGTATACGCACATTACTGGCGATTGCGGCTCAATACAGTATGAATATTGACCACCTAGATGTTAAAACCGCTTTTCTTAACGGTGATCTTGAAGAAACAGTATTTATGGAGCAGCCAGAAGGGTATATAATAAATGGTCAGGAAAACAAAGTATATAAATTACATAAAGCCGTTTATGGATTGAAACAAGCATCTAAGGCTTGGTATGAAAAGATTAATAAAGTAATCTGTCAGAAATTAGGATTTAACAAATCTTTTTCAGAACCGTGTGTTTATTATAAATCCAAAAATGATAAGTTGATGATAATAGCATTATACGTCGACGATATTTTACTGTTTTCTACACCAAATTCATGCGATAGAGACGAGATTAAAGAAAAATTTAAACATGAATTTGAGATGACGGATTTAGGGCCAGCTAGTCATGTTTTGGGCATGAGAATAAACAAACACACAGATAAAATAACTTTGGATCAGTGTAATTATATTGAAAGACTGTTACAGAAATACAAAATGGAGGATTGCAACCCTTGCGCTACGCCTATGGAAACTGGTGTAAAACTGAAAAAGGCAGTAGGTAATAACAATAATTTTGATTACAGGGGTTTGATAGGTTCACTTATGTATATAGCGGTAGGAACGCGACCTGATATTTCACATTCCGTTAGCTATCTCAGTCAGTTTAATGATAGCTATGATGAAACTCATTGGAAGAGTGCAAAAAGGGTCTTGCGCTATCTAAAAGGTACCAAACGCCTATGTCTATCCTTTCCTAAAGCTAATATTTCAATTAATGCATTTGCAGATGCTGACTGGGGAAGAAATGAACCAGACAGGCGATCTTACACTGGGTATGTGTTCAAGGTAGGTGAGTCGGTCGTGTCTTGGGAAAGCCGAAAACAACGTACCGTTGCTTTGTCAAGTACCGAGGCTGAGTACATGTCACTCTCCGATAGTTGTAAAGAGGCACTATTTATTCAAAAATTTCTATTAGACATATTAGGTAAAACTTTCAAAGTGTCGATTTTTAATGATAATCAATCTGCACAGAAATTATGTCGTAACGCTGTGTTGAACGCTAGAACTAAACATATAGACATAAGGCATCACTTTATTAGAGAACATGTTTGTAATGGTTCAATTGATGTTAAGTACTTGTGTACTAATAGTATGATAGCAGACATATTAACAAAACCTTTACCTAGGGAATCTCATTATAAATTTCTGAAACAATTAATGTTAAGTTAAATATTTATGTGTGAGATTAAAAATATTCTTTTTGTAAGAAACTAGTATTCGTTAGATTGTTGATAATGTAAAATTGCATATTTAATTCGTGATCTCTATTTTCTAAGTTAGTTTCATTGGAAATAGCAAAAGTGGAAACTATGCATGTTACATTAATTTAATAAAATAAGTATATAAGACAATATTGTATAATTGGTAACTATTAGTATATAGGCGGTTAATTTTGTTATGTTGGTTTAAGGGCCAGTGTTGTTTATGGTTTGTATAAACGCAACATAATCAATGTGTCAAATATCTATCTGTCAATGTCAACGAGTTTGCTCTCTCTCTTACGCTGCAACCAAAATGGTGTACAAGTGTCTGTGTAAACTGAATATTAAAATCCATTAGAATCTCATAAATCTTTCTCATTTAAACCCAAGTTACAATACCCCATCTGACGATCTGTTGATCAGTCGCGAGTTTAACATTTTTTCCCCATCTAAAAAAGTGCTAAGCGCCGCTAAAGAAGTTTTCACTTCAGTAAATAAATAACTTGTGTTATGGGATACTAACTCAACGATATACATACATAGATAAACATCCAAGACCCGAGGCCAATCAGAAAAAGTTCGTTTTTCATCATGACCCGACCGGGGATCGAACCCGGGATGGCGGGTGGCGGTCTGGCGTGGTAACCATTACGCCACGGAGGTCGTCAAAATATTTTATCTTAACTTAATCCTACTAATATTATAAAGGCGAAAATTGTGAGTATGTTTGTTACTTCATGCTCAAATTTATGATATTTATGACATTTGGTATGGAGGTAGGCGATACGTTGGATTAAACACATCGGGTACTTTTTATACCGAAAAGTATGCGATTCCCGTAGGATTTGATCAAAAGTCTGATATAGATGGCGCTGCTGTGGATACATAAATACACGCAAACGAAGTTGCGCGGGTTTCACTAGTGTGTTAATAATTTAAAAAATGCGCTTCAAAAACTAACTGTAAGACAAAGGCATTGTTCTAATAGGACGCGAATGCGCGATCGTCGCGCGAGTAAGCGATGCGATGCGACCGTCGCGTGTTCATAAACGTGCGCCTAAGCGTCGCGCGATTGTCAGTTAGGACACCTATTCGAGCTCAATATGATTGATCGCGCGTACACGCGACGGTCGCATCGCTTACTCGCGCGATGAGCGCGCATTCGCGTCCTATTAGGACAATGCCTATAGTGAACACATAAAAATCTATGCGTATGACTCACTGTCACAAAAGAAATTCAAAAAGTTATAATAGCATGAATTGAATAGGAATAACAGACTATTAAATTACACGGTTGAATGGACCGATAGGGGGAACTCGGGGGACTCCAAAATAGGTATGTTCACGCCCTATAATCTTCAGATAGATGGGCAACGACATATGGACACCGATAATTCTTTTATGAGACACGAGCTGTTACCCGCGACTTCGTCCGCGTGAAATGTTAAAATGAGGATAACTCCTTTTCCGGAGACGCGATTTAAACGAAACAAAGCCTACTGTTCCCTCTCCATTTTTGCCAAATATGTCCAATGTACAGACATATCGGGGTCTACTGTTTTATTATTATGTATAGATATAGATAGATAAAATAAAAACCGGCCAAGTGCGAGTCGCATTAGTGAAGGAGCACCTTTAGAGTGCGACAAACAGGGGCCCGATTCTACTAAACAAATGCACCAATGGACTCTCAATTGTGTCTCGATCGTGTCTCAATAGAATGTCGATAGTGTAATAGTTTTTGACATTTTGTTATGATCTTGTACAATAAGTTAAACATTATGTTATTGTTTAAGTCGTAAATGTAAAACGCACACGAGCTCCTCTACTTACATCTAATTCACTTATCGAGTAAGTACACATGTAAACAGACTACTTTTTGATGTAAGGGGGAACATTGTCATATCAAAATTAATATTAGTCATGATTCACTTTGCCGCAATGAACACATTGTTGATCTAATGCAAGCCCGCATTATTTTATTAGATACTACTTTCGACCGCGGTTTCGTTCGCATTTGAATTCAGTTTGTAAATGTTCGTAGCTAGTCAACAAAAGAAAATGAAAAATTCAATGAAAGAGGTGAAAAGTCAATGAAAGATGGCTAGGTATTGGGACAACCCCACCACACATTCCTGTGTAGCCAGGATCAACGGCGACCTCAGATTGACAATAAGCATTGAAGCTTATTGACGTCCCGGGGGAGAAACTACAGCTGTCTTGGAACTCACAACGAATTTAATCAGAAAGTAGATAGTCGGAGTAGGAAGCATTGAAAGGACATTGACTGAAAGAGCTGGGTAGAATATGAATACCTACTAATAGTATTCGTATACGATTCATTGGCCAGACTATATCAATAGTAAATTATACTATTGATAGTCTGGGGCCATACTATGACAGATTAAAACAAAAGAACGGCTGAGTGAGGGAGACAGCGCAATACATGATGTAAGGCGACGTCTCGTTTTCACAATCGTCTAAGGGTAGTAATAAAAGGTCCCGTACCATGAATCTGGATTCATTCGAGATCCAGATCTCGAATGAATCGTGTCACCAGCAATGTAAAGCAAAGTTGATAATGGTAACTTATAAAAGTCCATAAAATGCCGCAGCAATGTAAAAAAAAAAACAAACTAAGTGTGTAATAGAAATTCTACGTACTTAGATCACTGCGGAGCTTTTAAAACTTATTCTTTCTTACTACTCACCCAAATAACAGGATACTCGTTGGCATAATGGACAGAGCAGTCCAGATCGACTTGACTGCCAATATCCCTAATCTGTTCCTGGGTTATGTGAGAGATGGTAGGTGTTCTCTGGCCGTGAACTGTAAAAATTAAAAATCATCATCATCTCTTCAACCATGAGAATTTCTGGGAGTGATAATTAGTTCGAAACTCAGAATTATGTTCTATATCAGACTTTCGATCAAATCCTACGGAAATGGCGTACTGTTCGAGATAAAAGGTACCCTGTGTTAATCCAAGGTATCAGCTACCTAAATACCAAGTATCATAAATATTGGCACAGCCATTTGAGCGTGAAGAAGTAACACACATAACTTTCGCCTTTATTATAAAGGCGATAGTAGGATATTTAAAATAATATAGCAGGTAAAGTATAGCTTTATTTGGGACCAAACAAAGAACATTATAAAGTTTAAAGTGACATTGAACGTTGGAAATTAAAATTACTTGGCTCTGATCCAATAAAAAAAAAACAATAAACACATTACAATGACTGGAAATAAAATTGGTTTAAACAAAAGGCGTGTGCTAAAGGTTGCTGACCGCTGATCAATGTATTGTAAGAAAGAAAATAATTTATTTTATTTCTTATTAAAGACGAAATGTTCAAATAAGGATAACTCCTTTTCCTGTCATGCGATTTAAATGAAACAAAGCCTATATTCTGCTCCAAGCCGAGCTCTATCTCCCTGTATAAACAGGATTAAAATCCGTTCAGTAACTTAGAAGATGTGCGCGTTCAAACAGACAAACAATAAATAAAAATAAAAAAAATCGCTTTTATTACCTTTCTCTAACTATTCCCTCTCCATTTTTGCCAAATATGTTCAAAGTACAGACATCGGGGTCTACTGTTTTATTATATGTATGTAATAATTACCTATTTCTACTACATAGGCCAATGTCGTCTTTACATGCGCACGTGGTTACACATTCGTTAACAAAGCGCACACCTTTGCAACTGCACCCGCCTCGACACCCGCCTGGGGTAAGGTAACCCGATTCGGTGCGGGGCGGAGAGTGGCCATTCTACCTCGGGTTATTACTTATTCTATGTGACCCCCCCAAACGAAGTAACAATTAAGTTGAACACTAGAAAGACGGATGGGGGTCATTTGACCCATTTTAAAGTTTAGCGTTAGTTATTTTCGAAACTATTTACATCTGTGCTATATCCTCTCGTGACTTTTAGCAAAATAGTTCAAATTTCAATATACAAGTAATTAGATTATCATATCATGTTCATGGATTGACTAAACATGCGGTTTACCTACAAAGACGGCGCCGGTCAAATGACCCATGCGGCCTTTGTTCATACTATCAACAGTTTTCGTTATGCAAACAGTGTTATTTGGGTATTTGTACCATGTCTAGGCTTTCCCACAATCAAATATTACAAACTTTGCAATCTTTACCTGAAGACCAATCAGATAATGAAGGTGACAATATTGAGGATCAAAATATTATCGAAGAAGAGGCAAATGCTCTCGAATCAAGCTCTTCAAGTGATGATGAATCAAGTGACAATATACCACTAGGTAATTATCTGTCTTTATAAGTGTGTCGATTCCCGGAACTGCCCAATTCGGAGGGTTGGCGTTCCTGCCTGCCTACCCATCCGGATGGGTGAGCGGTGTATTTTTATTTTCCTAAAACAGCACTTTGACCAGATTCTGTAATATTCTTTGTTTTTGCCTTAGCTACTGTGCAACGTCAACAAAAACGTAGGGGAAGAGGACTGAGGAGACGAATGCGTGGTCCTCATTCCATACAAGCTGCGCGTACGGTTCATGAAGACAGTATGGTATCATCGAGTGGAATATTATGGCAAACTGTATCTGAAAATAATAGTGGGCACGTAGGTCGACGAGCACGGCACAATGTTATAAACTCCAATAGTACCACTAATACCGATACAGTCTTCAGCTGCAGATACAAGGAAAAGACGACACTATTACATATCTATAAATAAATATATATAGGGACAATTCATACAGATTGAGCTAGCCCCAAAGTAAGTTCGAAACTTGTGTTATGGGATACTAACTCAACGATATTATATTTTATAACAAATACATACATAGATAAACATCCAAGACTTGAGGCCAATCAAAAAAGTTCGTTTTTCATCATGACCCGACCGGGGATCGAACCCGGGACCTCCTGGGTGGCGGTCTGGCGTGGTAACCATTACGCCACGGAGGTCGTCAAAATCTGGTTGTAAAAACTTAAATTAAAAATTTAAAAAACCCCCGACTACCGCTAAAAAGGAAATAAATAATAATTATGTACCCCCTATTCGACCTTTTAATTTTATGATATAATATTTATATTAGTTAATAGTAGTTAGTCATAATACCTACTTCCAAAGCGTCATCACGTCGGGGACCGCTAAGTAAAAATTTATTACTAGCTGACAATTTGATATCTACTGTCTATTAGTTAATTAATAGTACCTACACAGTTATGTTTAAATGTCTATAGCGGTCCCCCGACGTGATGACGCTTTGGAAGTAGGTATTATGACTAACTACTATTAACTAATATAAATATTATATCATAAAATTAAAAGGTCGAATAGGGGGTACATAATTATTATTTATTTTCTTTTTAGCGGTAGTCGGGGGTTTTTTTAATTTTTAATTTAAGTTTTATTTGAAGTTTTTTATAGTTTCGTTCTTATTTTATTCTAATCCCTATCCGTTTAATTTGTATTTTAGTTATGTATGAGAGGTATTGCGAAATATGTATGAGAGTATTGTGAAATATGTATGAATGGTATTGCGAAATATGTATGAGAGGTATTGCCAAATATGTATAAATGGTATTGCGTGAAATATGTATGAATAGTATTGAGAAATATGTATGAGCGGTATTGCGAAATATGTACGAGAGGTATTGCGAAATATATATACCTAAAAGGTATTGTGAAATATGTATGAATGTTATTACGAAATATGTATGAGAGGTATTGCGAAATATGTATGAGAGGTATTTAAAGTACTCGTCAAGACGTATCAAACGAGCCCAAACTCGATGGGGTTATGTCTTTTAATTACTGAGTTCCTACCCATGACCATCTTCCAGCTCCATCATCAGATCAGCTCCATAACTGTTTTAACAAATGTGTGTGACCAAGAGTAGGTCGAGCCTCGATCGCTTCGCTCGCTTGGTTTTTGATGGTCACAAGTCAAACCCAGCAACGGCGGAATATCATAGATAGTCATCCAGCTTTATCATCAAATCCTGGTTACCATCCTGCATCAAAGTACTCGTCAATACAGATCAAACGAGCCCAAACTCGATGGGGTTATGTTATGTCGTGTAATTACTAAGTTCCTATGGCCACCTTCCAGCTCCATCATGAGACCCGGGTTACCATCTGGCACCAAAGTACTCGTCAAGATGGATCAAACGTGCCCAAACTCGATGGGGTTATATCGTTTATTTACCGAGTTTCTTATGGCCACCTTCCAGCTCCATCTTCAGACCCTGGTTACCATGTAGCACCAAAGTACTCATCAAGACGGATCAAACGAGCCCAAACTAGATGGGGTTATGTCGTTTAATTACTGAGTTCCTATGGCAACCACCCAGCTCCATCATCAGACCCTGGTTACCTCTAGCACCAAAGTATACAGATACACACGTCAAACTTATAACACCCCTCTTTTTGGGTCGGTGATAAAAACACAGCGCGATAGCAAAGCAATAAACATTAAGGATGACGAGCGAAGCCGCGAGCCCAGCTAGTGAATTATACCTAAAAATGAACTATTCAATGAGACCATTCCAATGAACCCAAACACGATACATCTGCTGTAATTTGACGAGGAGTTGAGTATACTGCAGGTTCCAGATGATGCTGCAGCATCAGATCAAGTTTACCATATTCTTGCAATGTCATGACAGTAACAGTATACCAAATTTCAAATCGATCTAACCAGTGGAAGTTGCACATTTCCCTTCATCAAACAGAAAAAAGCTGGTGATCTTCAAACGGCTGAACAGATTTTCATGAATCATGGCTAAGAACACTCCCGCACAGGTCACCTTTCAAACAAAAAAAACTGCATCAAAATCGGATCATCCGTTTGGTTGCTACGATGCCACAGACAGATCCACAGATACACAGAAACACAAATACACAAGTACACAAATACACACGTCAAACTTATAACACCCCTCTTTTTGCGTCGGGGGTTAAAAATAAATCAAATAAAACATGTGACGCTTGCAACAAACCATTATGTGGTCATTGTAATCAATCAAAAATATGTTTTTGTTAAAATTATAAATAGACAATAATAATTAAGTACGTAAACTAAAAATGATTATAAACTGTGGTAATTCAAATTAAAAGTTATTTTTAATCGTTTCCCACCCTTATATCATATCAAAAATGTATTTTATAATATGTGGTCAAATGACCCCTCGCCGTCGTTCTAGGTAAGAACATTTTCCCGTCTTTCTAGTGTTAAGGTAACTACAATCAGATTTTAACGGAATTTTATCGAATACTAGGCATACATCAATATTTTTATTCAAATAGGTCTATTACAAGCACTTTCGTATCGTCATATTTTTTTCCTACCAGTTCAGACGGCAGATTTGTGCTAAGAAGAACTGGCAAGAAACTAATCAATTTTCGTTTAAATACATTGAGAAACAGGTTTCTTTGTAGCTGACTGTACAAAGTACTATGTAATTGATATTGGAGAGAAAATAAAATTAATGATTAGATTTTTTTTTTTAAAGAGGGCCTTGTGTGCCAAAAAGTTGTCGACCGCTGACTAATTTGTAAAGTGACCGGTTTATATTGCCCATTACTGTATTCCAAAGTACATTAATAGATAATTCTTATGTGTACACAACACACTTTGAATACTAATAATGTGGTTGACTAAATCATATAGTAATTCTTTTTGTTTTGTTTGTTTTGTTATGAAGATAGGCCCTGTGGTTGAGTGGCTAGCAATGGCAACTTCCGACAAGGACCGCGGGTTCAAATTGAATGGATTAAACAAAACTCTATTATTATCACTAGCGAAACTTGTTCCAACTTCGCATGTATCCTGCTTTCCGGTGGAAATTTCGGGAAATTATTTCATGTTTCGTTGTGAGTTCCAAGACGTTAACGTTAACATCATTTATTTCTGCAAGTAGATTTACAAGAAATACTTTTACACGTCAAAATTTTTTTTTTCTACTAGCACTTCAGACGTGAATGGCCTGTTGCGAAGAAGGGCTGCAAGAAACTCAACTATAGCCTTTTTTTTAAAGCCATTTTAACATTTGTTTTGTTTTTCAATTATACATAAAAAAAAATAAGAAAAAGCAGAGGAGCAAAATTATAGTGACCACAAATTTTTATCTTTAAAATAATCTACCACTTTCTAATAACCCTGTTTCATCAAGCAACCTTTAATCGTGGATTTAAATTTATGTAGAGGCTTTAAAAGACTTTGTGGCAGTCTATTGAAAATTTTTATGCTTATACCTCTAAAACAATAACCAGCCTTATGAAGTCTGAGGCTTGGTTTCTCCCCCGGGACATCAATAAGCTTCATAGCTTATTGTTAATCTGACGTCGCCCTTGTCCTGGCTATATAGGAGACATAGTGGTGGGTATATGTGGTGGTGCTTGTCCCAAAATCTTATCGGCTGCCTAGGTCCATCATACAAAGAACACAATCTCCAAGTTTCAGATCTCAACGATCATCGGTTTAGGCTGTGCGTTGATTCTCAGTCAATCAGGACAACGCCTGTTATATGATTAGATAACCTTACTTGTCACATTTCATTTATTATTTAATATAGTACAACTTTGGCACAAACATATAAATTACATTACCATTTGGATATTTATCTATATTTATGTATCGTACTAATATTATAAATGAGAAAGTGAGTTTGTTTGTTTGTTATTCCTTCACGGCTTGACTAAGCAGCCGATCATTATGAAAATTTGCATACATATTGTTTGGGGTACAGAGCCCAACATAGGCTACTTTTTATCCCGTGAAAGTATGTCCTTCCAATGGGAAAATATTTTTTCTGCTATAGAGGATCAACCACATGTCGCACAATGTTTTTTTTTGTTGTCAAACGAGATCTTTGTCATAAAATTAACACGAGCGAAGCCACGAGGAAAAGCTAGTATTATATATTTTTAACCTGTACGAAGCTAGGAATTTGATTGCAACTTGCACCTCGGGCTTGGACGAATTAACCACCTCGGGCAGGAGCTGAAAATCAGTGGTTGGTGTGCAAATGCAGAAATCACTTTATTACCACTGCATTTAGATATTATTTTACACTTTGTTTCTATGTTTTATTAAGTTTTGTTTGTATGCATTAATTTTATTACCTTTTTATTTATTTATTTATTATTGCACATGTTTACAATACAATTAACACAAGTTACAGATAGGACTTAACAAATATTGTACTTATTTGTAGAAAACATGGACCCTGGTA
Organism: Endotricha flammealis; assembly: GCA_905163395.2. Taxonomy (NCBI): domain Eukaryota; kingdom Metazoa; phylum Arthropoda; class Insecta; order Lepidoptera; family Pyralidae; genus Endotricha; species Endotricha flammealis. The sequence goes on along the minus strand of LR990882.1, from coordinate 2,500,018 downwards.
GGGTATAGCAATTTGATACAGTAAAGCATTGCAAATTAATAAACACTAGCTTTTTTGCCCGCGACTTCGTCCGCGTGAAGTTCCGGACCCGTTCCCGTGGGAACCACATTGAATTTCGGGAAAAGCTATAGCCTATGTCACTCCCTGATAATGTAGCTTTCTACTGGTGAAAGCAATTTTTGAAATCGGTCCAGTAGTTTCGGAGCCTATTCAATGCAAACAAACAAACAATCAAATCTTTCCTCTATAAAATATTAGTATAGATAAAAGTTATGATACAATAAAAAGTTATTAGCATTGTATATGTTAGATAATCTACATATTTCTTTGAGACCCCGTCAGACAAAAACAAAAAAATTTAACGTGTCTGAAGCAAGGAATAAACGAATTATCTATTTATCATAATTTTATCACAATTTTCGTGAAGCTGTAGTTTCCAATGTAAATGTTTTTTCAACAAGAGGCCATATGACTCACTCGGTCAGTTTTACAATTACATTTCTAATAAATTACTTCGGAAACTAGTTTAATACTTACAAATTGGTTAACAAGGGGCTATTATTCACAACAATGGATAATTTAGTCTAATTTATTGTAATCCTGACTATCAAACGACAAAATCTCCCCTTGTCCAATGAAGCGTGAAGACTCGATATAAAGGGTTGCTTTTACCCTATTATTAATCAATGTTAAACCGTTTTTAACCTATAATATTGCGTATATGTTAAATAAAAATATATTTTTTAACTTAATAAAATTATTTTCTGTAAAAAAATGTGGTACTAAAATGAAAAAACAGCAGAAAGGTACGAATATTCGATGTTGAAATTAACGTTTATTATTGATTTAAACATTACTATTTTTATGTATTATATGTTTTATGGAAGGAAATATAATAAATTGTGATAATTAGGGTGTGTCTAAGACTAATTTTACGATAATTATGTTAAATTAAAATGTTTTTAACGTTGTTGTTTGTGTGAAATTGTATCAAGTGTAAATTGCAATAAATATGTGAAAGTACGCAGTAAATATTGAATGTAGAATACAATAGTATAAATAAGTAATATACTTTACTCACCGGCAGCAGAAAAACACAATAATAATGCGAAAAAACATAGATTTTTAACCGCCATCGTAAAAACAACGCCCGCTTTAGAACACCGATCAACAAAAACTTCGTTTGATTTGTTCGTTCCGTTTGAATGATCATGAACTGAATGCTCTGCTCTCTGCTGAATGAATGAATTGGATTGAATGATGGTGGCAGGTCTGTAACAGTGTTGCCACAAACGCATTTCAAATACCATTCGACATTTTCATTGTAACAGACTTCAAAAAAAAGAAGTTGTCAATTCAACTGTATTTCTTTTGTTTGTTTTTTGTCTACAGAACTTTCAATTGCCTGAACCGATTTTGATGTTTCCTTTGATGCTTTCCGTTTGGTCTATTCCAGTTTTGACAATAGCATCCATTAGAAAACCATATAAGTGTTAAATTTGCATTATGTATGTGCGCGATATTTAAAGTTAGTTTTTTTTTGTATTTTTTTATTATTAACTAGCTGCCCGGCCCGGCTTCGCCCGGGTACTGTTTCGTTTTTTTTTCAATCTTTCTGAGAGATTTTCTTAATATTTTTTTCCGTAAGAACCTTGTACAGAGTATTAGAAAACTACAAAAAAAAACAGCCAAATCGGTCAAGCCGTTTTCATGTTATGTCGTGACAACGGAAAACGGGTTTCATTTTTATATATATAGATTTACTCAATTCACAGTGCCACTTGGTCCCAAAGTAAATAAGTTATGAATTGGTAACAACCTGCTTGTTATATGGGTTCTGGCACAGTAGGCTCGAGGATAACAGGACCATCGTTATGATGACTTTTGGTTGCATTGCAACATCCAAGATAGCGATTTTTGTTGTTGACCAATAGAATAGCCTGAAAGACCATCACAAAAGGTTTAAAGTTTATGACTGCTCATTCATACAATAAAACTCTGTTGAAAAAACCCTAACCTCTTATTATCTAGTGGACACATGTAGCTCTAATAAACAAAAACCCTGTTTGATAACAAAGAAAAGGGCGGAGCTGACAAAAATCCTCCTATCTTCGAGGCCACCGTACAATGGATATTAATATTGTTGTACCTACTCATAATTTTTCCGTGCGGGGATCAAACCCGCGCCCTCAGGTACCGAAGGCGAAGGTAGAGTCACCTACATGCTACCGGGTTATTAAAATCATCCAGTCGGTATTTAGCAGAGCTGTGCCAGAGGTAAAAGCAGTGCGGTCAAAAGTTAAAATAAAATAAGTGATGATTACAATATTTTTTTTCCATTTACCATAATATTTCAAATAAATCTTTATGTTTACCATGAGAAATGGTAAAATTGTGTATGCTGGCAACATTACCTAGTAAAATTCGGATTATGATGAATGGAATGAATGAACATTTGCATCGGAGAGATTTGCACAATGAAAACCACGCCTCGTTTTGTCGGTAAAACAGCATTGCGCGATTACCGCGTACCCGGCGTACCCTTTGCTGTAGATGTTGTATTATTTATACTACTATCCGATAGATGGCGCAAAATAATTTTATTGTTTTTACTACGTGACGTTAGATGGCACAATTTTTTATTGTGGTGTGATAATTTTATTGTGTTAAAAAATATTGTTATTTTAGTTTCTACATAAAAAGTTTTTTTTTTGTTCAAGTTTTCATTCATAGCAATGAATATTTTCGTAGATGTTTTTTGTAGTTTTTTTTCTAAATTTGAGTTGCGCTCTTGGCGGTGAAGCAGTCTCCATTTACCTCTATCTTGTGCCAGCATCACCTCTTTTCCATCACTTGACGCCTCCTCTTCCCGGTCTTTCTTATTCTCTTCTGCCTTCTTTGTTTCCTTAGAAGATGTTTCTGATAAAGTCGTATCTATATTTAATTTTATAAACGTAGATAAGAGTCGTGATAAATGTTACTATACAAAAATCAATCAAACATCAGATTAAAAACGCGTAAAAAGGCCCCTTGGCATAATTTTGTTTGTAGTTAACTAATCTATGAAATCAATAATGACATTGCATGATCAATATCTTCAAAAGCCTTATTAGCTGATCAATATCTTCAAAATCCTATTAGGCTGATTTTTTTACGTTCCTTACTACTAATACCTACTATTTAATAATATGTAGGTGTAGGTAGGTAAGTAGATAAGATAATTTTTTAAAAATTTAATTAACATTTTTACAATTTGTCTTCTTTACATAATATAGGTTTAGATCTTTAAAACTACGCAATGGATTTTGATGCAGTTTTTAAAAGAGTGATTCGAGAGGAAGGTTTTTAATCTATACTTTTATACTAATAATATTATAAAGAGGAAAGATTTGATTGTTTGTTTGCATTGAATAGGCTCCGAAACTACTGGACCGATTTCAAAAATTCTTTCACCAGTAGAAAGCTACATTATCAGAGAGTGACATGGGCTATAGCTTTTCCCGAAATTCAATGTGGTTCCCACGGGAACGGGTACGGAACTTCACGCGGACGAAGTAGCGGGAAAAAAAGCGAGTGTATAATACATTCCGAAATTACCAACGGGAAAGCGGGATATTTGCAAGAGATGTTGCGCGGGTTTTTTCTAGTACAGTATATAATTATTTACTCATTCGGTGTCGAGACCCTTGGTCCGTGGGGTCCTTGTGCTATACCTATAATTGCAAAAAGGTTAGTCGACATCACAGGAGACCGAAGAGCTGGCAGCTACCTCGGACAAATAATTAGTCTAGCTATTCAAAGAGGGAACGCTGCCAGTATCTTCGGAACCTTGCCTAAAGGGACTCCTTTTAATAATATATTTTAGTTATTTAAGGTTTTTAGTTTTAGGTTCATTATAATTTGTTTATAACAATATGTTTAGTTTTAATATGTGATGTTTGAAATTATTCACGTAGTTGTTAGGGAAATCCGTCCTTTCAATACTTCCTTCCTACTCCCGTTTATTTTCTAAATTCAATTTACCTTAAACGGCCTTATTCTGTCCCAGCTACCACCCAGCTACGCACGTTTTTTTTTTTGAATTATTAGAGAATTAAAAAATTATATAATCTAGCTTGCCTAGTCTGTCTTCTTGTTTTTTTTTAAGCCACAAAGTTGGCAAACAACCATAATACGGCCCGCCTGATTGTAATCATCACCGTAGCCTACAGACGCTTGCAATATCGGGGGTATCACTCAAGCGTTGCCAACCCTCCCAATCCCCCCAACAGGAGCTCTGAAGACCTTGCTCCCCGTAGGAACACAACATGGCCGAGACCAATGCTATTTGGCTACGATCTTCTGTAAGGTGGAGGTCCTTCCCCAGACGGGCTGCTTCGATTTGAGCGGATAGTATAGCGTCCCAACAACGGTATTTTAATTTGTCAAATCGGTCCAGTAGTTACAGCCCGAACACTCCAAACGCGCGTGAAATAATTACCTATTTCAACTACATAGGCCAATGTCGTCTGTACACGCGCACACGTACGCGCGCACGTATACACATTCGTGCACTAAACGCACACCTTTGCGACTGAGGGCTCCTCGAGGGGCTCCCGGGGTGCGGTAACTCGGTCCGGTGCGGGCGGAGAGTGGCTATTCTACCTGTTATTACTTATTCTATGGTTTGAGTATATTCGTTACAAACAAAAATATTCTTTCCTCTTTTTATTATTAGTACTTACTAGCTTTTCCCCGCGGCTTCGCTCGCGTTTATTTTATGACTGTATAGATCTCGTTTGACAACAAAACGACCTATAGCGCGACTTGTTTTGTGGCGCCATCTGTTGGCCGATACAGCGCCCTCTATAGTAGTAAAATTATTTTCCCATTGGAACGACATACTTTCACGGGATAAAAAGTAGCCTATGTTTGGCTCTGTACCGCTAACAATATGTATGCTTTTCATAATGATCGGCTGCTTAGTCAAGCCGTGAATGAATAACAAACAAACAAACTCACTTTCTCATTTATAATATTAGTAAGGATTGAAATGTACAGATAAATATTTTATCTAAATACGTAGATAGCTTATTATCAGTACTATAATTTATTCTGTGATATTAAGTATGGTTGATTTAGTTCGATAGCTATTTATCTTTCAGTAGATACTCTACGCGCACGCCCATTATGTAAGTACATACCTATTTTTTTTACATCAGCAGATTTTTAATCGGGACAAGCTCACCACACATTCCCACCGATGTGTCTCCTGTGTAGCAACAACGGCGACCTCAGATTGCAATGATGCTTATTGACGTCCCGGGGGAGAAACTACAGCTGTCTTGGAACTCACAACGAATTTAATCAGAAAGAAGATAGTCGGAGTAGGAAGTGTTGAAAGGAAAAAGTCAGGAAAAATCATTGCTGCATTTGCAGCATGTCCCGCCGCTTGGGGTAGCGACGGGGGTCTGTCGGGCTCGCCCCCGGCATTTTTAAGGTAAGTATCACCGTAGCCTATAGACCGGAGGTATCACTCGCGCGTTGCCGGTCCTGTAGAAAGTGGAGCTCTGGAGACCTTACTCACCGTAGGAACACAACATGGCAGAGACCAATGTTATTTGGCTACGATCTTCTGTAAGGCCCAGACGGGCTGCTCCGATTTGAGCGGATTATCCGCTGGGCCCTACCTATCTCCGCCTAGACTAGTGCCCTCACTAGGCGGAGATAGGTAGGGCCTTATGTATTAGGATACGGACTAAACCTCATAAATCGAATCAGTCTAGCTGTACCATATAATATAACATGCCCAGAAAAGCCACAGGTAAAACGTTTTTAGTTTCCGCATCACGCACTAACGTCCTCAAATATTCTCCATTCTCCATTGCCTCGCATTTCTGCCGCCTTTAATGATGTTCCTGCTTCTCAGTCAGATTTAGATATATTTTTCGGTTCCCTTTCCCAATATGAATTTATATGGTATGTATAAAATTGTTGAAGTGAAAACTTCTTTAGCGGCGCTTGGCACTTTTTTAAATGGATCAAAAATGTTAAACTCGCGTCAGATCCGTAGCCTGATCGAAAAAGCGTAAGATTCCCTAACCATTCCAAAATATTCAAAAATGCACAACGTTGATTTTTCACTACTGCCGGCACTCGCGGAGTGCAACCAGGGGCCCGATTCTACTAACACAAATGCACCAATGGACTCTCAATGGTGTCTCAATCGTGTCTCAAAAGAATGCCGATAGTGTATCAGTGGAATAGTTTTTGACATTTGTTACGGACTTAAACAGTAAGTTAAACATTACACACATTACAGTAAGTTAAATATGTTATTGTTTAAGTCCCTAACAAAATGTCAAAAACAAATCCACTGAAATACTATCGGCATTCTATTGAGACACGATTGAGACACCATTGAGAGTCCATTGGTGCATTTGTGTTAGTAGAATCGGGCCCCAGTCTTTTTGTTAAGTCTTTTTGATTACCTACTTAAACTTATGTTTTTTAATTTTTGTTTGGTCACTGTTATAGTTATCTCTACGAATGATGTGTTAACCAGCAATGTAATTTGTGTATATATAAGATTGATAACCTTATCTGCTTGTTTATAAAATGTTTCTAGGTATATATATATGCTGTTGGTTAACCATCATAATAAATCAAATCAAACCTGAGTAACTGACCTAAGAACCTGTCTACCACCTTTTCCACAGCGTGTGGCAGGGCTGCGAGAACTATTTTATTACATTACTAACTAGCTGACCCGTGCCCACTTCGTTGGGCATAATGTTAATAATCCTTTTTTAGTACAGGCGTTTCATTCGACCGTTTTTTCTCCGACTTTGCAAAACCGACTACCACGTAAAAGCCTTTTTATTTTTCGGTTTTTTATATAACCTATGACACTCAGCAATAATGTGGCTTTCTATTGGTGAAAGAATTTTTAAAATCGGTTCAGTAGATCCCGAGAAATCCGTGCCAATGGGGAAGAAAACTGTCAAATAGTTCATTGCAGAGGGCGCCCGTTGCTTGTTACAAGGAAGCTGTCAAACTTCATACAAAAAAGATAAATATTTCAGACTAGCTTCTGCCCGCGGCTTCGCCCGCGTGGCCTAGTAACAATTAGCATATTTTTCTTCAGAAACAAATTCCGGTCCTGCACGGCCGGTACAGTACGGTTCCATCCGGTCCGGTCGGTCCGGTCAGTCCGGGCCGGTCTGGTCGGTCCGGTCCTGATATGGAACCTACATGCCAATTAGCATATTTTTCTACAGAAAAAAAACCGGTCCGGTCCGGCACGCCCCGGTACGGTGCGGTTCCTTCCGGACCGATCAGGTCTGATCCGTTCCGGTCCGGTCCGGTCCTTATATGGACCCTACATGACAAATTTGGCATCTCTAGACCCAGCGGTTTCGGCTGTGCGTCCTCTCGCAACTACGTTTGCGCATATCTCGCTTTCCCGTGGGATTTTGAAAAATCCTTTCTTTGTACACCCCTAGACGTCGCCGTCGTAAGGAACCTACAGTCCAAATTTGGAATCTCTAGACCCACCGGTTTGGGCTGTGCGTTGATATATGTATAGTTATGTCAGTCAGGACTTTGAATTTTATATATATATATATATAGTCCGGTCCGATCAGGTCCAGTCGGTCCGCTCCGGTCTGGTCGGTTCGGTCCTGATAAGGTACCTACATACCAATTAACATATTTCTTCAGAAAAAAAAATCGGTGCGATCCGGTTCGGTCCGGTCCGGCACGGACTCGGTACGGTGCGGTTCCTTCCGGACCGATCAGGTCTGATCCGTTCCGGTCCGGTCCGGTCCGTTCCGGTCCGGTCCGATCCGGTCCGGTCCGGTCGGTCCGGACCTTGTAATGACCCTACATGCCAAATTTGGCATCTCTAGACCCAACAGTTTGGGCTGTGCGTCCTCTCGCAATTTCGTTTGCGTATATCTCGCTTTCCCGTGGGAATTTTGAAAAATCCTTTCTTAGTACATCCCTAGACATCGTAAGGAACCTACATGCCAAATTTGGAATCTCTAGACCCAGCGGTTTGGGCTGTGCGTTGATATACCCTCGCAACTTCGTTTGCGTATATCTCAGATTCACGTGAGAATTTTGAAAAGAAACATACACTAAATGTTAAGTTGAGCAAATCGCCACATATTAGTAAAAACCGCATCCAAATCGGTTCAGCCGTTTCTGAGATTAGCGTGTGCAAACATACATACAAACATACAAACAGACGGACAAAAAAAACGGTCCGGTCCGGTTCGGTCCGGTCCGGCACGGACTCGGTATGGTGCGGTTCCTTCCGGACCGATCAGGTCTGATCCGTTCCGGTCCGGTCCGGTCCGGTCCGGTCTGGTCGGTCCGGACCATATAAGGACCCTACATGCCAAATTTGGCATCTCTAGACCCAGCGGTTTGGGCTGTGCGTCCCCTCGCAACTTCGTATGCGTATATCTCGCTTTCCCGTGGGAATTTTGAAAAATCCTTTCTTAGTACATCCCTAGATGTCGTAAGGAACCTACATGCCAAATTTGGAATCTCTAGACCCAGCGGTTTGGGCTGTGCGTTGATATACCCTCGCAACTTCGTTTGCGTATATCTCGGATTCCCGTGGGAATTTTGAAAAGAAACATACACTAAATGTTAAGTTGAGCAAATCGCCACATATTAGTGAAAACCGCATCCAAATCGGTTCAGCCGTTTCCGAGATTAGCGTGTACAAACATACATACAAACATCCAAACATACAAACATACAAACAGACGGACAAAATTTTACGAAATTCTTGTTCTATTGCTTATTCTTCATCGCCCTAAACAATTTTTTTGGAAATATATTCAATGTACAGACAAACTTTTTTTACACTTTTATTATATTATAGATTAATTTATTTTAATGAAAAATGGGTCGGTGTATGGCTTTTGGATGTGAAGAAATACGTTCACATAAGTTTGTATAATGCTATGTAATTTTAGGGAAGGTCATTAAGAAAACTATACAAATAACAGCAGTTCCGATCGCTGCGGAAAAAAGTACTAGCAACTCCTCCGTGGCTCCTGTACACAACACGCATAAGATCACGCCGATGCCGGCAGAAATATCTACACCTGCTCCTGCTCCAGCCATGAATAGCCGCTGCTGTGGGGATGCGGATGAGGGAGAGTGGCTAAAGGTGGCGCGCAAACGATCTCGTGCCTCGCTACCTGGTGTACTTAGAGGTACCGCCTCGCCTGGGTCTACATTGCTAAGTGCTGCTGAAAGGTGGAGACACCTGCATCTATATTATGTACAGGAAGGCACTACCGTCGAGCAAGTCCGCGATCATCTGACCTCCATATGCGGCAGTGACGTCTGCACTGTAGTGAAGTTGAAAGCTCGAGGGCGCTATGCGTCCTTTAAATTGGAAGTCCCCATGAAATATGCTGAACGCGTCATGTCATCCGACAACTGGGCTAAAGACATTTGTGTTAAGCCATGGCGGCAGAACTTTCGTGCCAAAGTCAAGAGCAATCAAGTGTCAACCGCGAGTTCGTAACATCAATGTGTGCTATCAAAATGTGCGTGGCTTAAGGTCGAAAACAGGTACATTCTTTCATAATGTTACGCAAAATGAATATGACATAATAGCGCTGACAGAAACTTTTTTAACGAGCTCCGTATCTGACAGCGAGCTCTTCCCTCCTGGTTACTATGTGATCAGAAAGGATAGAGCGGGCGACCGGGGATGGGGAGGTGTGCTGATCGCTTTCCGAGAACATTTCAATGTAAAAGTAATTTCTGATTCTGTTGTTAATATGACTGAGGATAAAGAGTTAATATTTGCTATTGCTACTTATAAAAGAGTAAAAATATTATGCTGTGTAGTCTATTTGCCACCTAACTATAGCGATGAACAGTACTTGAATGTTCTGACATGTATGGAAAATGCAATTTGTGCCCACTCTGATATGCATGTACTAATCCTAGGTGACTTCAATCTTAATTCGGGTAGTGTCAATGTAAAAACGAATTTTGAATTTTTTTGTGACTTTTGTTTACTAAATCAGCACAACAATGTACTGAATTATCGCGGTGGAATGTTGGATTTGGTGCTGAGCAATTTTGTACCCAATCAGATTACTGTGAGTGCCGGTGAAGATCCGCTGGTGGTTCCTGACCAGTATCATCCTGCACTTGAAGTGACGATTTCATTTCCTTGCATTGGGGTATCGCCTTGTGCGTCACAACCGAAACCACGAACCCCCCGTTCGGAGTCATGTCCTGATTGGAACTGGCGTAAGGCGGACTACCCGGGCCTGTATAAGACGTTGCTGGAAATAGACTGGTCTGATGTGCTAAAAATGACCAACGTACACCATGCCGTTCGGGTTTTTTATGATAAACTATATGAGTGTATAGGTTTACATGTACCCATCAGAAGACAATGGAAGCAAAATACGAAATATATCTACCCAAAATGGTATGATGCGGAGATAATAAGAAATATACAAAATAAGCACTACCATCATAAAAAGTTTAAAAAAGAAGGTAACGAGTTTAATAAGGCAATGTTTGTATATTACAGAGAAAGGAGTAAAAAGTTGATTGCTTATGAGTACCGGAAATATCTAAACTCATTACAAACTAAAATTATTGATGATCCGGCAGCATTCTGGGAATACGTCAAAGAGAAGAAAAAAGATAGAAGATGTACAGATACCTTCACGTATGACGACGTTGAGGTGAAGGAACAAGCAGCAGCTGACGCTTTCGCTGGTTATTTTGCATCCGTGTTCCATGCAGCTAAGCCACTATTGGACCCGGAGAAGGCAGCTCAAGCCGCACATAACTGTAAAGATGCTGCCTCCGTCTCCATTATAGGAGTTGATGAAACGGATCTAAGAAGAGCCGTAAGACGCCTCAAGCCCAGATCATCTGGTGGGCCCGATGGCGTTCCTGTGTTTCTAGCTAAGGATTGTATATCAGCTCTTGGAACCCCGTTGCTATACCTGTTTAATCTCTCACTGGCCCAGTCGCAATACCCGGAAAACTGGAAGATATCCAGGGTTACCCCGGTGTCTAAAGGAGATGGGAGTATGAATGTTTCCTCCTTCAGGCCCATTGCAGTTCTGTCCGTCTTTGCTAAGATATTTGAGACTATTCTGAGCAGTCGCATTTACAACCAAATAAGTAATAGGTTACACGATGGCCAGCATGGATTTCGCAGCTCTCGCTCCACCACTACTAACTTGGTGGCACACGTAGACTAAATGGATAAGCGTAAGCAAGTTGATGCGGCCTACTTCGACTTCAAAAAGGCCTTTGATTTGGTGGACAATGATATACTGCTGCGAAAGTTGTCTGTCATTGGATTCACCCCCAAGCTACTCAAACTATTTTCCTCTTACCTGAGCAATCGTCGTCAATATGTTCGCCTAAATGGATATGAATCTATAGAGTACTTCACAAGATCGGGAGTGAGTCAGGGTAGTACGTTGGGCCCAGTGCTGTTCGTAGTATTCATTAACGATTTGCCTACAGTAGTTTCGACCTCCGAATGTTTACTATTTGCCGACGATCTTAAATTAAGTTTAGGCATTGAAACCGTGGCTGATACCGTTGCCTTGCAGAGAGATATTGCTGCAGTGTCTATATGGAGTCAAGACAATCATTTACCTTTTAATGGTAACAAATGCAAAGTGATAACATTCTCTAGAAAGTTGCAATCCATGATCACTAATTATAGATTAATTGACACTCCCTTAGATAGAGTATTTGACATACGAGACTTAGGCTTAATACTTGACTCTAAATTAGACTTCCATGCACATACGACAAAGATCTGCAAGACAGCAAGCCGTACATTAGGATTTGTTATGAGGACAGCATCACAATTCCAAGACACAGCAGTGGCTAAAGTGCTGTATAATGCGTACGTACGCAGCAAACTTGAGTACGGAGCGATCATCTGGGATCCATATGAGGAAAAGTATGTTCTTATGGTCGAAAAAATACAGAGGAAATTTGCCCGATGGATATACGGAAAACAATATGGGTATTACCCCTACTTATATCCTTCTCTGTTTGTCACGGGTATGGTGGACATGGATACACTGAAACTCAGGAGGGCTATGTCTCAAATAATGCAGTATCTGTCTATAATCTGCAATAAGATCGACAGTCCGCAGATTTTAGAGCGAGTTCACATCTTGGTCCCGAAGACGGTATCGTGGGACGCTACCGGGCAGGTGGCGCCGCGCCGCCGCCCGCGCCTGCTGGCACAGCCCGCCGCGCGCACGGAGCGCGGGCGACACGCACCTACCATTCGTGCACTGCGCGCTATTGGAGACATTCTTGCTCAGCACCCCGATATTGATCTATTTGCCGACGGACTGGTACATTTGCATAAGAAATTTTATAAAATAATTAATGATTTGGTTTAATTTAATTTAATTTAATTTTCATATGGCATTGTAGGTATTTAGATTTAGATTTATCCTTGACATGATTTTATTAATTTGTATATTATTTTTATAGTTATTGTTAGTTTCATTTCACAAATTGACATATTTTTCTATTACATTATTATTAATTTATGAAGTACTTATGTTATGCATGTATAATGACTAAACTTATAAGCGGTTTGGATGTAAAATCTGTTAGCTTGTAAGAATAATTAAATTGAATAAATTGAAAAAAAATTGAAATTGAAATTGAATTCTTGGCTTTTACTAAGCTCTTTTTTTTTTCTTCGGCCAGTTCTTGAAAGGAGTGAGACACTTGCTTTTTCTTTCCTGTAAATGAATAATGGTATAAAATCTGCATTTTCTACAACTACAGTATGAAGGTCTCAAAATATACAAAACATTTACCGAAACATCTAATACCTTTAAAATTCTTCAAGAATTGCTTTAAAAGTCTTTAAAATAAAATATAAATTGCTAAAGTCTTTAAAATAAAATATAGTAGGGAGAATTTTCAAGGGGTTGCCATTTTTTTTAAATAAACTTTATCTTACACTAACAATATGACTTTATCGTAATTATATTTATTCGTAGTATTTTTTGAAAAACATTGACTTGATTCAGTGGCAGTCCTTCCAATAAAGCCGAAAAGCCGGGCTTGTCCTACTAAAATACGCAATATAATATAAAAAAAATATTTTGTTTTTACGCCAATCGATTAAGCTCCCGGTTCTTAGTACCCCCTTAAAAAATGGCAACCCCTTTTCATTCCTTCATAGGTGGGCAACGCATCCAAGATCATGTAGTCGTGGACGTCCTTGGGCAGAGTATTTTGGAAAAATCGTAAAAAATTTGGATTACGCTGACCGTGCGTCATAGTGCGGACAATGTGCCATACATTGGACTGGGGCCCCACGGTCGCAATTAATGTGAGGAGTAAGGCACCAAACACACGAGCAGCATTTTGCTGTCGACCACTCAACTGCATGCTTTCGACGCAGAAAAACTGTAGATGTCGTCGCGGCAAACTGCGCTGTCGACGAAGCAAAATGCCGCTGTCGACGGCTGCAGTCCATGGCAACGTCGACAGCATGGATTTTGCTGCGTCGGCAGCATGCAGTTGAGTGGTCGACAGCAAAATGCTGCTCGTGTGTTTGGTACCTAAGAAAAACATATTTGTCCTTGTAACCTTTGCCAATAATGTACCAGATAAACGCCCACAGAGATCTATTGATGATAGTATCTGACATACTGACATTTTCCACGACGAGACAGTGAGGCATTATGTATAAACGAAAACAAACAACAATGAAATACCAACCTGTCTGTTGTTACTATTAATAGGAACTACGTTTCAACATAGGAATTACCTATTATGATGCTTTGAGACTTGGCAGGGTTAACTTTGAGTCCAAAGCGCTTACTCCAGCATGAAATGCGACTTAAGTTGTCATTTGTTTCCGAAACAGCGAAGGCTATATTGGTCAATAATGTTTGACAATAAATTTGTAAATCATCTGCATAAAGGTGATAGGAACAAGAAAGAGAACTAGAGATAGAGGAAATGAAAATAGCAAACAATAAAGGAGACAGCACACCACCCTGCGGCACGCCAGCTGCAGTGTCGCACCAGGTAGAATTTTGGTGATCGATTTTGACACATTGCCGACGCCCGTACAGGTAATTATGAAACCAATCACACACCGCCGGAGATATGTTAAGAGAAGATAGTACTCCTATCATAATGTCAATATCAACGGAATTAAAAGCATTAGTGAAATCAAGTAATGTCAATAAAGTGAGTTGTTGATTTTCCATACCACGTCTAATGTCGTCCGTAATCTTAACTAAAGTAGTAGTCGTACTATGACCGGGACGAAAACCAGACTGATAAGGGTTATGGATATGATTGGAATTAAGAAAGCTGTTCAGTTGCCAGTGTACTAGCCGCTCCAGGACTTTAGAGAGGAAAGGAAGTATAGATATGGGACGATAGTCACTGAAAACAGAAGGATTGTTTTTTTTGGGTAGTGGGATGATGTGTGCTTGTTTCCAGCACACAGGAAATGAGCCTGTGGAGATTGAAAACTGAAAACAGAAGGATTGTTTTTTTTGGGTAGTGGGATGATGTGTGCTTGTTTCCAGCACACAGGAAATGAGCCTGTGGAGATTGAAAAATTAAGGATTTTTGCTAGGATAGGAACAAGGATATCAATCAGGGGAATGATCATCTTACGACTGACACAATCAACCCCGACGGCATTAGACGTGATGGATAAAATGCTTCTCTTAACATCACAGTCAGTAAATGATTTGAAAACAAACGGAGAGTAATTGGGAAGAGGCATAGAAGAAAGTTCATTTAAAGTATCCGATTTGACTTTTTTATCAAGAAACGTGCAAGAGGGGAAATGACTATTTAGTGAGTCAAGATCAATATCTGAAGTACAGGAATTTCGCGATTTGCCAATTCCCAATGTTCTAAGGAATTTCCAGACTTTCGCTTGGTCTTAATTTTCAACAGACTGATGAATATGGCGTCGCTGCTATTTAGCTACGATGCCTTCGATCTTCGTAAGGTGGAGGTCCTTTCCCAGACGGGAAATGCTCCGATTTGAGCGGATTATCCGCTGTGCCCTACCTCTCTTAATGTGTGAAGGATGATAATGTTCTACACATAGGTTGGTAGGAATGTTAAAAGGGGTACAGGCAGTAATGTAAAATGCAATGTATCACGCAATTGCCGTCCACATCATAAATGCAATCGCCATCATAAGTCGCAATGTAACAGAATTCCCAGACAGACGCCTTGCGCGAACGAACCGTGCACACAACGCGCATTTATTTAGGCAACGTTGACTGCTTACCATCAAGTGGAACGTATGCTTGTTTGCCACCTTAATGGTACAAAAACAAACAAAAAAAACACAGCTGACTGAGCTATGAAAACAGATGTGAATAGTATGAGTGTAAACTCCTTTCGCGTTACATTGCATGGTATCTAACAGCAGTCTATACCCGGTTTTACATGGTGTAACGAGCCCACATAGTGTGATAAGAGGTAAGAAGAACTGGTACTTACTCTCCGTCTCGCTAGCCACCAGTGACCTGGTAGAGTTATCCGATATGATGGGAGGCAGTCGAACCTGCAGTTCCACCTCCTCGGTGATCTTATTCGTGAGTGAGATCAGTACTTGACATTGGTACCAGCCCGCATCGTTCTCTTGTATGTCTTTTATCTGAAAATAAGATTTGAATGAGAAAATAAGTTTTTCTTTTCATTTGAGTTATTCTTCTCAACTCTCACATGTGTCGCGACTTGAGGAGAAACGCTGGTCAATACTAGTAACAAAGTGGTCTGGGCCAATAGGCAAAAGTAACAGAGGACTACCAATGAAACTGTGAGCCGACGACATTAAACAAATTGCTGGGAGTAGCTGGATGGAAGTCGCAAAGGACAGACAAGAATGGCTAGATTTGGAGTAGGCTTATACTCTCAAGGGGTCCAGTCCATGTCAGAGGAACTACTGCGGTTAGTTATAAATAAATAAATATATAGGGACAATTCATACAGATTGAGCCTCAGTCTGTATGAATTGTCCCTATATATCTATTGGGGCTAGCCCCAAAGTAAGTTCGAAACTTGTGTTATGGGATACTAACTCAACGATATTATATTTTATAACAAATACATATATATATGTGGCGACACCTATCGCCATACAGAAGAACTACAGAGTGAAGAAAAAGTTCACAATGCGAACACATGACGTCATATACGACGACACTTAGAAATCCTGAATCACGCTATCGAAGTTTCTACGATATGGAGATATATATAGTCAAACCTTGTCAAGAATAACATACTGAATATGAAAGCCAGAAGGGAAGTTCATTTAGCATGCACAACACAAAAGGTAATCTGGAATAAAAAACCGGAATATCTCTTCGAGAAGCTGATATGGATCGAGGATATTCATTCACTCAACACTCGTTCTAAACTCCTGCACAGTTTGTGTATTCCTAAACATAAGACCTCGAGATACCAAGGTTGCTTCAATTATTGCGCTTCAAAAATCTGGAATAATATACCACCACCCTTAAGGAAACACATTAGCGCTAATTCGTTCAAAAATAAATATAAAGCTATAGTTACGGTCCGACAAAGAAAAGAATTTGAAGCAACTTTCAAAATCACATCAAAATAACCATCCATTTTTTACATATATTATTAGTACCTACCTACCACAGTTAAATATGTAAATATATACACATATACACACATACATATACACACATACATATACACATACACATTCACACATATATACAAATAAAGCCGTTACAACAGAGTATGAGTTAATATTATTGTTATTATTATTATTTTTTTCTGTTTAATATTGTTTACTTGCTGAGTTCGCTTGATCGTGGAGCTGTTGTTTTATATTGTTTTAATCTTGTATTTCGCCAACTACCGCGCAACCGCTTCATTCGCTCGACTACCATCTAATTTCGAGCAGGGGGTTTGCTGAAAATCAGCCCTGTTTAGACATGGCCCTGTCTACGCAGTACGTGCTGAGCATACTCCTTTTGCCATAGCGCACGGGGACTTTTCTTAGTATGTAACTTAGAATTTGTTACTTTCTTTTTTTTTCCTGTCCTTAAATTTTCTATTTTTGTACGCATCTTGATTGTCTTAACCTTATAATGGCAATAAATGAGTTTTTATTTATTTTATTTATTTTATTTATTTATATACAACCTCCGACACATACATTGTCGGAGCCGCGGTTCCCCAGGCATAACACCCAGCCTGGCCGGAAGATCTTCCCTTTGTGGCGGGTTAAATTATCATGACGTTTAGAGCAAGCCGTACTCTCTAAAACGCACCATAAATCATAATCCAGCGGATTAAGATCGGGACTAGACGACGGCCAGTCTTCAGCTCTGATGAAGTCGGAAACGTTCGTTTCCAACCAAGACTGCGTGGACCGAGCTTTGTGCTTCGGCGACGAGTCTTGCTGGAAGGACCATTCTTGGTTATTGAACATGGTGTTGTTAAGGGGATTAACTACCTTCTCAAGAATGGTATCTTGATACACTTGTGCCGATGTTTTGATGCCTTTTTCACAAAAGTATGGCTCAGTCACTCCTTCATAGCTAACACCCCACCAAACCATCACTGAAGTCGGGTAATGCCCACGTTGCACTCTGTCGACTAATTGAGAAGCTTTCTTAGAGCTTTGAGCATAAATACGGTCATTTTGTTTGTTAAAATGTAGCTCAATTGTAAAAAAAATCTCATCCGTAAACAAAAATTTTCTGTAACCTTCCTTTGCGTACCGCTTCAGTAGTTTTTTCGATTTTACCACCCTATTCTTTTTTAAATTATCAGTTAAGAAATGACCAGTACGTCTCTTATAGGCTGCAAGTCCTAAGTCATCTTTTAAAATACGCGACATGGTTCTAGGTGCTATCTTCATCTCCCGAGATAAAATCTTTTGCTTTCGGACAGAATTTCTTCGAATTCTTTCCCTTACTGCTTTGACCACCTTTTTCGTACGAACACTACGTGGACGGCCAGATCTTTTTCTGTCACAAACAGAGGAGCTCTCATTGTACCTATTAATAGCCCGGTACACAAACATTTTACTAATACCAAGCGTATGGAGAGTTTTAAAAATTGCACTTGGCTCCATACCTACTTTGTGAAATGCAATCACAGCGATTTGGTTCTCTTTATCATCCCACTCCATTTTAATATCGCAAAATATTGTACAATGTATTGGCGCCAAAATAAGAAAAGACAATGAAAAATCATATAAAAATGACAGATTCCAAATTCAAATGTAATATTTTGTTTACTTTTAGTTGTAACAGTATTTATGGCCAGACTAAGTATATACAACCTCCGACACATACATTGTCGGAGCCGCGGTTCCCCAGGCATGACACCCAGCCTGGCCGGAAGATCTTCCCTTTGTGGCGGTCGAGCTCATCGCCATCGCTCCCGCTACATATAGATAAACATCCAAGACCCGAGGCCAATCAGAAAAAGTTCGTTTTTCATCATGACCCTGGGTGTCGGTCTGGCGTGGTAACCATTACGCCACGGAGGTCGTCTATTACAACTACCATAGACTTCAATTCATTACTTTACATGATTTGATGTTTCGTTCCTTGTCCATTTTATACAAGGACTAGCTGACCCGGCGAACTTCGTATCGCCTAAAGAAGCTTCATGCTGAATTTCATTCGAATAACTTCAAAACGGCAATGTTTCATACTAACTTTGCACCCCCGTTTAACCCCCTAAGGGATGATTTTTGAGAAAAATATTTTACTCGTGTTTCATGCCTTTCAATAAAGAACCTTAATGCTGAATTTCATTTAAATAACTTCAAAAACGGCTAAGTTTCATACTAACTTTGCACCCCCGTTTAACCCCCTAAGGGATGATTTTTGAGAAAAATATTTTACTCGTGTTTCATACCTTTCAATAAAGAACCTTCTTGCTGTATTTCATTCGAATAACTTCAAAAACGGCAAAGTTTCATACTATCTTTGCACCCCCGTTTAACCCCCTAAGGGATGAATTTTGAAAAACATATTTTACTTATGTTTTATGCTTTTCAGTAAAGAACCTTCATGCTGAATTTCATTCTAATAATTTCAAAAACGGCAAAGTTTCATACTAACTTTGCACCCCCGTTTTACCCCCTTAGGGGATGAATTTCTAAAAATCCTTTCTTAGTGAGCACCTACGCCCCAAAAGGAACCCCCATGCAAAATTTGAGACTCCTGGCACTTGTAGTTTCGGAGATTTCGTGATGAATCAGTCAGTGATTTTCTCTTTTATAAATATAGATTCATTTACCTTTCAGCATTAAGGCCGCCTTGTTGCCAATATACTTTACTAGCGAAACCCGCGCAACTTCGTTTGCGTGTATCCCGCTTTCCCGTGGGAATTTTGGAATGTATGATACTTTAAAACCTTCCCCTTGAATCACTCTATCAATTAAAAAAAACCGCATCAAAATCCGTTGCGTAGTTTTAAAGATTTACAAAGGGACATAGGGACAGAGAAAGCTACTTTGTTTTATACTATGTAGTGATAAGGCATCTGTGTCTTAAGTATTATTCCTTTGTATATTACAGCAGCAGGGTTTAAGATGAAAATGATCACTTACCGAGAGTGTGTAAGTGGCAGTCGCCTCGTCGAATCTTAATGAGAATCTTGAGTCTCTAATAATAAGGCCGGCGTTGGTTGACAGTGGTATGGGCTCCGTTGTTCTCAGTCTGTCATATTTCACCTAAAAGAAAAAAAAAAAAAAGCTTTAACTTCAACATGGTGGCAGGTTGGCGTGGGCTCGATTCCCGCACGGGGCAAATACATATTTCTTTTATACTAGCTGTGCCCACGGCTTCGCCCGCGTGGAATTGGATTTGTGGTAAAAAAAAGTACCGACGGATAGATCGGAGTCAGTACATCTAGTAAAGTTATTTTTTATTAGGTCGGCCCACTTTGTCCACTTAAATAAAGATAACTATTTTTGCTGATATCCGATTTGAGCAGAGAGCGAGACAGTATTCAAATCCGTTTAGTAACAACGAAGATGTGCGCGTTTAGAGAAACAGACAAAAAAAGGACGGGTTGCACTCCGGGAGTACCGGCAGAAGTGAAAACTTAAACATGAAGGTTGTGCATTTTTGAATATTTTCTTACGCTTTTTCGATCAGGCTACGGTTCTGACGCGAGTTTAATTTTTTTTACCCGTCTAAAAAAGTGCCAAGCGCCGCTAAAGAAGTTTTCACTTCAAAAAATACATATTTTATTACTTTTTTTTATTGGTCTCTATCCATTTTTGGTAAATATGTTCAATGTACAGACATACCGGGGTCTACTGTTTTATTATAGACTAGCGAAACCCGCGCAACTTCGTTTGCGTGTATCCCGCTTTCCCGTGGGAATTTTTAAATTTTTCTCTCCGTAAGAACCATCCTCGTACTTCAAGGAATATTCTAAAAAAAAAAATCAGCCAAATCGGTCAAGCCGTTTTCATGTTATGTCGTGACAACGGAAAACGGGTTTCATTTTTTGAGCTGAGCGAGCCGAAGGCGAGCGAAGCTCTCCATACCAGACTCTCCTCATTTGGTTGTTCGTCTTCTCCTCCCAAACTACTCCACCAATTAGAACCAAACTTGGCACATCTTAAGAGACAGTTTGTGGCAAGGTTTTAAAAAAATAAAAATGAAAATAAAATGTGCCAAAATGTGCCAAAACCAATAAAGCTGATTTTTGGCGCCAAAACTTTCAACATTCGCTCAGCTCAACCACAGAATACTACAGAAGGTTGGCTTCAAACAACCGTCCAGAATAGGTATACGCATACAAAGAACGGCGATGTGTGCGTGAGCTCTCACCGACGAGGTCTCGTACGCTCCGACCGCGGTAAGAACTGGTTTGAACCGGCTCAGTTTCCGTATTAACGCCAGGGACGCCAGCCGCTCGCGCGCCGCGCCGCACGTTCTGTGACGTGTACAATGCCATGTTCGTGTAGTGTTTGTATGGCCAATTCAAAAAAGGACAAGGACATTTCTTTTTTTCGTACCCTAAAAATGATGTGAAGTAAGTACCTACGATTTACGAAAATTTATTATTTTTGAATATTGTTGTAAGTACCTACTACCTTACTATCACAGCTACTACCTATTTTTAATAAGTAGTATTGTATACTTACCTAAATTACATAGAACCAAATGTTTAAACAATGTTAATAATGTTTATTACAAATGTTTGTATTATAAACCAGAAATAATAAGGAATTAAAACGAAACAATAAAAGAAAATATTTTCGGGTCACTCATTTATAGACAGGCCCGGGTAGTCGAGTGGCTAGCAATGGTCACTTTATCCCAAGGACCGCGGGTTCAAATCCTGCCCAAGGCAAACATTTGTGTGCATGAACATGTCTGTTTGCCTTGATCTGGGTGATTTCTATGTATAATTTATTTACAAAAAAGTATATTTAGTTTCAGCAATGTAGACTAGCTGGCGTTGTGTGATTCATCCAAGAATATTTATTTTTTGACATTTCATAATGCTGACTGTTTAATTGATAGCATTATGAAACATATTTTATTTAACAACTTAACAAAATTTTAAAATTTTAACACAAACACACTCCAAACACAAACAAACAATCAAAATCTTTCCTCTTTATAATAGTAGTATAGATAAGTACATTGTAAATTTGATTATTAAATAAAACATTTTATTATAAACGTTGTTTTTATTTTTATATTGAATTTAATACCGTGCCAAAGGTGTCAACCCTATGAGAATAGGTATAAATTTTTCATTTAGTCGGGAGTCAACCCTCTGTATTACTCTGTGGCTCAACTTTGCATCGCGTTACGCCATGCACCCCTAGTATATATATAGATTTACAAAAAAACATAATTCTAAAACCCGTAGAAGCCGGGACGTGGTTAAGTATAAACTAGGGGTGCATGGCGTAACGCGATGCAAAGTTGAGCTGAGCGAATGTTGAAAGTTTTAGCAGCTTTATTGGTTTTGGCACATTTTGGCACATTTTGGCACATTTTATTTTCATTTTTATTTTTTTAAAACCTTGCCACAAACTGTCTCTTAAGATGTGCCAAGTTTGGTTCTAATTGGTGGAGTAGTTTGGGAGGAGAAGACGAACAACCAAATGAGGAGAGTCTGGTATGGAGAGCTCAATTAAGTTATATAAAATGTTTATAGAAATGTAACCAGGAAGAACATTTGTATGAAAAATGTCACGTATTCGACGACTAGCTGTGCCCGCGGCTTCGCTCGCGTGGAATTGGACTTGTGACTAATTAAGTAGTATAGACGGATTTAACAGTCTCCTATTACTGTAGTTTTCCCCGAGTTTGTTCTTCATTGCTCATTGTCTATTTGCTCGCCGCTGTTAATCTTGGCTACCTACTGCGTACAAAATCCTGTTGTTTTATTATTTTAATAGCTGTTACCCGCGGCTCCACCCACGTGGTCAAGCGAAAATGCCGATAATTTCGTTCCCGTAGGAATTAAAAAAAAACCCGACTTTATCCTTGTCAACATCATAAAGGGAATCTCTAGAAAAAAAAAACAACTTTTCAGGTCAAGCGCTTCCGATAATTCACGCGTAGTCTAATTATTCCGAATCCTGTGGGAATAAAAAAAAAATCCCGTCTTTATCCTTGTCTAAGTACTTTATAAAGGGAAGCTTAATACAAAATCTAGGCGTTCTAGTTTGAGCGCCCACAATAATAATAATAATAAAATCTTTATTCATAAAACTTACGGCTAGTGTAACATTAATTAACAGTATAAAAACAATTAAGGTAAAAGTATAACATTATGTGCCTGAGCTAGGAAAATCCTGTGTTTCAGGCGGTAAAAGATCTAAATAAAAAAAAATATGATAATCAATTTAAATATGATACAAGGTAAAAGGTGTCTTATAATTAAAAATTAATAATAAATTATAATGTGGTAGTATTTACAGGTTTATTTCACAATAACACACGTGCAGTCCTATTTGTCCCGTTCCCGTGGGAATTAAAAAAATCCCGTGTTCATCCTTGTCAACATCATAAAAAGAACCTCTATACAAAATTTCAGCTTTCTAGGTTGAGCGCCTGCGATAATACACTTGCAGTCCTATTACTCCCTTTCCCGTGGGAACTTCGTAAAACCCCGTCTCTATCCTTGTCAACATTATAAAGGAAACCTCTATACGAAATTTCAGCTTTCTAGGTTGAGCGCCTGCGATATAGTAGATTTTACAACAAGTGCACAAAACAAATCATTTCTATCCGAGACTTGGCGAGGGCTGATAGTAATGTCGAGGATAGAAATGGTTTTGTGGACGAGTTATAAACTCTGCTTTTCACTTCGATTGCGAGGAAATAAATAAATAAACGCACGAAAAACAAGACCTGTTTCTCCTTTCCCGCCGAATTTTTTTTTAAATCTTCCGACATTGAAATTAGGCTTGGGCTGCAGACCTATACAGCCTACTATTAAATTAATTTTGTAATAAAATAATTTTCTTAAATTAATTAAATAACCTACCGTACTTTAATTTAAATTTTAATATCTTTTATGACTTAAAAAACACATAAGGCAAATATATTTTAAGTAAATATTATAAAATAACAAATTCTATCTCTGAACTTTTTGTTGTGTTTGGCTGTATGGCTTATTTCCTTTGCCTTAATAAAGATACATTTATGTTATGAGTAGATACGTTTTTGCCCTTGTGCACAAAATTCTATTTTGTGCAGCCTATTTCCTGGGCAAATAAGCATTTTCTGAGCATGAGAAGTGAAATAGTAGATTTTACAACAAGTGCACAAAACGAATCATTTCTATCCGAGACTTTTAGCAGCCCGAGCCGAAGGCGAAGGCTGATAGTAATGTCGAGGATAGAAATGGTTTTGTGGACGAGTTATAAACTCTGCTTTTCACTTCGATTGCGAGGAAATAAATAAATAAACGCACGAAAAACAAGACCTGTTTCCCATTTCCCGCCACTTTTATTTTTTGAAATTAGGCTTGGGCTGCAGACCTATACAGCCTACTATTAAATTAATTTTGGAATAAAATAATTTTCTTAAATTAATTAAATAACCTACCGTACTTTAATTTAAATTCTAATATCTTTTATGACTTAAAAAACACATAAGGCAAATAAATTAAAGTAAATATTATAAAATAACAAATTCTATCTCTGAACTTTTTATTGTGTTTGGCTTTATGGGTCATTTCCTTTGCCTTAATATAGATACATTTATGAGTTTACTTTTCTGCCCTTGTGCACAAAATTCGATTTTGTGCAGCCTATATCCTGCGCAAATAAGCACTTTCTGAGCATGAGAAGTGAAAATACACTTGCAGTCCTATTACTCCCTTTTCCGTGGGAATTTAAAAAATCCTTTCTTAGTGAGCACCTACGCCCCAAAAGGAACCCTCATGCAAAATTTGAGACTCCTGACACGTAGTTTCGGAGATGTCGTGATGCATCAGTCAACTTTGCATCCCCGTTTTACCGCCCTTAATGGATGATTTTTGAATATTTTACTCGTGTTTCATGCCTTTCAATAAAGAACCTTCATGCTGAATTTCATTGGAATAACTTCAAAACAACAAAGTTTCATACTAACTTTGCGCCCCGTTTAACCCCCTAAGGGATGATTTTTGAGAAAAATATTTTACTCGTGTTTCATGCGTTTCAATAAAGAACCTTAATGCTGAATTTCATTCGAATAACTTCAAAAACGGCAAAGTATCATACTAACTTTGCACCCCCGTTTTACCCCCTTAGGGGATGAATTTCCAAAAATCCTTTCTTAGTGAGCACTTACGCACCAAAAGGAACCCCCATGCAAAATTTGGGACTCCTGGCACTTGTAGTTTCGGAGATTTTGTGATGAATCAGTCAGTGATTTTCTCTTTTATATATCTGCACAGTGCCATCTAGTGAATTTTTGAGGAACCTAATTTCAAAATGGTCAGCTCAAGTAAATAAAAAACTTTCATACACAGTGCTATTGAATATTAAAATGGTCGTAATCAGGGGTCGGGCGATTCCGACTCTGCACAGTGACAATTTTAAAATTCTTTGGTTGTTGAAAATTTAAATGAGTGTAACTTCTTCTTTTTCTTCTCCTGACATCCGGTCCGGTCCGGTTCGGTCCGGTCCGGTCCGGTCCAGTCTGTTGTCGGTAGGTATGGTGTACCAAGTCTCAAGTTTGTAAGTGCGAGATTTTTTTTTTCTTACATTGACAGGGAGGAG
Organism: Endotricha flammealis; assembly: GCA_905163395.2. Classification (NCBI taxonomy): domain Eukaryota; kingdom Metazoa; phylum Arthropoda; class Insecta; order Lepidoptera; family Pyralidae; genus Endotricha; species Endotricha flammealis. The sequence goes on along the minus strand of LR990882.1, from coordinate 2,474,748 downwards.
ACCTTTAAATGAACATAACTTATTTTCCTGACATCCGATTTAAATGAAACAAAGCCTATATGCTCTGCAAGCCGAGCTCTATCTTCCTGTGAAAACTGCATTAAAATCCGTTCAGTAACTTAGAAGATGTGCGCGTTCAAACAGACAGACAGACAGACAAAAAAATACAAAAAATTTTTTTTCGCTTTTATTACCTTTCTCTAACTGTTCTGTCTCCATTTTTGCCAAATATGTTCAATGTACAGACATATCGGGGTCTACTGTTTTATTATATGTATAGATATGACAATTTTTTCATGTTTACATTGCATTATTAGTGTCAAGATAGTATTGCACAATCAGCCCGTTTCTTAAATTCCACATTTAGTAAATAAATAAAAAAATACGTGTTACACTCCGGGAGAGTGCCGGCAGAAGTGAAAACTTAAACATCAACGTTGTGCATTTTTTTTAAATATATTTTGGAATGGTTAGAAAATAATTTCATTTTATTATTTGTGAAAACTGAAACATCAACGTTGACCCTCCCCATCCGTTTCGCTAACTTAAACATCAATGTTGACCCTCCCCATCTGACGATCTGTCGATCTGTCGCGAGTTTAACATTTTTTCCCCCCTCTAAAAAAGTGCTTAGCGCCGCTAAAGAAGTTTTCACTTCAGTAAATAAATATATAGGGACAAATCACACAGATTGAGCCAGCCCCATAGTAAGTTCGAAACTTGTGTTATGGGATACTAACTCAACAATACACAATACGTCGACAACGAACGATAAGTCTATAAAAACCGGCGCAACTTCGTTTGCGTGTATTTATTTATACACAGCAGCGCCATCTACATCAGACTTTTGATCAAATCCTACGGGAATCGCGTACTTTTCGGGATAAAAAAGTACCCTATGTGTTACACGAAAATAGGCAATTTCGTTAAAAAGACATGCTAAGATTGTTTACTACATTGGTCAAGTTAAAAGAAACAGGGTTTACATACGAATGCTCCCAGTGAAGGAGCACACGCAAGTTAGGCCCAGAACAGACAGTGAAACGCAACTGAAACCTTTTGAAATTGTTGGTTTGGAACCAGCTGCATGCCCATGAAACCATACCATCCTTATCCTTACATATTATAAAACAAAGCCCTCCCGCGCGTCTGTCTGTCTGTCTGTCTGTCTGTTCGCGATAAACTCAAAAACTACCCAACGGATTTTCTTGCGGTTTTCACCAACGGATAGCCTGGTTCATGAGGAAGGTTTATGTATAAAATTTGTCAGGATTTTATGTAAATTGGCTGAAATATAAAGATTATTGTTGGGAGTGTCGGAAAAAATCAACCCGCTTGGGAGCTGTCGACGAAAACGCTGGCTAAAACCTTTGAGATATAACAAAACAAAAATTATAGGATATTCCTCTTATTTAGGTCTCCAAAAAAGTCCGCGATAGCATATGTTTATCGTTTACGGATAACTTACTATAAAATAAAAAACGATTTCCGAGTAATAATGCGGAAATAGCGCCATCTAGCGTAGAATAGAAAGAACTTGAATTAATTTTGGCAAGCGCGTAAATTTTTTGCTATAACTTCTAAAGTGACGACCTCCGTGGCGTAATGGTTACCACGCCAAACCGCCACCCAGGAGGTCCCGGGTTCGATCCCCGGTCGGGTCATGACGGAAAACGAACTCTTTCTGATTGGCCTCGGGTCTTGGATGTTTATCTATATATGTATTTGTCATAAAATATAATATCGTTGAGTTAGTATCCCATAACACAAGTTTCGAACTTACTTTGGGGCTAGCTCAATCTGTATGAATTGTCCCTATATATTTTTATTTATTTATTTATTTAAAGTATCTATTTAAATTATATGGTGTAAAGATTATAATAATGTACATGAAATGCTTAAGGTAACTAACGTAGTTAACTGGATAAGGATTAATACTGTATACGTCAAAATCGGTGTCCAATTTCCGCATTATTACTCGGAATTCGCTTTTTATTTTATAGTAAGTTATCCGTAAACGATAAATATATGCTATCGCGGACTTTTTTGGAGACCTAAATAAGAGGAATATCCTATAATTTTTGTTTTGTTATATCTCAATTAAAGGGTTTTAACAATAATCTTTATATTTCAGCCAATTTACATAAAATCCTGACAAATTTTATGTAAATTGGCTTAAAAAGTGCTTAGCGCCGCTAAATTATCATTCACACCCAAATAATAATAATATACTTAGTTAGAAATGGCATTTAACACAACACTCTTATTATTCTGGCGATTTATCGATTTTACACATGGATATTTGAATAAAAAGACATGTTAAGATTATTTACTACATTGGTCAAGTTAAGGGGCTCCAAGGAGCCGATGACCTTGAGGATTTGACCTCTAAGTAACGTTACTTCACCCCTTCACCCTGCTTTAATATTACGTAAAATGCCAAAAACTTGACATCTATTGATCATTTTGTAGTACTAAGTTTTGATAAAAACCTTGCCTTTTTCACCACTAGAGGGCTGGCAATGACGCGGCGCGGCGCGGTAATATTAACGACATCTAGTTGAGAAACCAATTATTAAAATATTTGAACACTTTCCATAGACCTCTAGAACTAAACAATATCAGTTGACACTTTTAAAATGATATGTGAATTATGATAGAACTAAATATATATTATTAAAAACAAATCTTAACATTGCAAATGAAATTTTGCAGGCGATGTATGTTATGTCGTATTTGGTTGGTTACACAAAATTATTTAACAAAACCCGTTTTTTTGCTCTAGTTGTACCATACTATCTCAGGAACTATAAGCCCTATCAAAATATGGATTAGACAGAAAAATTGGGTATTTTTCTCTGATTCACATTCAATGAAAAAGGTCATTTTGCTACAACTCGTGTTGTACCGGTTTTCACAGGACACACACATTTTTTTGAAATATTGATCGGCTGGATTTTACTATCGATACAGTACCAAAATAGTCATTTTCAACAAAAAAAACTGTACGTCTGCGTGTTATACCGTATCACGCAAAAACCACTGAATTTAAAGAATAAATTTTGATGAAATTTTACACGGAGATCTCGAGTCAACATTTAGAGTGCTTTTTATCCCAGAAATGCGTAAAACTAGAAAAACCAAACTCCACGCAGGCGAAGCCGCAGGCATCCACTAGTATGGTATGAAAGGCACTATGAGTTAAATAAATGACGTAATCTATATCATAATTTTATTTGCGACATACAATACATAGTTAAATTTCGCCACATCTCTTATTGTTTACGATGGCTTTATGGTTGATTCAAGAAATCATTAGTAAATAATGTCCAGGTTCAAGTCTTAATTGGTGCTCATGTTTTTTATTTGATTTTTAGACTTCTTTTTAGCAATATAATTTTATGTTTTACTTTTTACCTACCTAACAATAAGTTACGTACGAGCAGTAAAAAAATATTATAATAAAAATGTCCTCAAAATTTTAAATTGGTATCTGATATTGTTTTTTTTTTATACACATTAGTAAATAATATTTTTCGTTTTATCTCTTTTTTTTCTCGTCTAAAAAGAGATAAAAAGAAAAATATAATTTTAATGTGTATAAAAATACTTCGACAATTTCAGATTCCTATTTAAAAAATTTAATGCATTTTATTACATATTTTTATTATAGTTTTTTACTGCTTGCAATTGTAGGTAGGTAAAAAGTAAAACATAAAATTATATTGTAAAAAAAAGTTTAAAAATCAAAAAGCATGAACACCAACCTAAGGATCGAACCAGGAGACACTGGACTAAAACTAGCGATTTGTTGAATCTACCAAAAAACCATGTAACCAATAGGAGCAGTGTCGAAATTTAAGTATTGTATGTGGCGCTGTAATGAGCCACAATCATTATCGTGGATAAAATAATATACGTCATAATATATAATTCAACGTATTTGGTTTGACGACCTCCGTGGCGTAATGGTTACCACGCCAGACCGCCACCCAGGAGGTCCCGGGTTCGAATCCCGGTCGGGTCATGATGAAAAACGAACTTTTTCTGATTGGCCTCGGGTCTTGGATGTTTATCTATATATGTATTTGTTATAAAACATAATATCGTTGAGTTAGTATCCCCTAACACAAGTTTCGAACTTACTTTGGGGCTAGCTCAATCTGTATGACGAAAATATCCAAATATAAAAAATATCAACAAAAAAAAATACAATCAATGCATGAAAGTTATTTATCTTTTAAAAAATAAAATAAAATATTTATTTTTTTTAAAAATAAAATAAAATATTTATTTTTTAAAAAAATAAAATAAAATATTTATTTTATAAAGATAAATAACTTTCATGCATTTATTGTATTTTTTTTAGTTGATATTTTTTATATTTGAATATTTTCGTCATAATAATAAAAAATCGAGAGCATGCATGGTGCAGCGAAAATTTGGCACACGTCCATCCATCCGAAAGCGTGGGAGCGCACTGATTACCTTGTGTCCAGTCACCCGCTATCCAGAAATTACGTAATTGACGGAAAATTGCTTGTGACTTGGTGGAAATACACTCAAATTCAAAAACAAAGCTACAAATAAGTAGATAATATTATTGCCTATGTATTAATGTAAATTTTACACGAATCGATGCATAAATACCCAAGTTGAATCGCATTCTTTCTTTGATTACTAGGTTCTTTAAATATTTTATTACTCCATAAATATTCAGTAATTTCAAATTTCGAGCTGCATAAATGTAGTACAATGATTATAGCACAATATATATTTTTTTGGTGGTTATTCGTTATGGTAGCTAGGAGTAGAGACAACTTGAAAAACAGCAAAATTTTAGCGAAATTTGTTGGTACGGCCTTAAGAAAAACAGGGTTTATGTAACATTATAGATTCGACTTTGAGCATTACATTACAATACTACCTACCTCCCAGTGGACTGACGAGCGTTCGCGTGTAATGTAACATTATAGATTCGACTTTGAGCATTACATTACAATACTACCTCCCAGGGGACTGACGAGCGTTCGCGTGTAATGTAACATTATAGATTCGACTTTGAGCATTACATTACAATACTACCTCCCAGGGGACTGACGAGCGTTCGCGTGTAATGTAACATTATAGATTCGACTTTGAGCATTACATTACAATACTACCTACCTCCCAGTGGACTGACGAGCGTTCGCGTGTTATGTAACATTATAGATTCGATTTTGAGCATTACATTACAATACTACCTCCCAGGGGACTGACGAGCGTTCGCGTGTAATGTAACATTATAGATTCGACTTTGAGCATTACATTACAATACTACCTACCTCCCAGTGGACTCACGAGCGTTCGCGTGTTATGTAACATTATAGATTCGACTTTGAGCATTACATTACAATACTACCTACCTCCCAGTGGACTGACGAGCGTTCGCGTGTAATGTAACATTATAGATTCGACTTTGAGCATTACATTACAATACTACCTACCTCCCAGTGGACTGACGAGCGTTCGCGTGTAATGTAACATTATAGATTCGACTTTGAGCATTACATTACAATACTACCTCCCAGGGGACTGACGAGCGTTCGCGTGTAATGTAACATTATAGATTCGACTTTGAGCATTACATTACAATACTACCTCCCAGGGGACTGACGAGCGTTCGCGTGTAATGTAACATTATAGATTCGACTTTGAGCATTACATTACAATACTACCTCCCAGGGGACTGACGAGCGTTCGCGTGTAATGTAACATTATAGATTCGACTTTGAGCATTACATTACAATACTACCTCCCAGGGGACTGACGAGCGTTCGCGTGTAATGTAACATTATAGATTCGACTTTGAGCATTACATTACAATACTACCTCCCAGGGGACTGACGAGCGTTCGCGTGTAATGTAACATTATAGATTCGACTTTGAGCATTACATTACAATACTACCTCCCAGTGGACTGACGAGCGTTCGCGTGTTATGTAACATTATAGATTCGACTTTGAGCATTACATTACAATACTACCTCCCAGGGGACTGACGAGCGTTCGCGTGTAATGTAACATTATAGATTCGACTTTGAGCATTACATTACAATACTACCTACCTCCCAGTGGACTGACGAGCGTTCGCGTGTAATGTAACATTATAGATTCGACTTTGAGCATTACATTACAATACTACCTCCCAGGGGACTGACGAGCGTTCGCGTGTAATGTAACATTATAGATTCGACTTTGAGCATTACATTACAATACTACCTCCCAGGGGACTGACGAGCGTTCGCGTGTAATGTAACATTATAGATTCGACTTTGAGCATTACATTACAATACTACCTCCCAGGGGACTGACGAGCGTTCGCGTGTAATGTAACATTATAGATTCGACTTTGAGCATTACATTACAATACTACCTCCCAGGGGACTGACGAGCGTTCGCGTGTAATGTTACATTATAGATTCGACTTTGAGCATTACATTACAATACTACCTCCCAGGGGACTGACGAGCGTTCGCGTGTAATGTAACATTATAGATTCGACTTTGAGCATTACATTACAATACTACCTACCTCCCAGTGGACTGACGAGCGTTCGCGTGTTATGTAACATTATAGATTCGACTTTGAGCATTACATTACAATACTACCTCCCAGGGGACTGACGAGCGTTCGCGTGTAATGTAACATTATAGATTCGACTTTGAGCATTACATTACAATACTACCTCCCAGGGGACTGACGAGCGTTCGCGTGTTATGTAACATTATAGATTCGACTTTGAGCATTACATTACAATACTACCTCCCAGGGGACTGACGAGCGTTCGCGTGTAATGTAACATTATAGATTCGACTTTGAGCATTACATTACAATACTACCTCCCAGGGGACTGACGAGCGTTCGCGTGTAATGTAACATTATAGATTCGACTTTGAGCATTACATTACAATACTGCCTCCCTGACTAACGAGCATTATCCCATAATGTAACATTTAGTATAGATTTGAATTTGCATTGATGTTACAAGTTGTATCAAGATATTACAAATTGCATCATTACAGGGTGCGCATTGTGATGCTCGGTTCTCCTAACTCACTGATGTAATGCTCGAATCTGTAACGTTACATTACACGCGAATGCTCCCGGTGAAGGAGCACCTTTAGAGGGCGACAAACAGGGGCCCGATTCTACTAAACAAATGCACCAATGGACTCTCAATGGTGTCTCGATCGTGTCTCAATAGAATGTCGATAGTGTATCTGTGGAATAGTTTTTGACATTTTGTTATGATCTTAAACAATAAGTTAAACATTATGTTATTGTTTAAGTCCATAACAAATGTAAAACGCACTCGAGCTTCTCTACTTACATCTAATTCACTTATCGAGTAAGTACACATGTAAACAGACTACTTGTTGATATAAGGGGGAATATTGTCATATCAAAATTAATATTAATCATGATTCACTTTGCCGCAATGAACACATTGTTGATCTAATGCAAGCCCGCATTATTTTATTAGATACTACTAGTTTCGACCGCGGTTTCGTTCGCATTTGAATTCAGTTTGTAAATGTTCGTAGCTAGTCAACAAAAGAAAATGAAAAATTCAATGAAAGAGGCGAAAAAGTCAATGAAAGATGGTATGGCTGGGTATCGGGACAAGCCCACCACACATTCCCACCGATGTGTCTCCTGTGTACCCAGGATCAACAACGGCGACCTCAGATTGACAATAAGCATTGAAGCTTATTGACGTCCCGGGGGAGAAACTACAGCTGTCTTGGAACTCACAACGAATTTAATCAGAAAGTAGATAGTCGGAGTAGGAAACATTGAAAGGACATTGACTGAAAGAGGTGGGTAGAATATGAATACCTACTAATACTATTCATATACGATTCATTGGCCAGACTATATCAATAGTATTATACTGTTGATAGTTTGAATGGATCGTGTCACCAGCAATGTAAAGCAAAGTTGATAATGGTAACTTATAAAAGTCCGTAAAATGCCGCAGCAATGTAAAAAAAAAAACTAAGTGTGTAATAGAAATTCTACGTTCTTAGATCACTGCGGAGCTTTTAAAACTTATTCTCTCTTACTACTTACCCAAATAACAGGATACTCGTTGGCATAATGGACACAGCAGTCCAGATCCACTTGACTGCCAATATCCCTAATCTGTTCCTGGGTTATGTGACAGATGGTAGGTGTTCTCTGGCCGTGAACTGTAAAAATTAAAAATCATCATTATCTCTTCAACCATGAGGATTGCTGGGAGTGATAATTAGTTCGAAACTCAGAATTATTATGTTCTATATCCGACTTTCGATCAAATCCTACGGAAATGGCGTACTTTTCGAGATTAAAAGTACTCTGTGTTAATCCAAGGTATCAGCTACTATTAGATTAAACAACATTAAACACACAAATACTTTTAGACAAATTATATTAAACAGGAATTAACAAGATCGAAATGATAACTTTTTGAATGCGGGAAAAAGTAAGTGTCAAAGTGAAAAAAGTAGTGCAGCGACACAGCGCGTCGATTGTCATTGAGTAGTGCTGCGCCGCTCGCGTATGCAATCGATTTTCTTCTTCTTCTTGTTATCAGTTCGGCCATCCTGCATTTTCCTTCGCCCTCGAAGGAGAATCAAGACACGTTGCTGGAATATGGCCCCTGAGACAGTTGACCTAAAAGCCCCTGAGGCAATTTGGAAAGAAAGAGCCCCTGAGGCAGTTCTGTTAAAGCCCCTGAGGCAGTTGTGATAAAGCCCCTGAGGCAGTAGTGTTAAAGCCCCTGAGGCAGTTGTGGTAAAGCCCCTGAGGCAGTTGTGGTAAAGCCCCTAAGGCAATTGTGGTAAAGTCCCTGAGGCAGTTGTGATAAAGCCCCTAAGGCAGTTGTGGTAAAGCCCCTAAGGCAATTGTGGTAAAGCCCCTGAGGCAGTTGTGATAAAGCCCCTAAGGCAATTGAACTAAATGCCACCACCACACACAAATTCTAAGCCCCGTAGGCAAAACAGCATAATAATTTCAATTCGTAAGCCCCTGAGGCAGATTCTTAAAACTTGTAGGCAAGAAATATGTAAAGCTCCGTAGCCCATATTATTCGGCCCCGTAGGCAATCATTGCGGCACCCTGTATTTTATGCCAGTTCCACTAAACCCTCATCGGATGAGCTATCTTGTCGAGCATGCCACAACTTAATTTTATCTCGGGCAATAATGTTCTTGTAAGCCCTTTTGCCCCTCGCGGCTGAAGTAACTTCGTACCGGTCATTCGGTAAAACTGCCGTAATCTTATAAGGCCCTGCGTACTTTGGCACAAGCTTCCCACTGGTCAGACCAGGTCGCAATATTTTCCTCTCAACCATAACTAATTTACCCACTCTAATTGGGTTCGCCCCTCGCCGGCCTTTATCAAACCGTGCTTTCATGTCAGACGAAGTCTGTTCGATTTTCTGTGCTGCGTCCTTGCGCAGACCTATTAATTCAGGAGTATGCTGAGCTCCTTGTAGCTCTCCAGCTAAACGGGGTCTTAAGCCACAGAGTAATTCTAGAGGTGACTTACCAGTTCCTTGGCTCACCGTTGAGTTGATGCCTAGCTGAACTTTTGGCAAGTATACGTCCCAGCCTTTTTGCTCTTCCCCCATGTGGGAGGTTAGTGAACTTAAAATGGTACGGTTTAGCCTCTCCACCTGGCCATTTGCTCGCGGTGACGCCACAGCATTTAGTACATGTTTAATCCCGTGACTAACACAGTACTCTTTAAATTCGCGACCAGTGAATGCCGCTCCTCTATCACTAATTATTCTCAATGGAGAACCAAAGACTTGAGTCATTTTATTCAGCGCTAAAATAGCCGCTCTCGCATTTGCACTAACAACAGCTTCTAACCATACAAATTTAGTGAACCCATCAATGATGGCAAAGATATAAGCTTTCCCATTGCTTTTACAAAACGGTCCCAAATGGTCCACGTGTAAGGTGTAGAGAGGAGTTGGTTCCCTTGGTATTGGATGTAGTAAACCAGGCTGTTTACCTTTGGGTTTCTTTGCAAATTGACACCCAATGCAACTAGCCACATACTTTTCAACGCTCCTTCTCATTTTAGGGTACCAATACTTCGCTTGAATTGCTTCCAAACATTTCGTAATTCCCAAATGACCATTATTGTCATGATAAATCTTGAGAATATGCCACCTAGCACTTTTCGGTAAAACTGGTTTACTCCCACCCACAACTATACGGCAGAGCAGTCCGTTTACAATCTTAAAATCTTTAGCAAGCCCCTTAGATTTATTTTTACCAGCATCAAGTTCTAACTGCAAATTAGTCTTCAGCATTTGAATATTTTCGTCACCATCTTAAAGGGCGTCTATAAAATCCTTCTCTTCAATATGGCATACCGGTAATGGATTACGGCTAAGCGTTCCAGGTCTATGCTCCACGTCAAAGTCATACTCCTGAAGATCAAGCCACCATCGGGCGATGCGAGGTGACAAATCTCTTTTCGACCAAGCCAATCTTAACGCTGCACAATCAGTTACCACACGAAACTTAATTCCCGACACATAAACTTTGAATTTCTGAATACTGAAAACAACGGCGAGTGCCTCAAGTTCAAAGCTATGATATTTTATTTCAGTAGCTGTAGTCTGTCTGCTCGCGTAAGCAACAGCTTTCCATTCACCGTTTTCCTGACGTTGAAGAAGCACACCACCTAGTCCGACTTTCGAGGCGTCTGTATGAATTTGAGTTTCGCGATCGGGATTATAAATAGCAAGAACGGGGTCAGAAATAAGCAACACTTTCAAGGTGTCCATTGCTTTCACCTGCTCGGAATTCCAGCACCAAACTGTGTCCTTTTTAGTAAGAGCAGTAAGTGGCCTAGCAATTGTAGCAAATCCCTTTATAAATTTGCGAAAATAACTCGCAAGTCCTAGGAACTGTCTCACTTCATGAACATTTGTCGGCGGTTTAAACTCGGCAACTGCAGTTAGCTTTTGAGAGGATGGTCGAATTTCTCCTTTGGTAATTTCATGGCCCAAATACTCTACAGTTTTGGTCAGAAAAGCACACTTGTTTCGTTTTAACTTGACACCTGCATTTTTAATCAGTTCGAGAACTCTACGAAGATTATTATGGCAATCATCAACATCTTCACCCCATACGATCACATCATCTATGTAAACTGCTGCACACTCATAAATCACAGGTGCTAATATTTCACTCATCGCCCTCTGAAAAACTGCGGGTGCGTTACACAATCCGAAACTCATCATCCGGTATTGATAGTGTCCGTCGGGTGTAACGAAGGCGGTTAAGGGTCGCGAAGTTGGAGATATCCTTATTTGATGGTATCCGTTTGCCAAATCTAAACAGCAGAACGTCGTTTTGTTAACTAACCTATCCAAAAGATCTTGTATAACTGGTAACGGATACCTTTCCTTCTCCGTAATTTTATTTAATGCTCTGTAGTCCACACATAATCGATGTCCTCCATCTTTCTTTCTCACTAACAGGATAGGGCTAGCGTAGGATGATATAGAGTGTTCAACAATACCAGCTTGTAGTAATTCATCTATTATCTTTCGCACTATCTCTCTTTCATGAAATGATATTCTACATGGTTTATAATTGATCACCCTTTCTGCAGTCAACCTTATTGTCATCTCAATATTACAATTTCCTAACTCCATCCCCTTTCCCGAGAAACAACAATCATATTCCTCTAGAAGAGCATTTAGTGAGTCTCTCTGATCCGTCGTCAAGTGTTCACCTACTTTTGGTATTGCAGTAATGTTATCTTGTAACTCGGCTCGAGCAACACAGTCAGAACTCTTCAGTTGTACCTGTCCTAGAGTTCTATTAACAAGTTTAATCACAGTCGTCCCTTCTTGACTTTCTACCTCTTCACCTAAAACATCTTTCTCACATTTGGGTTGCCTTTGCTCACTGTGTTTCACTTTTACAATACCACTTATCACAGGATCTGTTCTTACTATAATTTTATTAACACCTGGATTCAGCGTAGTATCTTCATGTGGATATAATCGCACTTTCTCAAGATTCTCACACAATTCAGCAAGATCCAATGCCATATAATTTATGGTACGAACATTCGATGTTGAAATTAACGTATAATATTGATTTATACATTATTATTTTTATGTATTTTATGTTGTATGGAAGGAAATATAATAAACTGCGATAATTAGGGTGTGTCTAAGACTAATTTTACGATAATTATGTTAAATTAAATGTTTATGTTGTTTGTGTGAAATTGTATCAAGTGTAAATTGCAATAAATATGTGAAAGTACAGTACGCAGTAAATATTGAATGTAGAATACAATAGTCTCAGACCAAATAAGAAGTCAAGACGGAGCGCTGCGAACAATGATGTGAAGCAGGCAAAACTACGACTCGCCCTGTACATATACGCCCCTAACGCACACATTTATAACCAAACTACGACTCGCCCAGTGTTGCCAGATTTAGAGGTTTTCCCTAAAACCTAGGGGTTTTTTGAGGTCGTTGAGGTTTTTTCGAGGTTCCGATGTTACTAAATCTTTCTAGGGGATTTTCTGAAGGTTTTCACAATTTTTACAAACTTGATTTATTTTTAATATTAAACAATAACACCAATTTAGTTGACCAAAGGAAATGAATGGGATATCAAAACTTGATAACAAATTCCTTTTTTTTTCGCGTATTCCTGTGTGGCTTGCTTTAACTTCGTTAGTTGAAGTATTTGAGATTTTGAATTAATTTGAACGAAGCTTTATAAAGGTTTTTTTTTTCTTTTTGGGTCAAATCACAGAAAAATTTTCTTTAAATGTAAGTTTTCTTTACACAAATTTCACAATACAATTTTCAATTTCACAAAAAACGTCAGACGATTTTCTTGATCATAGTTGGGATTCTAGGGGTTTTTTCAATTTAACTAGAGGGAAAGGTGAAAAAAAATCTGGCAACACTGGACTCGCCGATTAGTTTGAGCTAGTTCGTCATTGACGTATGACATCCAAACAATTTAATTAATTAATAATCAAAAATGCCGAATTGTGTGGTGAAAGGCTGCAAAAACAATTCCTCAAAGATTAAAAAGCATTATGGAATCACATTTCATACGTAAGTAAACATAAAAATACATATTTTTAACAAATCAATTTTAATAATTATTATGACAGCTTGGAATAAAAAAACTCCACAAGTGTTGCCGCTAATAAGCGTCACAATAGTCCCACTTTATTGGGGTAGTTATTAATGTGACGCGAAACGTAACGTCACTTTCTTTTACTTATTTCTATTTTTACTGTTAGTTTTCATAAAATTATTGTAAGTGTAAATAGGCGTTATTTTTTTTTTGTTTTTCCATGTTTTATCATCACTTCAAAAAATAAGTTTAATAAGATGCATAATTGAAAAATATTTATCAATTCGTTTCCACCATATTTCTAAATTGGAAACAATTGCTAAAATGGTGGACAGTAAAAGGCAATATTTTAAAAAAATTACCCAACATAAAGGCCATTAAAACCAATGTTTGATATTACTATTGTTTTATTTTATTCCCCTATCTCGTCTGAATACTCAAAACATCTCATAAAAGTGAGGTATCCAATTTAAAAAAAAACTTTTTTACCTATAAAAAATAAAAAAAAATAAAAAAATTAGGGTAATAATTTTTTACTGCACGGCAACACTCCCTAAATGCACACATGTTTACAAAACCGGCTTCACATCATTGTTCGCAGCGCTCCGTCTTGACTTCTTATTTGGTCTGAGACAATAGTATAAATCGCACCACTGGTGGAAGATAGTCGCAACCCCAATTATGTCTTTTTTTTTTTATTACACCAAAAAATCAAGAAAATTGTATTACATCTTGTCAATTTTTTCCATAAAATTTATCTCAAAAATGAAGGAAATAAATGGAAATATTTAAAATCCTGCAACATAAAATTTTACTAAATTCCCATTTAATAACGAAGTTGATACATTTGCACTTGAACTAGCAATAAAATTCCATGCGACTATTATCATATTCAATCTTACGTAAATGTTCAACGAAAACTTTTGAATAAAACTTGTCACAACTAATTGTTGAATACTTGTTTTAGGATACAATTATGTAGGTGTCGGTGTGTAAGTTTAGTTGCTTATTTCTTCTACGAGACCTATAATGATATTATTTTAAGTAACAAATGTCACTTATTTTTTCTAGGTAGAATTTGGAAGTGGTTTAAACATAAATAGAGATTTCTACGTTACATTTTATTTTACATATTTCGTAATTATTGAAAATTATTTATTATCCGAGTATTTTAATTATGTTTAATAGCGCAAATACAATTACGTAAAATCAACAATGATTTTAAGTTATAAATCTTTGTAAAGATTTTCAGATATTGGCAGTGGAGCGTTATATAATCGAGATAAAACAGAGGCCCTCTCTATATCTTCACAACCTGATGTTTTCTTTCTTCTTTCGACCCTATTACAACGTTTTGTGTCTACAATTATTGGTGTTTCATCCTCGAAGTCATATCTTATCAGCAGGATTCCAGGTGACAAAGGATCTGCTGAAACCTCTTTTACCTTTGTCCAATGAACTTTTTCTCCTGACGCTTCCTTTGCCCATTAGTATTATTAGTTATTAGTCTTTTAAAATCCAAAAAGTCTTCCTGTGTGTTCTTCTTTTACGTTATATTTCTGTCCTCGTACTTTAGCATTCCTAATAATTGCGTAAATTTCTTCAGGAATATAAAAAACATGGTTTTTCTTGCTTTTTTCAATGCATGAATGCATAGAGTCAGTCCCCTTCATTCTGCGTATGGCCTTTCTGTAAAAACCTATGCGTGATTTTTACACCCAGTTTTACTGCTGCATGGACAAAACACAAATCTGTTTCTGTTTTGCCCACTGCAATTATCCGAGTAAAATGATACTTCTTCAATTCCTCTGTCGGCTTCAGCTTTTAGATAAGCCCATAAACAGCTGGCTATCTCGTTAGCTCCTCTTTTTGCTATCTCGCCATGCAACGAAAAGTGTAATAGATCATATCAATTTGTTTCCTTGCAAAGAGTCTCATTATCTCCGAAAACAGACTCAAAGATAATATTTGAATGAAAAACTGAATTGTGCGAAAATGTATCGCCTTTACGTGGATTGGATGAATAATAATCCACAATATCCAAATGTCCAGTTGGCAACAGAGCGATGGTATTACCATATCTTCTGCACAAAATTTAATATAGGCTTTTTTCACCCGAAAAAAGATAAATGCTCTTTGTACGAAGAGGCAGACTCAGAAAGAAAGGGTCAATTAAAAGTGGAGTATGAAGTGCATATAAAGAATAAAGAGCTTGTAAGAAAAATTAAGGATGAAGAAAAGGAGAATTCGGACGCAACTACAAAAACAGTTGCCCGTTTTGATTTAGAAAAGGTGTATTTAATTATAAAAGAAAATATCCTGTTTACAACTTTACAATTTATAATATTTTGATAAAAAGTGGCTACTGTTACGTTTGGCATGGCGAGATAGCAAAAAGAGGAGCTAACGAGATAGCCAGCTGTTTATGGGCTTATCTAAAAGCTAGGAATTGAAGAAGTATAATTTTACTCGGATAATTGCAGTGGGCAAAACCGAAACAGATTTGTGTTTGCGTTATATGTCCATGCAGCAGTAAAATTGGGTGTAAAAATCACGCATAGGTTTTTACAGAAAGGCCATACGCAGAATGAAGGGGACTCTATGCATTCATGCATTGAGAAAAGCAAGAAAAACCATGTTTTGTATATTCCTGAAGAAATTTACGCAATTATTAGGAATGCTAAAGTACGAGGACAGAAATATAACGTAAAAGAAATGTCACAGGAAGACTTTTTGGATTTTAAAAGACTAATAACTAATAATACTAATGGGCAAAGGAAGCGTCAGGAGAAAAATGTTCATTGGACAAAGGTAAAAGAGGTTTCAGCAGATCCTTTGTCACCTGGAATCCTGCTGATAAGATATGATTTCGAGGATGAAACACCAATAATTGTAGACACAAAACGTTGTAATAGGGTCGGAAGAAGAAAGAAAACATCAGGTTGAGAAGATATGGAGAGGGCCTCTGTTTTATCTCGATTATATAACGCTCCACAGCCTATATCTGAAAATATTTACAAAGATTTAATAAGTTTGTGTAGAGGTAGACCATATCCTATTGCATTATCAGAACTTTTATAAGAATTTGCGCCCGCAATCTGCACGTAATGAGAATAATTCTAATGTAGATAGCGATGAATCCGAATAGACACATAATTTTGTATGATTTGTTGATTAAACACCATGCCAAGCAATAATTTAGAAGTTAAAATGTTGTTGATTTTATAAGTTGATTATAAAAGCATTAATTAAAAATATTTAATTAGAAATAGATTTATTTATTTCATACGTTCCCAACTGACATACACATACATAATAATATCATAAAACAATAATTAAATGAGAAAACCTGAATAAAATAATATACATAATAAGCAGCCACTGTTTCTGAAGTAAGTAAACAAAGGATGAAGTAGGAACAGTCTTATTTTATGTAATTTAATAAATAATTATTACAGTTAATTGATTATTAGAAGGAATGTCGCTCGTTTCGTCATGAAAATAGGATTTTCATGAAAAACAATAGATTACTACGCAAAAATCTTTGTAATTTTTCATTTAAGTAAAGCTATAACTCCAAATGTAACTTTAAGTAAAGGAATCTTTCAGAAGGAAAAAGTGCGCAACTGATCTTACACAAATGAGTTTTTCGTGGAAGAAGCGTGTAAACCACACTTACGCATTGAATGTACTACCGAATTAGGGCATGAATAAAGAGTTATCTACAGTAATATCAAACAGCCAATTACCGTCCCCATATCAATAATGCAATATTTACAATTACTGCTACGGATAATTTATTATGCTTCGAGCAATATTTATGCAACGCTCTTTTGTAAGTTTTTCTCTATGTACATTGTGTAAATGTTGAACATAAAAATATGGTGACTAGACAGCTAGTTTTTATTATCATTTGCTGTATACCACATATTTTTAGGACAAAAGATGTATTTTCTAGACAGTTTTTTTACGCTCCTGAAAAGTTGCTATTTTTCACTTATGACTTTCTTCCAGGAATGGTGCGAAATAAGTAGTATACTTTACTCACCGGCAGCAGAAAAACACAATAATAATGTGAAAAAACATAGTTTTTTAACCGCCATCGTAAAAACAACGCCCGCTTTAGTACACCGATCAACAAAAACTTGAAAACTTCGTTTGATTTGTTCGTTACGTTCACAGAGTACTATAATATATGTTCCGTTTGAATGATCATGAAATGAACTGAATGCTCTGCTACTCTGCTGAATGAATGAATTGGATTGAATGATGGTGGCAGGACTGTAACAGTGTTGCCACAAACACATTTCAAATACCATTTAAAATTTTCTTTTTAACCGACTTCAAAAAAAGGAAGTAGTCAATTCGACTGTATTTTTTTTGTTTGTTTTTTGTCTACAGAACTTTCGATTGCCTGAACCGATTTTGATGTTTCCTTTGATGCTTTCCGTTTGGTCTATTCCAGTTTTGACAATAGCATCCATGAGAAAACCATATAAGTGTTAAATTTACATTTTGTATGTGTGCGATATTTAAAGTCAGTTTTTTTTTAGTTTTTTTTTATTAATTTACTCAATTCACACAGTGCCCCTTGGTCCCAAAGTAAATAAGTTATGAATTGGTAACCTGCTTGTGTTATGGGTTCTGGCACAGTAAGCTCGAGGATAACAGGACCATCGTTATGATGACTTTTGGTTGCATTGCAACATCCAAGATAGCGATTTTTGTTGTTGACCAATAGAATAGCCCGAAAGACCATCACAAAAGGTTTTAAGTTTATGACTGCTCATTCATAAAATAAAACTTTGTTGAAAAAACCCTAACCTCTTAACAAAAACCCTGTTTGTTATCAGAGAAAAGGGAGGAGCTGACAAAAATTTCACATAAGATGTGCAAGCCATTTTGTTTTAAAATGGTCCTACTATCTTCGAGGCCACCGTACAATGGATATTAATATTGTTGTACCTACTCATAATTTTAATTATACTAAGACAGAAAACACTCAGATTCAAGACAAACACAAATGTCATCACATTAACATTTTGCTCCCGTGCGTCCCCGCACGGGAGCAAAATGTCAAACCCGCGCCCTCAGGTACCGAAGGCGAAGGTAGAGTCACCTACATGCTACCGGGCTATTAAAATCGTCCAGTCGGTATTTAGCAGAGCTGTGTCAGAGGTTCTAAGGCCAGAGGTAAAAGCAGTGCGGTCAAAAGTTTAAATATAATAAGTGATGATTACAATTTTTTTTCCATTTACCATAATATTTCAAATCAATCTTTATGTTTATCTTGAGAAATGGTAAAATTGTGTATGCTGGCAACATTACCTAGTAAAATTCGAATTATGATGAATGGAATGAATGAACATTTGCATCGGAGAGATTTGCACAATGAAAACCACGCCTCGTTTTGTCGGTAAAACAGCATTGCGCGATTTCCGCGTACCCTTTACTGTAGATGTTGTATTATTTATACTACTATCCAAAAGATGGCGCAAAATAATTTTATTGTTTTTACTACGTGACGCTAGATGGCACTATTTTTTATTGTGCCGTGATAATTTTATTGTTTTAGTGTGCTTTGTGTTAAAAAATATTGTTATTATTTTAGTTTCTACATACAAAGATTATTTTTATGTTTTTTTTGTACAAGTTTTCATTCATAGCAATGAATATTTTCGTAGATGTTTTTGTAGTATTTTTTTTCTAAATTTGAGTTGCGCTCTTGTCGGTGAAGCAGTCTCCATTTTCCTTTATCTTGTGCCAGCATCACCTCTTTTCCATCACTTGATCTCCTCTTCCCGGTCTTTCTTATTCTCGTCTGCCTTCTTTGTTTCCTTCTAAGATGTTTCTGATAAAGTCGTATCTTATATTTTAATTTTATAAACATAGATAAGAGTGATAAATGTTATTATACAAAAATCCATCAAACATCAGATTAAAAACGAAAAACGGCCCCTTGGCATAATTTTGTTTGTAGTAAACTAATCTATGAAATCAATAATGACATGGCATGATCAATATCTTCAAAAACCTTATTAGCTGATCAATATCTTTAAAATCCTATTAGGCAGATTTTTTTACGTTCCTTACTACTAATATTATTTAATACTAGCGAAACCCGCACAACTTCGTTTGCGTGTATCCCGCTTTCCCGTGGGAATTTTTAAATTTTTCTCTCCGTAAGAACCATCCTCGTACTTCAAGGAATATTTAAAAAAAAAATCAGCCAAATCGGTCAAGCCGTTTTCATGTTATGTCGTGACAACGGAAAACGGGTTTCATTTTTATATATATAGATTATGTAGGTAGGTAGGTAAGTAGGTATACAATTTTTATTTAGGTATTTAATTAACGTTTTTACAATTTGTCTTCTTTACATAATTTAAATGAAGTCGCTCTACTCTCTGTCGGTTCCTATCCTATACTTCTATACTAATAATATTATAAAGAGGAAAGATTTGATGTTTGTTTGCATTGAATAGGCTCCGAAACTACTGGACCGATTTCAAAAATTCTTTCACCAGTAGAAAGCTACATTATCAGGGAGTGAAGACCGAAGAGCTGGCAGCTACCTCGGACAAAGAATTAGTCTGGCTATTCAAAGGAGGAACGCTGCCATATTTCGGAACCTTGCATGAAGGGACTCCTTTTAATAATATATTTTAGTTATTTTAATTTTTTAAGGTTTTTAGTTTTAGGTTCATTATAATTTGTTTAGTTTAGTTTTAGTAAGTGATGTTTGAAATTATTCACGTAGTTGTTAGGGAAGTCCGTCCTTTCAATACTTCCTTCCTACTCCGGCTATTTTCTAAATTCACGGCCTTATTCCGTCCCAGCTACGCATGGTTTTTTTTTAATTATTAGAGAATTAAAAAAAATATATAATCTAGCTAGCCTAGTCTGTCTTCATGTTTTTTTTAAACCACAAAGTTGGCAAACAACCATACGGCCCGCCTGATGGTAAGCATCACCGTAGCCTACAGACGCTAGCAATATCGGGGGTATCACTCACGCGTTGCCAACCCTCCCAACCCCCCCAACGCAACGGGAGCTCTGAAGACCTTGCTCCCCGTAGGAACACAACATGGCCGAGACCAATGCTATTTGGCTACGATCTTCTGTAAGGTGGAGGTCCTTCCCCAGACGGGCTGCTCCGATTTAAGCGGATAGTATAGCGTCCCAACAACGGTGAAATAATTTGTCAAATCGGTCCAGTAGTTACAGCTCGAACAGTCCATACGAACGCGCGTGAAATAATTACCTATTTCTACTACATAGGCCAATGTCGTCTGTACACGCGCACACGTATGCGCACACGTATACACATTCGTGCACTAAACGCACACCTTTGCGACTGAGGGCTCCTCGAGGGGCTCCCGGGGTGCGGTAACTCGGTCCGGTGCGGGGCGGAGAGTGGCCATTTACCCGGTTATTACTTATTCTATTGTTTGAGTTTACTCTTTCCTCTTTTTATTATTAGTACTTACTAGCTTTTCCCCGCGGCTTCGCTCGCGTTAATTTTATGACTGTATAGATCTCGTTTGACAACAAAACAACCCATAGCGCGACTTGTCTTGTGGCGGCATCTGTTGTCCGATAAAGCGCCCTCTATAGTAGAAAAATTATTTTCCCATTGGAATGACATACTTTCACGGGATAAAAAGTAGCCTATGTTGGGCTCTGTACCCATGACAATATATATACAAATCATAATGATCGGCTGCTTAGTCAAGCCGTGAAGGAATAACAAACAAACAAACTCACTTTCTCATTTATAATATTAGTAAGGATTGAAATGTAAATCTACAGATAAATATTTTATCTAAATACCTAGATAGCTTATTATCAGTACTATAATTTATTCTGTGATATTAAGTAGGTATGGTTGATTTGGTTCGATAGCTATTTATCTTTCAGTAGATACTCTACGTGCACGCCCGTTATGTAAGTACATACCTATTTTTTACATCAGCTGTTTTTTAATCGGGACAAGCCCACCACACATTCCCACCGATGTGTCTCCTGTGTAGCCAGGATCAACAACGGCGACCTCAGATTGCAATGAAGCTCATTGACGTCCCGGGGGAGAAACTACAGCTGTCTTGGAACTCACAACGAATTTAATCAGAAAGAAGATAGTCGGAGTAGGAAGCATTGAAAGGACCCTCCTTAACAACTACGTGAGAGACAGCAATTTGAAGCAAAACGCATTACTTTATATCATAACTAGCGAAACCCGCGCAACTTCGTTTGCGTGTATCCCGCTTTCCCGTGGGAATTTTGGAATGTATGATACTTTAAAACCTTCCCCTTGAATCACTCTATCAATGAAAAAACCGCATCAAAATCCGTTGCGTAGTTTTAAAGATTTAAGCATACAAAGGGACATAGGGACATAGGGACATAGGGACAGAAAAAGCGACTTTGTTTTATACTATGTAGTGAAGAGATGGCAAATCAAGTGAGGCTCGATTGCCGAGCACCACAGTCTATTGTTTGTTACATATTGTAACATCACTAGCTATTTAGCTGCTGCTTCGCCCGTGTGATGCTTGTTCTTTTAAAGGCAGGAAAAATAATTGCTGCATTTGCAGCATGTCCCGCCGCTTGGGGTAGCGACGGGCTGTCGGCTTCCCGCTGGCATTTTTTCTTTTTTATACCACTAAGGTGGCAAACAAGCATACGGCCCTGATGGTAAGTATCACCGTAGCCTATAGACCGGAGGTATCACTCGCGCGTTGCCGGCCCTGTAGAAAGTGGAGCTCTGGAGACCTTACTCACCGTAGGAACACAACATGGCAGAGACCAATGTTATTTGGCTACGATCTTCTGTAAGGCCCAGATGGGCTGCTCCGATTTGAGCGGATTATCCGCTGGGCCCTACCTATCTCCGTCTAGTGAGGGGATACGGACTAACCTCATAAATCGAATCAGTCTAGCTGTACCATATAATATAACATGCCCAGAAATGCCACAGGTAAAATGTTTTTAGTTGCCGCGTCACGCACTAACGTCCTCAATCATTCTCCATTCTCCATTGCCTCGCATTTCTGCCGCCTTTAATGATATTACTGCTTCTCAGTCAGATTTAGATATATTTTTCGATTCCCAAATTTCTCAATACGAATTTATATGGTATGTATAAAATTGTTGAAGTGAAAACTTCTTTAGCGGCGCTTGGCACTTTTTTTAGATGGATAAAAAATGTTAAACTCGCGTCAGATCCGTAGCCTGATCGAAAAAGCGTAAGATTCCCTGACCATTCCAAAATATTAAAAAATGCACAACGTTGATTTTTCAGTACTGCCGGCACTCCCGGAGTGCAACCAGTCTTTTTTTTAAAGTCTTTTTGAGTACCTTATGTTTTTTAATTTTTGTTTGGTCACTGTTATAGTTTTATCTCTACGAATGATGTGTTAACCTGTATATATACGTATGTATGTATGTAATTAGTGTATATATAAGATTGATAACCTTATCTGCTTGTTTATAGAATGTTTCTATATACCATCATAATAAATCAAATCAAACCTGAGTAACCTGACCTAAGAACCTGTCTACCACCTTTTCCACAGCGTGTGGCAGGGCTGCGAGAACTATTTTATTACATTACAAGTGAAATCCGCGCAGCTTGGCAACAACCGCCGCCGTGGGCTGGGTGCTCATGCCCACTACGTTGACCTTCTGATGGTGTCCACGCGGAGGTTTAAAAAAACGTTTCTCGCTCGCACAATACAGATGTGGAATGAGCTCCCAGCCTCTGTGTTCTTCGGACTATGACATGGGATTATTAAGACGACATTAGAGGTCTGGTCAGAGGTGGGCAACGCATTGGTAGCGCCCCTGGTGTTGCTGATGACCATGAGCGGCGGTGACCACTTTCCATCAGGTGGCCCGCTTGCCTGTTTGTTTGCTGTATAACATTTAAAAAAACTTTGTTTGCGTGTTTACGTGTGACGCCTACGTTACGTCCTACAAAAAATCCACTCCAAAATTTTTACGATTTGTGGTTTGGGCTGTGCGTTGATTGTCAGTCAGTCACTAAGTCATTAAAATAAAATATAGTAGGGAGAATTTTTAAGGGGTTGCCATTTTTTTTAAATAGGCTCTATCTAGAACAATATCAAATGACTTTATCGTAATTATCTTTATTCGTAGTATTTGTTGAAAAACATTGACTTGCAGTGGCGGTCCTTCCAATAAAGCCGAAAAGCCGGGCTTGCCCTACTAAAATAAGCAATATAATATAAAAAAAATATTTTGTTTTTTTACGCCAATCGATTAAGGTCCCGATTCTTAGTCCCTCCTCAAAAAATGGCAACTCCTTTTCATTCCTTTATAGGTGGGCAACGCATCCAAGATCTTGTAGTCGTGGATGTCCTGTCAAGAAACTTAGCACTTGCTCTTTTAAAATGGTAATAAAAAAACACGCGGGTTAAACCGCGGGCATCTAGATAAAATTATCTGTGCGATGTTATCGAAAAGGTCAAATAGAGACATTAGAGATAAAAATTTATATCCGTCCCTTTCCCACCAAAGCGGCATTTGCAAACTACTAAACACGTGTTTGCAGCCGGTTCGCATATATTTTGCAAAAACAATAATACAGACCCTGTACACAAGAACGCGGGTTGACGTCGCGTTTCCTGATACATTGATCTCTTTGTATGTTAGACCTCACGATGAAATGATTACAACTCCGCAATGGATAATAAAACGCGACGAAGACACGCAGCATATACACCTTTTCTGGACAATGAAGGAAAAATAGATACGACGACAAGGACAGCAAATATCTCTAGCTCTTTTATGCATTGGGAATATTTTGCATCTAACAGTGCTACAACCTTAACTGTGCAGATGGCGGGGGCGCTGGGATCGTAGCTATTGAAAGTCGCCAAGGTATTCAAGGCGTATTCATTAGTTCTAGTTTTGGCCACTGGCGCATTTAAGTTTGTAACACTGTAGTCATCTCGCTCACCGAACCATGTCAAATCTATTTTATTCCTTTTGTATGTAGTAGACATTTTTGCAAACATTATAATAACACAGTTTAAATGCACAGTGGCGCAGTTGGTTGCGCCTCCTCGGTACTGCGTTATCTCAAATATTGTGTCCTATTCATTTTGTGAGTGTTTAATTTTGTCTTTTGTAAACTATTAAACTAACAAAGTAACGTATTGGCTTATTTGTGTAGAGTGTCGACAATATTTTGGACAAATTAGGAACATTTGTTTAGGATTGCGCAACTCAGTTGTGCTTAGTTGTTGGAATACCTATTTAAAAAAAACCTAATGACACAAATAGTTGTGCAAATGTGCATAACAGTTGGTCTACAAGGAATACATAAATAAATATATAGGGACAAATTACATAGATTGAGCTAGCCCCAATGTAAGTTCGAAACTTGTGTTATGGGATACTAACTCAACGATACTATATTTTATAACAAATACAATATAGATAAACATCCAAGACCCAGGCCAATCAGAAAAAGATCGTTTTTCATCATAACCCGACCGGATTTGAACCCGGGACCTCCTGGGTGAGGGTCCGGCGTGGTAACCATTATGCCACGGAGGTCGCACACATGAAACTATTTCTGAAATTATCAAATACAGAAAAAATACGTGTATACTTGTCGGTTTTCGATGCACATCAATGGGTTCCAAATTATTTTGTGTTTTTTTTATACCACTAAGGTGGCAAACAAGCATACGGCCCGCCTGATGGTAAGCAGTCACCGTAGCCTATGGACGCTTGCAATATCACTCGCGTGTTGCCGACCCTGTAAAAAGTGAAGCTCTGGAGACCTTACTCACCGTAGGAACACAACATCGCCGTGAGATCTCTTTGGCTATGTTCTTCTGTAAGGTGGAGGTCCTTCCCCAGACGGGCTGCTTTATAAAGAGAGAGGTGACTAGAAAAAATGTAATTTTATTTCTTTTATTTTACAGATTAAAACAAAATGGAAGCTGTTGTTTTCGACGCTAACGCAAAGTCATTGACTTTTAATTCTAAATATCCTATGCCTAAGATCACAAACCCAACTGATGTAATTGTCAAAGTTGAATATTCTGGGGTGTGTGGTACTGACCTTCATATTATGCAGGTAAATACAAAAAAGTACAAAAGCATTCACTCATTTCATTCACTCGTTTCATTCGCTCATTTCATTCACGCGGCTTCGCTCGCGGTTAATTTTATGATTAAGATCACGTGACTTGTGGCGCCATCTGTTGGCCGGCATTTGTGAAAAGCGCCATCTATAGTAGAAAAAGTATTTTCCCATTGGAATGACATACTTTCATAAAAAGTAGCCTATGTTGGGCTCTGTACCCCTGACAATTATGTATACAAATTTTCATAATGATCGGATGATTAGTTAAGCCGTGAAGGAATAACAAACAAACAAACTCACTTTCTCATTTATAATATTATAGTTAGGAAATTAAAATAAGATCCTATTATTTTAATTTCAGGGCGACTTCCCATGCACAAAAGAGCGACCTATCGCAATGGGGCATGAGTTCAGTGGTGTGATCCACGAGGCGGGTCCGGGTTCAATCTTCAAGAAGGGACAGAAAGTCGCTGTTGATCCCAACAGGTGAGATTCGAGATAGTGCTGTCGATTGATAGTCCACGATAGACTAGATAAACGAGATAGAGTCCACGATTGAAAAATGAAATAAAAGATGTGAATGAAATGAGTGAACGAAATCAACAAACGTAATGAGTGAATAAAATGAGTGAACGAAATGAACGAACAAAATGAGTGAATGAAATGAGTAAGTTAAAATAAGAGAATAAAATAAGTGAACGAAAAGAGTGAATAAAATGAGTAAACGAAATAAGTGATTGAAACGAATAATGAAATGAGTGAAGGAACTGAGTGAATCAAAAAAAGTGAAGGATATAAGTGAATGAAATCTACGAATAAAATGAGTGAATGAAATGCGTGAATAAAATGAGTGACGAAATGAATGAATGAAATGAGTAAACGAATTGAAAATGTAATACCTATGTAATGTTTATTTCATATTCTTCACAGGCACTTTTTGAATGAGTGAATGAATAAAAAAATTGATATTTCAGGGCTTGCAAACTCTGCCAGTTCTGTCGTACAACCAACTACCAGTACTGCAAGTCTGCCCATGGTAATGCATTGGGGGTCTTCAAGGATGGAGGTTGGGCTCAGTATTGTTTGTGTCCTGAGGAACAAGTCTATGCACTTCCTGATGGGATTAGTACAGAACAAGGTATATTTTTATTTTAAAAGTAGCGTCCCGTCCCAGCTTCGTACGTGTTTATGTAAGGATCCCAATAAAAAAAAAATATAGCCTATGTACAGACATAACAGACAGAAGTCAGAACATTCCATATCAGAAATCGTGGCAAAAACGCACACTATCAAATGTCAGTCACACAGACACAAATGAGTACTTTTGTATTGCTAGCTCGGCTACTTTTGTACAAAGAGTTTTTAAAATGTATACAGCACTTTACACCCATATATTTGTCTATTTTATATAATCACTACATAGTATAAAACAAAGTCGCTTTCTCTGTCCCTATGTCCCTTTGTATGCTTAAATCTTTAAAATTACGCAACGGATTTTGATGCGGTTTTTTTAAGTAGATAGAGTGATTCAAGAGGAAGGTTTTTATGTATAATACATTCCAAAATTCCCACGGGAAAGCGGGATACACGCAAACGAAGTTGCGCGGGTTTCGCTAGTATTCACTCAATTTTAATTTTAAAAGTCACTTTTTATACGAGATCAAATCGCCATCTTCCGTTTACTTTTACGTATGATACAAATTCCGTTTACCAAAACAAGGGCACGGCTGTCAAATTGAGTAAGTGTGCGTTTGTGTTGCTATTGATGAAAGAAAGGGACAAGGTTATACCGAATTTAATTAGCTGAAAAGTGACAGCAATATTTTCAGCTTGTGTCTATGTGTATGTAAAATTATGTTTAGTCTGTTATGTCTGTGAGCCTATGTCACTCGCAGATTGTGTAGCTAGCTACCCAACCTGTGTTTACCTTTAAAAGTTAGTGCAATTAGCTTAAGACAATTTACTTTATATAACCATATGTTCATTATAGTAAATAATGTTGATGAACCTTCTGATATCTGTGGTGAACCTGAATAAAAACAAAAAAACAAAATATCTTGAACGAATCACACAGCTAGCCCCAAACCACAGATATTATAATACTTAACAGTACAGATAGCTCACTCCATACATTAAACGTAGCCGATCTAAGTGCGCTTATTGCTCGGGCAATTTTTAGTACCAAAATGGAAAACTAGATGTCGCCCGAAAAAAACATCACAGACAACTAAAATGCTTTTGCGCTTACAGTCGAACCAATAGATGGCAGTAGTGGCGTAAAATAATCAGAGCACTAATCCGTTTTTTTTTTCAAAATTAGATTATAGGTATGTACTTACTTATTACTTAAATAATAAAATTCGAAAAAGTTAGTTTTTCATCATGACCCGACCGGGGATCGAACCCGGGACCTCCTGGGTGGCGGTCTGGCATGGTAACCATTACGCCACGGAGGTCGTCTTAAATTACACATTTATTGTAATCGTACATCTTGCACGCATCAGGTAAATTCATATTTACGATAAGTAGAAAGTACCTAAGTATAGGTACTTACCTAATTACGGGCACTGCCATATTTTTAAAAAGTTAGTGTAAATAGGTAGTATAGTATCTACTTGATGGTCAATTTTATTATTGTCGTTTACAATGTTTTTATTTTTGCCTATCTATTTAACCCATAATGTATCTACCTACTTAGAACACCGAGTGCAAATTAAGGTGAATGAAATGCGTTTCGGCGGCGAGGGAGGCGCTTTAGGGCGCGCGACGGAGACAACCGCGCGAACGGCTTCTTGCGTGCCCGCACAGTACCGCCGCGCCCCGCCGACGCCGCCGCATCGCGCCGTTGCTCGTCATCGTAGTCGCGTCCGCGTCGCGTCGTATTCGGCTTGTAGATTGAATCTTTAGCTAATATTGCCGTGCCGTTTTTCAAATAGTTATATGTAGGTAAATACCTACTTTTGATATTTCAAAAATAAGTTTTTAGGGTTCCGTAGTAAACTACAAGGAACCCTTATAGTTTCGCCATGTCCATCTGTCCGTCCTCGGTCCTACACTCATAATAACAAGCTAACAAAGTGGTAGAACAAAATTTTGAAAAATATTTTTTTTTGGGCCTACAACGAAAACTAACGGTTATGTAAGCTCTACTAGTTACCGAGTAATAGCCGACGAACTTATGAAGTAAAATTTCTTTGACGAAAACGTATAAATGTCATAGTACATGCCATATAGGTACCTATATGGCATTGTACTCATCTGCAAGCAAGAAATGCGTAGCCAATACGGAACCCTGCATTGTGCGTGCTTACTTGCCCGTTTTTTTTAAATCGTTTATTCAAGGTAAAAAACAAAATATAACAACAAAAATGCCGGACCACAAAAGCCGCGCAGGCGCAGTCTGCAGATCTGAGTAGTCCTTATCCTTACGAATATTATAAATGCGAAAGTAAATTAAAAATAAAATATTTTTTATACCACTAAGGTGGCAAACGGTTACATACCGTATCACATGATTCCTATGGATGCGTTGCCGACTCTATTATAATAGTCAAGTGGGGCAACTCGGATACAAAAAACTGATTCGTGTCCGAGTTTACTACTTTCAAATTTTGATTTATGCGACTCGGACGATTTTGTAATTTAAAGTAGTAAGATGTATGTATCTATGTACACGTACCGTCAAGAGGCATCAGGCGGCCGTATGCTTGTTTGCCACCTTAGTGGTATAAAAAAACACGTCGACCTTTATATTGGATTTTGTGCCGTTCTTAAGTTCTATGTTATAAGAGCTATAAATGTAGGTACTGCAAGTATAAAGCTCGACGTGCACCTGACTTGGATTGTTTTTAGATTGGATTAGAAATTTATTTAGGATCATTAGGCTGTTGGAATTATACAAAAAACGAGGCTAAATTCGCAAAGCGTGATGCAGTTCTGCGTTTTTGGTATGTTGTATGGTAATGTTAGTTAGGGTAGTCTGAATTCAAATATGCAACTTCGAAAAAGTTGTGAAAACTGACAAAATCGATTCACTGTTCGCTCTCCAGGATCAAAGTGATTACATATTTATGGAGGTGACTGTACCTACCAGCGTTGCGCAACTACGCTACGCGCATCAATTCATTCCACGCAGAGATAAACCGAGCGCGCGAACGCAGAAGCAGGCGGTGTGGCAACGATGCGTAGCAAGCGCTTCGCGCCATGATGACGTTGTGGCCGTGTGGCAACGGCGCACGCGCCTCGTGATTATGACGTTGTTAGTAGGTACATAATTATTTAAAAAGCTTTCTATAATATGTATACATACTGTGCTTTTGTTTACGTCACTCCGCGGACGACTACGGTATTATGCGTGTATGTATATTGTATATATATATGTATATACAATATACATACACGCATAATACAGGAATATGTCCGTAAATTAAATACGTCAGTACATTATACTTCAATGCTTACTACTTAGGTACTTACCTACTTATATATACATACCAACTTTTACGAATTTAACACAATTATATTAAAAAGAAGTCTTCTTTGAAAAATTAAAAATATTATTGAAATTTTGAAAGATAAAAAAACTCTTACAAATTGTAAAACAAAACGCAAAATGATAGGTAGGTAGGTAAGTATGAGATAATTTTGTAAAAGAAAAGTACTAGTAAATCAAGTGTTTAATACAATGAAAATATTAAAAATTAAAAGAAAAAATATATAGGTAGGTACTTAAAGATTTTTTTTAATTTAATTTTTATTTTATTTTATATAATAATTTGATTTGCTTGTCAAGAATTAAATTTAGCGCCATCTATCTGTGGCTGATTAAACCTATCTTTATCTTTTTGTTTTAAAGAAAACGACATCTGTTGTGAGTTTGTGACATCAAGTAAAATATTTAGTAATAAATTACGAAACAAAATTAACCAATTCTATTTTACAGTACATTCTTCGCTATTTTCAGGATTGTATTTCATTATAAAATTATAAAAACTATTAAAATATTGTTTTCAGTGCGTAATTTTACTTTATTTTGGATTTACATAATCTTCAATTACAATCGATACACTTAACGCCATCTATATTATTTAGGGTTGAACTACGTTTAGTTTGTATGGAGTTGACCACCTGTGCCCAAACTAAGCTTGTACTATGGGTACTAGATTGCTGATAAACATACTTAAATACTTATTATACATAGAAAACACCCAGACCAAGGCAAACAGACATGTTCATGCACATAAGTGTTCGCGGCCCTTGGGATAAAGTGACAATTGTTAGCTACTCGACCACCGGGCCTGTCAAATCTTAATACTATAGATTGAACATATCATAAATTTAATGTTTCTTCTTTTTTATAGCTGGTCTCGCAGAACCCTACTCCTGTGTAGTCCAGGGCTTCAAGCGAGCTTCACCAATCGATGTTGGTCAGAAGATACTGATCGTTGGAGCTGGGATTATTGGTAAGATTTTATAATATAACTATCAAAACCGTTCTCCCGTGGGAATTTTGGAAAAATCATTCTCATCGGATGCCGTCAAAGAACGTACTCTCCGAGTTTCGAGTCCCTAAGATCAGCGGTTTAGACTGTGCGTCCTCAGTCAGTCATTTAGGAAAAAAACATTTTAATGAGTACAGATTGAAATCTAAACAAAAAAAAATGTATAAACTAGGGCGTACGTACGACTCTCTTACTTACTAGCTTTCCCAGCGGCTTCGCTTGGTTAATTTTATGACATAGCGCATAGATCTCGTTTGAGAAAAACAACCCGTAGCGCGACTTGTGGCGTCATCTGTTGGCCGACATTAATAGTTTTGCAGCGCCATCTATAGTACAAAATATATTTTTTCCATTGTAATGACATACTTTCACGGGATAAAAATTAGCCTATGTTGGGCTCTGTACCCCTGACAAATATGGATACAATTTAGTCTTGTTTCAGGTAACTTATGGGTCACGATTTTACACCATCATGGACATCGTGACGTCACTGTTTCCGAAATGAACCCCGCGAGACTAAATACTGTTAAGAAATTGAGTAAGTCTTTTAATATACCACAAAGATGTCAAACACGCAAACGGCCAGCCTGATGGCAAGCAGTCACCGGTAAGTACCACCAAGATTTCAAACAAGCATACCGCCCGCCTGACGGCAAGCAATCACCGTAGCCTATATGGACGCTTGCAACACCGGGGGTATCACTCGCGCGTTGCCGACCCTGTAAAAAGTCTTCTTATGATTATGGCGCCAACTATGATAGTGACAAATTGGCCTCGGGACAAACCCACCACATCCCACCGTTGTGTCTCCTGTAAACCCAGGATCAACAACGGCGACCTCAGATTGACAATAAGCAATGAAACTTATTGACGTCCCGGGGGAAAATCTACAGCCGTCTTGGAACTCACAACGAATTTAATCAGAAAGAAATTAGATGAATGGAAGTATTGAAACAACTTGGGCTCGTGATTAAAAATAAATTTTCTGTTTGTTTCGATTGATTGATTATTCTATATTGCACAATTGAAAGCACTTGGTGGCTTATTGCCTAAAGACATTCTCTACCAGTCAACCACCGGGTACTTACTTACTTACTAGGTTGGCGCGAGAACCCAAAGTGGGTTTTGGCCTCCGATAATAAGACTCTCCACTTTGGTCTGTCCTGCGCCACCTCCCGCCACTCTTCCACGTGGAGATTGCTCAGGTCCTTCTCAACCTCGTCCCTCCAGCGATATCGGGGACGGCCAACTGGGCGTCGCCCCTTTGGCCGTCCCAAATACAACCATCCAACCAACGGGTAATGTAGAAAAATTGTCGGCGGGACAAAAATTTAAGGGAAATATCTACTTTTACTTTACTTGTCTATTGAAATGAAATGAAATCGTTTATTTCAGAAATGCGACCTTCACAGGCACTTTTTCTTGTCATTTACAATTTGTATATATGTATAAAGAAATTAAACTACGTTTTAAACTACCACCATTTCGGACACAAGCAAAATGGCCACCGGTAAAAGAAATGGCGAAAGAAACCCGGTTACGGCCTTTTTTGCCATTTAGCAATTTTTTCTCTTTCACTTGTTTGTTACTATGTATAAGTACATTTATAAGAATAAATAAAATACAGATCCAGGTACATACACAAATCAAGCATTTGTTTATATTGATTCATAGCATGAACTAGCGAAACTCGTTTCGTTTGCTTTAATTCCCATGGGATTTTGGAGAAATCCTTTCTTATCAACCCATACATTCTACGTCATACAAGTCCTACGTCATACACACCCTCCAATTTTCAGGTCTCTACGATCAGCTGTTTAGGATATGTATTGATCCGTCAGTCGTTCAGGAAAAAGCTTTTTAAATATTTTATGTATTTTCAGATACCGGCTACCGTTTGGTATCTCCAAATGTTCTTGAAGAGGAAAAAAGAAGGGTTCTCTATGACCTCATTATCGATTGTACAGGTAAAATAAAATTTATAAAAGTATTTAGTTATTGGAGCGCATATTGTGAATTTTTTTTATACCACAAAAGTGGTAAATAATCATACGGTCGGCCTGATGGTAAGCCGTCACCGTAGCCTTACAGACGCTTGTAATACCGGGGGTATCACTAACGCGTCGCCAACCCTCCCAACGCCCCCAAGTGGAGCTCTGGAGACCTTACTCACCGTAGGACACAACATGGCCGAGACCAATGCTATTTGGCTACGATCTCAAGTAAGGTGGAGGTCTTTCCCCAGGTGGACTGCTCCGATTTGAGCGGATTATCCGCTGTGCCCTACCTCTCATAAAATTGGCTAGTTAGACCGGGAAGTTCCATTTTTTTGGGAGGAAACCTTCTGAAACCGCGCAGTACGGGACCATTTAAGTTCTAACGTGAGGTTGAATTCCCCGCCGGTGACGAGCAGTTCGATGGTAGAAAGTGGCCAATCATCATTTCTCGGAACAAACCCCATTATACAAGCGGTAGAACACACATAGGGAGGTGAAATCTCCCCCCAAATTGACAAAATGACTCGACTCAAAGACGTGCTTTGAGGATTGTCCACGATCCCAAGCTAACAAGCTAACGAGACTTCGCCTCCCTGTGCGTGTTCTACCGCTTGTATAATAGGGTTTGTTCCGAGGAATTGTTTGACTTGATGCCTACGGCCACTTTCTACCATCGATCTGCTCGTCACCGGCGGGAAATCCAACCTCACACACTAGAACCAAAATGGTCGCGTACTGCGCGGTTTCAGAGGAGTTTCCTCCCGCGAACGCTGAGGCTGTGGAATGAGATCCCCGCCGAGGTCTTTCCTTTAGACTATAATATGGGGTTCTTCAAAAGGGGCATTAAAAGATTTTTACGGGGTCGGCAACGCGCGAGTGACACTCCCGGTGTTGCAAGCGTAAGTAAGCTTGTTTGCCACCTTTTTGGTAAAAAAATAATAATTATGGTGCTCGATACCGCTTGTTACTGCCTTTTTTGTCATTCAATTCATATTTTAATAATGTTTTACCAGTAATTATTCATACAGTCTTTTGAATATGGCTTCTTTGATTTTGACTGAATTCAAGCCTCGGTAACAACTGTAGATCAGTTATTTTAATACAATATTTTTTTCAGGCGTCGGCAAAGTTATGGAGATAACTTTCAACCATCTGCAATTTGGTGCTAAGTATGTTGTGTTTGGTTGCTGTCCACCAAGTCATCAGGCCTCGTAAGTATCGTGGTGGAGACTACCGCTAACAGTAATATCTTTAATCACCCACAAATGAAAACAATATACAGTTTAGAATTAACATTCACTCAATTTAACAAGTGTGAAACATTTTGTAAACAATTTTTTTAAAGCAAACAATAGTGGGGAACTTGCCTAATAATTTGAACAAGATGCCGTACATTTTACAATGACCTTATATCATATGGGTGTAGGGAAAGGGTTGCGATACTTGGCTTTCGACCCCTGCGCTGGAAAAAATGTACGGCGTTCATGGGTAAAGTATCTGTATACAAATATATATCAAATAGTATACAAATCATTTATTACTGTATACTCTGACAAGAGAACGTGTTTGTGAAAACCTATTCTCTGAATAAAAGTTTTGAATTTTAGAATTTTTGAATTTTGTATATACAAACGAAATTACACAAATTCCGTACAGTAATAAATGACCGGAATATTGCTTATACAATTATCGGCGAATAAAAAATTTGCACTGATTTCCGTTACCACCGCTTTTGTACGGTATTAAGGCGTGTACGCACGACCGAACACGAACATGGTGAACATCGAACACGAACACTTTGTTCGCACGTGCGTACCACTAACGAACATCAAACAATTTGTTCGTCAAAAGTGTTCGTGTCGATCCAATTTGGTTGTTCTGTGTGGACGATGTTCTCAGCACAACCGAACAAGAACATTGTTAACACGAACATCGAACCAAAAGAGTAAGGCTTGGTAGCCTCTTTTGTTCGACACCATGTTCTTGTTCGGTCGTGAATGGTTGCGCGCGAACACAAGTAGAACTATGTTTGTAGGTGTTCATGTTCGCTTTTCTAATTTACGTCCACACGTGCGAACCACATTTTCCGTGTTCGTGTTTGATGTTCACCATGTTCGTGTTCGATCGTGCGTACACGCCTTTAGGTTTTTCGACATTTGTTTTTAATCGTCTATAAAACTATAAAAACACCGTACATTAATAATTAGTCGTAATTACGCACTTGTACCTGGGAAATTCCATTTACTCACGTACTCACCTGTACCGCTCAGAAATGACGGCAGAGTGTTCAAAGGTATTTTTTGATATAGTAACAGCCTTCTAAGCGTTATTCACGTTAATTCATTTCACAGGTAAATTTTGTTCATGGGCTTGTAGTATATATAAGCTAGGCTGTAGAGTTTTGATTTTATTATATTATTTTTCACCTCACAAGCTCGGAAAGAATCTGTTTGTCATTCGAAATCTGAGCGCAAAAGTGCATTTTGTGCCCTAGCGTGGAAAGTATTTTTAAAATTCGATCCTTTCTATTCTTTAATTTTATAAACCGCCAGTCCTCTGAAAATGCATTAATACTTATTTCATGCCAATGCGCCAACCTTTTTTTTAGAATAATCGAACTGGCGAGCACGACACCGCATGAAAAAAATAAACACTTATTTAATATATTATTTGCGTTTTTCTTGCACCTAGGATTTTCCTCGCTGTAGTGAGGTGAAAAATTTTGTGTTTCGCTCGGCAGCAAAGTTATTCTGCGTCTCGTACGTTTGAAACCCTCGCTACGCTCAGGATTCTATATTTGCAATCCTAGAATCCTTCGCTAGCTCAGGTTTCAATTTAAGTACTCGCGCCAAAAAACAACTTTGCAACCTTGCATAACAAATAACTATTTACAGGTTAAATCCATTTGATATCTACAACAAGGAGCTGACTATTATTGGTGTAAAGATGAATCCATTTACTTTTACAACTGCTATTAATTGGCTCGCAGCTATGGGAGACAGGTAACATAAAAATTAAAAATAGTTGATAAAAAAAAAACACCGTAGTGTATTATACCGATCTCGTAGCGAACAGAGAGATAGTTGTGCCAAAATTAGTTGTAGTAGCAGTTGGTCCAACAGGAAATGGTGGAATTATCAGGCATTTAGACGGTTTTACAAACTATATTATTGGAATCAAAATAGTAAACAACAGCTCACAGCTTAGGTCCCAATAGTAATGTAACATTAGACCGTGGTGCTCGGCAATCGAGCTTCACTTGATTGGCCATCTCTTTAAGCTATGATGCCTTTTGTTTCAAATTGCTGTCTCAAGTAAGTAAGTTCTTTCAATACTTCCCATTCCGTCTAATATCTTTCGGATTAAATTCGTTGTAAGTAGAGAGACAGCTGTAGTTTCTCCCCCGGGACGTCAATAGGCTTCATCGCTTATTGTCAATCTGAGGTCTCCGTTGTTGATCTTGGCTATACAGGAGACAGAAGTTTGCCAACTGTACGTATAAGTAAAAGTTCGTAGTGTGTGTTGAGTCTTTGAAAAAATAAAATATGATGTTAAATGACAGACTGACTGGGTTTCTTATGCCATTTCTTTTACCAGTGGCCATTTATAAATGATTTTTACAAGGATTCTTGTTACAGGTATTTGAACTACGAAAATCTAGGTGTAAAAACCTATACTTTAGCTGAGTATAAAACAGCAATGGCGGACCTGAAAGCAGGCAGTATCTCGAAAGCCATTTTCAAAATTTAAATGAAGAACGAAGTACAAAAAAGAAGATTGAACAAAGAATCGCCTTGCAGTAAAACACAACTGGCTGTTTTAAAAAACAACATTCTAAGTTCGAATCAAAATAAAAATGTTTTTTTTTTTAAATTACGAAATTAATAATTTACATAACAGGCTGTTTCGAAAAAAAAATTATCCTTACTAATATTATAAATGACAAAGTGAGTTTGTTTGTTTGTTATTCCTTCACGTCTTGTCTTGACTAAGCAGCCGATCATAATGAAAATTTGCATACATATTGTTAGGGGTACAGAGCCCAAAATAGGCTACTTTCTATCCCGTGAAAGTATGTCGTTCCAATGGGAAAATATTTTTTCTACTATAGAGGGCGCTGTATCGGCCAACAGATGGCGCCACAAGTCGCGCTATGGGTTGTTTTGTTGTCAAACAAGATCTATGTCATAAAATTAACGCGAGCGAAGCCGCGGGAAAAGCTAGTAATGAATAATATTAGAAATTGGTCGACTCGACTACCACCAGTGGTTTATTTTGACATATAATTTTCGAAGGCATATTAAAAATACATTATTATGTAGTTGTAGTGCATAACTATAGTGATAGGATGAATTATTTATAATAAAACACCATGTAAATTACATATTGTAAAAAAAGTGTTTTATTTATTTATTTATATAACTTTATTGACCACAATACACAAAGTACTGATACAATTGGCGGACTTAATGCTAATTGCATTCTCTACCAGTCAACCATTGGGAGTGCAGAAATTCACGATTGCGGCTTAAATTAAACGAATAAGATATTAATAAAACAATAAATGCAAAGAAAATAAAATGAATAGATAATAAATACAATAATAAAATACATAAGTAATAAATATAATACATAATAGATACAACTTACATACAAATAATTGATGATTCTTGTATTACTTTTATAAGCAATGTATTGTAAATTAAAAGACAAATATTAAGTACTTAAATTAAGAGCACTGAAAAAATGAGCACGTACTCTTTTTTTAAAGATGAAAGAATTGTGGGAATCCCTGATAGGGCCAGGCAGCGCATTCCAGAGTCGTGAAGCATGAAGAGTGAAGGAATTAGACATAAATCCAGAATAAAAAAGAGGAGTGAAAAGTTTGAGAGAATCATTAGAGCGAAGTTGTCTGTCATGTGAGTCGCAGAGATATCGAAATTTTTCTTTGAGGTATACTGGAGAATTTGGGTTAAATAATATGGAGAAGAGTGAACATAATATCCTCTGCTGTCTGCGCTGGCGAATAGGTAGCCATCCAAGTTTTGATCTAAATGACGAGATGTGGTCATATTTGCGCAGACAGAAGATGAAGCGAATGGCATTATTAATTAGTCTATCCAGTTTATTGAGAAGGTCTACGTTAAGATCAGGATAACACACATCACAATAATCAATAAGTGGAAGTATAAGGGATTGAACTAAAGTCACCTTGGTAGCAATAGGTAGAAAATGCCTATACCGATTCAGGGAACGTAGTGAAAACGTAACTGATCGACTAACCTCAGCAATTTGCGTGGTCCAGCTTAACGTAGCGTCTATGTGCAACCCGAGATTCTTAACACTGGAGCTAAATGGTATAGTTTTGCTTTCAAACGTGAGAGGTGGAATCACAGTATAATCTATTCGAGCAGATTGGTTATGGCTACCGACGATTATTGCCTGGCACTTAGGGTTCACTGGTATCCCAAATGATTTGGACCAGTTGCTGATGCAACATAGATTTTTATTTAATTCGTTGACAGCACTATTTATTTTATCTATAGGTTTTTGTACATAAATTTGCAAATCATCAGCGTAGAAGTGGTAAGAACAACTGAGCGAAGAAGACAAAAGATTTATAAAAATAGAAAATAATAAAGGAGATAATATACCACCCTGCGGAACGCCAGCTGTCAGACCATTCCAATCCGACAATTCACGCCCAACACGCACAGCCTGCTGACGACCGCGAAGATATGAGGAGAACCAATCCAAAGCAGAGGGGGAAAAATTCAGATGATCAAGGATGGCAAGAAGTATATCATGGTCAACCATGTTAAAAGCATTGGAGAAATCAATAAGAACGAAAATGGTGACCAATTTGCCTTCCATACCTTCACGAATATCTTCGGTTACCTTCAGGAGAGCAGTGGCAGTGCTATGCCCAGGGCGAAAACCAGACTGAAAGGGGGAAAGGAGGTTATTAGAAAAAATGAAAGCCGACACTTGCTTATGAGCAACAGCTTCTAGGACTTTGGAGAGAAAGGGTAAAATGGAAATAGGCCTGTAATTGGATAGTACTAGAGGTGAGATTATAACACAAAAAAAAGAAAGAAGAAAAAACAAAAAAAAACAATATAAAAAACAATATTGAAAGAAAAAAAAAAAACAAAACAAAAACATCTCCATCGGTGTCAAAAATTTAAACAAGAAAAGATAATGTAAATATTTAGAGAAAATAGTGGTTGCCACAAAAAAGAAGAAGAAGACACTGTCAAATCTAAAATGTCAGTGTCACAGTAAACAAACATGAATGAAATTTTGGAAAATTGCAATGTGATGTGTTAGATTATATTAATTAGAATCAATTTGACGTGAGTGAAGAGAAAATTAAATTTTGTGAAACCCGCAAAGTGCGGATAGTTGTACTGAAGGTACTTTTCTAAATAGTATTGTTACGACACCGACAAAATAAAAATATAAAAAAAAAGATAATCAAATGTTATTTACGGGCTCTGACAAGCCTTTTAGTCTTCAAGGAAGGCTCAGGAGGGGTTGACATCCCTGACGCCGCCGCTGTCCCCGACGCCGCCGCTGTCCCCGTCGCTGCCGCCGCCCCCGTAGCCGAGGAATCCGATCCCGGCTGTACCTCATCCTCAGAAGCGGCGACTGCTAGAAGGTCGCTCTCAGTGACCATCCGCCGTCTCGAGCCATCCCTCAGCTTGACGTATATGACACCATCCGTCGTCCAGCACCGTCTAATGCCAAAGCGCTTGCGAGCCTTGTTGAATACCGACTGCCGCTGGCGAGTGAGAAACTCAGAGACAGCAACAGATGTCCCTTTTAGTGCTGTCTTCTTTCTCCATACAGCAGTCCTCGTTGGCAAGTCGGCAAAACGCAACAACACAGGTCGACATTTCTCATCAGAGGTCTTACCGATGCGATGACAGACGGTCACTTTCTCCGGAGTAAGATCAATGCCCAGTTTGTCACTTAGAAGGCCCAGGATGTGGTCCCTTAGATCTATAGTCTTTTCTTCAGAGACTCCATTGAAAAGAAGATATTTTCCTCTGTGTCTTGTTTCAATAGCGTCAACAGTCATGGAAATTGTGGAAATTTGTTGACGCAGTAAACTTAAAATGGTCCAGACCTCAGATTTGAAGTTGGAGAACTCTTCTTGTAAGGTCATGACAGGGACTTGAGGGGTGGCACCTTGTTGTGATGTGGCCTTGAGCCTCTTCTCGAAGTTTGTCATCTTCTCCAACAGTTTGGCTTCAATTGAATGCTGTGCTTCAAGAATGTCAACGTAACTTGTCATAGTGTAAATAGTGAATTGAATTGAAGTAGTGAGATGTGTTATAGTGACCGGCAGGACTGAGTGAGTAAAACAATATTTAATGCATATAAATGGCTGCAAATACTAGTGTAGGTTAATTATATATAAATCTTCAGATTTCAGTTGAAATAAACACTGTAGCTGGCTAAATTTAATTAAAAATATTTTTCACTCAGAGAGACTATGTTTACTTGTTTCACGCCTACCGCCGAAAAGTTGTTATTTATTACAAAAAACAACTTTTCGGCTTTTTTTTTTGTAAAATGTTTTATTGAGAACAGAGAAAAATAGGGTACTTTTTATCCCGAAAAGTACTCGTTTCCCGTAAGATTTGGTCAAAAGTCTGATAGCCAATGACGGTTCTTATAATAGATGACGCTGTTGGGCATAAAATACACGCCAACGAAGTTACGCGGGTTTCGCTAGTAAAATAAAGGAAACAAAAATTTTCGTTCCAAGATTCCACCCTTTTTTTATTATTTTTGTTTTGTGCGGCTTTAATAGCACTGCGACCAGGACTGGTCTATTGTGATCGCCACACGATTTGTTAGAGCTCACCGCTAAACCCTGCAGCTGTGATGAACCGCAGGATTTGCTTAGGGGGGAACTCCTTTAACTCATCTGGGCTTAATAAGTGTTTCCCTAGATGAGTGCTGCGCTTGTGTATAAATGGCCCACATTCCCCCAGAAGATGCAGTGGTGTTTCATCAGCCTCCTTACATCGTCTGCAGGTGCGTGTGTCACTCAGCCCTAAGTTGGACATGTGCTTATTGAGGCAACAATGTCCTGTAAAAGCTAAGATTCCACCCTTACATACATACATACATACAGTGCAAGTAAAATAAAAGCTTTTTAAAAGCGTACCTATAAAAAATGAGCAGACTTTAAACCTTATTCATCATCATATCAACCCAAAATTATCCCACTGCTGGGATATGGGTCTCCCTTCAATCGAAAGGGACTAGAGCGTACTCTGCCACGCTGCTCCAATGCGGATTGGCAGAGGACGTAACGCATAACGACTGTCATCTGCCGATAAAAGCCGGGACCGACAGCTTAACGTGCCCTCCGAAGCACGGAGAAGCTCGAGATAACGAAACCCATCGAAACGCTGGCTAGGGTCGACATCGCTTGACTTGCGTGTTCATATTAGAGTGCGACACACAGCGACGCCATCGAGCTCCTCATATTTAATTTTTTAATGTGAATTTATTTCTTTTTGTAACAATTTTTGTTTCATCATCATCATCATCTCAGCCACGAGAAGTCCACTGCTGGACATAGGCCTCGACCAAACGCCTCCAATGCGACCTGCTGGCAGCGGCCTGCATCCAGCGGCTTCCCGCGACTAATTTCTTTAGGTTTATTCTGATATGACGACCTCCGTGGCGTAATGGTTACCACGCCAGACCGACACCCAGGAGGTCCCGGGTTCGATCCCCTGTCGGGTCATGATGAAAAACGAACTTTTTCTGATTGGCCTCGGGTCTTGGATGTTTATCTATGTAGTATTTGTTATAAAATATAATATCGTTGAGTTAGTATCCCATAACACAAGTTTCGAACTTACTTTGGGGCTGGCTCAATCTGTATGAATTGTCCCTATATATTTATTTATTATTATTTATTTATTCTAGTTTAGTCTAATTTTTGTTTAAACGGTAATAAATATTTTTTTTTTTTTTTACCTACCTTATTAGTTGGCCTTAAACCTATTTTACAAGAGAATAATGTACCTGTAGGTACTAACACCTATAGGAAGCCGCCCACACAAGTATTTAACAATGGTCTATCCAATATGATTCGGATGGCACTCGTGACATAGTGACCGAATAGTAATCGTGACCGCAAAAAGGTTTGATTAGTTGAAGAGCATTAGGAGCATTTATTAAAATCAACAACACAAAAATATATTTATTACTAGCTGTTCCTCGCGTCTTCGCCCACGTGGGCTTTTTCCTATGGGAATAAGATGTTTTTTCGGAATAAAAAGTAAGTAAGTAAAAAACCTATCCCCAAAAAAATTATGAATCATTACTAACTTTTCCCCGCGGCTTCGTTCGCGGTTAATTTTCTGACATAAATCTCGTTTTAGAACATAACAACCCATAGCGCGACTTGTGGCGCCATCTGTTGGCCGATAGCCCATCCCATACAGCGCCCTCTATAGGAGAATAAATATTTTCTCATTGGAATGACATACTTTCACGGGATAAAAATGTAGACTATGTTGGGCTCCGTACCCCTGACAATATGGATACAAATTTTCATAATGATCGGCTGATTAGTCAACCCGTGAAGGAATAACAAACCAACACTCACGTTCTCATTTATAATATTAGTATGATATGATTAGTATGGATATTGTGTTGTTACATCTCCAAGGGTTTAAGGCAGCGTTTTCGATAAAAGCTCCCAAACTTTAATATACTAGCTTTAACTAAATATTTAACTAATAAATCGGAATGTACACTAACAAAACAGGATGTGATGTTAATTTCAATTGAAATTATACAGAATTGAAATCGTCGCAGAGAAATCCAGCTAAAAGAAACAGTGTTTAGTCTCTTGGACTATTTTATACAGATCTATCGTTACAGAACGATGATCGATTAATATAACACAGATTAATTAATCAAATAAATAATAAACATGTTTTATGTAACATAGTAATTTCGGATAATTGTTATTTTGATCGATGGTTTAATATTTAACGGTTATTGTAACAGTAAAATGTTCATACCCATACCCAGACTATGTGTTACCAAATACTATAGAAGACTAATACGCACAGCTTCGGAAGAATTCGGGCAAGATGCGACACTAGCGCCCCTACGGCATGAGGGCGGCATGAGGTGAACGATTTCAAAACTTTTGTGCGTTTTGTATGCAAAATGTTATAGCGCCCCTAGCGGCATGAGGTGAACGGAGGTTGCCAAGTCATTGTATGAGAAACGTCAAGAGCTGTGCGTATTAGTACCACTACACTGTATACATCAGGCGTTCTACGTTCAACTCGTCAGCCTTTAGAAACATACAAGCACCGGACTGTTGCTTTCACCGGCTGTTTCCGCTACCAGGCAACCAAATGTTGGAATAACATCCCTCCACCAATTAGATCTGTCACTTCCAAGCATAGTTTTAAATCACGTTTGAAGTCGTTTTTACTTGAAAATCAAAAACAATATGGACGATCTATGGTTGTCTAGGTGGCGGCTCTGTATGCGTGGTTCGAACACACTTGTACCCTCAGTTTTTATTATTTATGTTTTTATTATTTATATTTTTATCATTTTATTTCGTCTATGTATTTAAGTTTCCATCACTGCAATACTGTTTAATCGGATATTAATTATTATTACACAATTTTCAGACTTTTAATATTTACAATATTTTAATGAGCAGCTTAAAGTCTTTGGCTTACGTCAGTACCGTCTGCGCGCCTCTCGCCCAGTGTGGGTGATAACTGAAAAGCAGTGTTTTGCTCTCCGAGCAATCGACACACTGAGCTATTACCCATATTTGTATCACTGCGGCACACGCACACAATTTTTGTTGCCGTCATGTTACAGTTGTTTATGTTTTGTTTTGTATATTTCTGTTGAGATTTATGTATTCTTTCTTTTTATGTAATGTGTGCTTTAGCTGATGCAAATAAAAAAATTATCTATCTATCTATCTATCTATCTATCTATCTATTAGTCTTCTATAGTATTTGGTGTTACCACGGGCCACCATACATTCCCACTTTTATGTC
Source organism: Endotricha flammealis (assembly GCA_905163395.2). NCBI lineage: Eukaryota > Metazoa > Arthropoda > Insecta > Lepidoptera > Pyralidae > Endotricha > Endotricha flammealis. Next base: position 2,430,886 of record LR990882.1, on the reverse strand, counting down.
TCCTGTATAGCCAGGAACAACCACCTCAGATTGACAATAAGCAATTTAGCATTTTTTCTCCTATAAACTTACATTAATTTGCTATTTGTTATAATTTATATGATGTCTAATAAAATACTCGCAACTTCGTTTGCGTATATCTCGCTTTCCCGTGGAAATTTTGAAAAATCCTTTCTTAGTACACCCCTAGACGTCGTAAGGCACCTACATTAAAAATTTGGAATCTCTAGACCCAGCGGTTTGGGCTGTGCGTTGATACAGTCAGTCATTATTATTCAGTAATCATACTAATATTATAAATGGGAAAGTGCGTTTGTTTGTTATATTCATTCACGGCTTGACTAATCAGCCGATCATTATGAAAATTTGCCAGGGGTACAGAACCCAACATAGGCTACTTTTTATCCCGTGAAAGTATGTCATTCCAATGGGAAAATATTTTTTCTACTATAGAGGGCGCTGGGATGGGCACGGGCTATCGGTCAACAGATGGGTTGTTTTGTTGTCAAACGAGATCCAAGTATGTCATAAAATTAATAAATAAATAAATAAAAAAATAAATAAAATTAACCGCGAGCGAAGCCGTGGGGAAAAGCTAGTATATTATGTTTATAGTTGGGAATAGCATTCCTATGAATGTGCAATGGAAGATTGAGCTGTATTTTGGTAAAATCGTAAAAAAATTGGATTACGCTGACCGTGCGTCATAGTGCGGACAATGTACCATACATTGGACTGGGGCCCCACGGTCGCAATTGATGTGAGGAGTAAGGCACCAAACACACGAGCAGAGTGCATGCTGCCTGCTGTCGATACAAAGCTGTCGACATTGACGGCTGCAGCCGTCGACAGCGGCATTTTGCTTCGTCGACAGCGGCATTTTGCTTCGTCGACAGCTGCAGTTTTTCTGCGTCGAAAGCATGCAGTTGAGTGGTCGACAGCAAAATGCTGCTCGTGTGTTTGGTGCCAGCTGTCGACATTGATGGACTGCAGCCGTCGACACTGTCGACAGCGGCATTTTGCTTCGTCGACAGCTGCAGTTTTTCTGCGTCGAAAGCATGCAGTTGAGTGGTCGACAGCAAAATGCTGCTCGTGTGTTTGGTGCCAGCTGTCGTCATTGATGGACTGCAGCCGTCGACACTGTCGACAGCGGCATTTTGCTTCGTCGACAGCGCAGTTTGCTGCGTCGACTACATGCAGTTGAGTGGTCGACATCAAAACGCTACTCGTGTGTTTGGTGCCTAAGAAAAACATATTTGTCCTTGTAACCTTTGCCAATAATGTACCAGATGAACGCCCACAGAGATCTATTGATGATAGTATCTGACATACTGACATTTTCCACAACGAGACAGAGGCGTTATGTGTAAACGAAAACAAACAACAATGAAATACCAACCTGTCTGTTGTTCCTATTAATAGGAACTACGTTTCAACATAGGAATTACTAGCGATACCTGCGCAATTTCCATTGCACTCTTTCGCGTGGCAATTTCGGAAAATTCTAGCTTTTATATGCCACAAAGGTGGCAAGCATACCGCCCGCCTGATGGTAATCACCGTAGCCTATAGACGCTTGCAATACCGGGGGTATCAGTCACGCGTTGCCAACCCTCCCAACCGTCCCAAGTTGAGCTCTGGAGACCTTACTCACCGTAGGAACACAACATGGCCGAGACCAATGCTATTTGGCTACGATCTTCTGTAAGGTGGAGGTCCTTCCCCAGAAGGGCTGCCCCGATTTGAGCGGATTATCCGCTGTGTCCTACCTCTTTTTGTTTATGAACTAATGAAACAAACAAGTTAGTGGAGCAAGCCGCAACAGTGAAGACGGCATTTTCATCGGTTAAACCGTTTCAGAGATTAGCGTGCACAATATAAACACAATGTACATACAGTTAAACGGTTAAAATTCATAAAATCATTGTTTTGCATCCAGATATTAGTAATAACGTTAGTACTTATATTTCGATGTTGTTTTGGTCTCCCTCTATAATAGTTTTCTCTCTCTATAAAATTTATTTAATTATTAATTATTCGGATCTCACTCTTCGCACGCAGAAAGGGTACATTACATACATACTTTATTTAATTTAAATTTTAGATGCCTATTTGCGGAGGACATGTAACAACACAGCAATTACTATTGGTACAGAAAGATTATGATTAATTCAAAGTCAAAAATATCTCATACAAAAGCAAGTGAAATGAATTCAATGAGAATTTAAAAAAGTCGAATAATTGTCTTCATTGTCGCATTAAAATATCTTAGGTAGTTGCCTCACCGCCGACGAGAAATCAAATTTCATTATTTGCAGAATATAATAGACTTCGATGGTACAGTGTTTAATAAAGACGCCGTACATCCAGCTTTGGGCACCCTTTACGTACGGAATCCAAAAAAGTTGTAAGGTTACATATTACTCGCGACGCGACACTGGATAAAGTTGTGACGATTCGAAAGAGCTTATATTATGCCGACGACAGACATGTGTTCAAAGATGTGTTCACATGTGTGGCACGGGCATTTGATACTATTATCACATATTTGATCACTTATGTGCACTTTCCGTGTCGGTTTTTTACTTTGAACATGTCTGGCGCCGGCATTAGGCCAATTTGAATAAAATATTTGAGTTTGACTCATTGATCAATATGTACTTACTAGATAAGCAGATCCTTGAACAATTCCTGCTCCATTTTTAATTAAATTGTAACTAAAGTCCGCTGCAGCGCTGTACCTGAATTACTTGTTTAATCAAACATTATAATACAGCACTGCAGCGCTAAATCTTTTTTAATGTCCAAATTTCCACGACTAAAGAGCCGTCTGTTTCATGGCGCATACGTCATGCTTTGACTGTTTTATTATGAAGTTCCTGTTACCCGCGAATTAGCCGAAGGAGACAACATCGAGACTCATCGAGCTCGCGGTGTGACAACTGGGTCCAAACAAAAAAAACATCATATAAATGCACAAAGTGGTCGATTATAATACCACCGTGAATTACTGTGACATTGTGACACATGGAAATGAATGATAATCTTACGAGGAAAACGAAATCATTCCAGCATAGCACAACATTTGGTACGCATGGGAATATGTCAAAATATTTGGTAAAGGGCCTTATATCCATACTAATATTATTTATTCATCTAAGGTTAAACATTCAATACAATTATAAAGAGGAAAGATTTTTTTTTCATGCATAAATAAATAAATATATAGGGACAATTCACACAGATTGAGCTAGCCCCAAAGTAAGTTCGAAACTTGTGTTATGGGATACTAACTCAACAATATTATATTTTATAACAAATACATATAAAGATAAACATCCAAGACCCGAGGTCAATCAGAAAAAGTTTTTCATCATGACCCGACCGGGATTCGAGCTCGGGACCTCCTGGGTGGCGGTCTGGCGTGGTAACCATTACGCCACGGAGGTCGTCAAATACATGTTTTATAATTTTTTATTTATAAAAATTTAGAAAGAAAAAACAAGTATCTGATGGTCAAAAAAGGCCGTAACCGGTTTTCTTTCGCCGTTTCTTTTACCGGTGGTCATTTTGCTTTGTTTTCGAAATGGTGGTAGTTTATAGAGTAGCTTATTTAAAGAATAATAGTATTATTATGTTACATTCATTGTAAATGACGTGTCTAAGTGTCCACGCCCACAGAATAAAGTATTTTTGAATTTGAATTGAATTTGATTGTTTGTTCGTTGGGCTCCGAAATTAAGGGACCGATTTGAAAGATTCTTTCACTTTTGACTACTTACATAATAATAATAATAAAACGTTTATTTTCTCTCCACAATCATAGGCTTAGGTGGTAATTGAACAAGACATATAATACAGTTATAATACAGGGAGAGACTGGAGCCTGAACTAAGCCGAGGCTGTATCTTATGTTGGGCACCAGGACCCCCCACCTGGAAAATAGATAATATATAAATAGTACTACTTACATGTAATCTCAGTTGTGGTTGTCATCTTGGGGGACTGGTCTGCTCGCTTTATTAACATCTACATATTCGACATATTTAGGATTTGACCATAGCGCTATTTGGATCGACATCCCGCGTTTAGAGCTTGATTTCTGTGTGTACCTGGATCTGTATTTTATTTATTCTTATAAATGTACTTAAACATTGTAACAAAAGAGTGAAAGAAAAAAATTGCTAAATGACAAAAAAGGCCGTAACCGGGTTTCTTTCGCCATTTCTTTTACCGGTGGCCATTTTGCTTGTGTCCGAAATGGTGGTAGTATATAACGTAGTTTATTTTCTTTATACATTTATACAAATTGTAAATGACAGAAAAAGTGCCTGTGATTTTATTTCGTTTCGTTTCCACTTGAATCCCTCAATTTTCAAAAAATAATCGAGATCCTTACCAAAACCCGTGCGAAGTCGGGCGGGACGTTTAAAGACATTAGTGTAAACATGAAATAGCAATAAAAAAAAATTGTAGCGCCTGGGGCTAACCACATCGTCCTTATAGCAGTATTATTTAGGTTTTTAGTTTTAGGTTCATTATGATTTGTAAATAATAATATGTTTAATTTAGTTTTAGTATGTGTTATTTCAGAGTATAGATCAAAAGCAATAAAAATGCACAGCACATTCGGTATTAACTTATGCCAGCTACGCATTATCCTATCCATCCGCGCTGGACGTGTCCGTGCACGGTAGTGCGTGCGTGAATCGTGCACGGACTGCGTTCAGCGCGGATGGATAATGCGTAGAGGGCTTTATGTTAACTTGGTTCTTAAAGTTATTTTAAACTAGCTGACCCGTGCCCACTTCGTTGGGCTTAATGTTAAAAGCCTTTTTATTTTTTGGTTTTTTATATAACCTATGACACTCAGCAATAATGTGGCCCCTTACAATTTAACAAATACACAAACTTTACCTCTTTATAATATTAGTATAGATAGTATAGAAGTATAGATAAACGTTTAGAGACTTGTCAGACTATAACTAGTTCTAACTAAATACAAAATTAAATTAAATCGGATTGTACTGTAACTAAATTAGTTAGTAAAGTATATATGTACGTAGTTTCAAGAGTACGAATTAGGATTTGCTATTAATATTAAATTGAAATTAATTTCAACAATCCAAACCGATCGAGGGGAACTCTTCTGCGTACACCACATAAGAAATAGTGTTGTATGTTCAAGGGTGTTACCAAATGTTGAGTACCCCACCGCCCATTATTGTGTCAGATGTGATCTGGGTGTACAGTTAACACAAACGGACACAATACAGTGAATCATTCATATGAGAAACGAAAGTGGGTTACTTATTGAGCTCAGTGTACTATAGATATTGGTTCAGTAGATTTTTTGACAAAATCAAACAGCGCCATCTAGTTCCAAAGTCCTTTCAATACTTCCTACTCCGACTATTTTCAAAATATTTATTCAGTGAGTAGGCTCACAGACACTTATGTATGCTCGCTTCTTGCAGGTTCCCAGGTCATAGTCATTCGGAAACACCGCTGCTGCAGCGCTGCTGGCGGGAGTTGGTTCCAAATCGTCTTTCTCTCGTCAATGATTACATAACAGTTCAATTCAATTCAAAATATTTTTATTCAAATAGGCCTAATATAAGCTCTTTCAAATCGTCACAATTTTTTCTTACCACCAGTTCAGACGGCAGATTTGTGCTAAGAAGAAGCTGGCAAGAAACTTAGCACTTGCTCTTTTAAAATGGTATTAATAAGATACAAATTACAACGACAGAAAATATAAACATATGTCATTACCATTTTAAAAGAGCAAGTGCTAAGTTTCTTGCCGGTTCTTCTTAGCACAAATCTGCCGTCTGAACTGGTGGTAGGGAAAAAAAAAAAAGTGACGATTCGAAAGTGCTTGTAATATGCCTATTTGAATAAAAATATTTTGATTTGATTTGATTTGATTTGATTTAAAATTAATACAAAATATCTGTAATTTGTGATGACGAAAAAAAAATAATGCAAATAATTAAAGATTAATAACACTATAAATGAAGAGAAAAAAATAGTATTAAATTATTTATGTACGAGCTGTTACCCGCGACTTCGTCCGCGTGAAACGCTAAAATAAGGATAACACCTTTTCCTGACATGCGATTTAAATGAAACAAAGCCTATATTCTGCTCCATCCGAAGCTCTATCTTCCTGTGAAAACAGCATTAAAATCCGTTCAGTAGCTTAGAAGATGTACGCGTTCAAACAGACAGACAGACAAAAAAATCCAACAATTTTTTTTCTTTTATTACCTTACTCTAACTGTTCCCTCTCCATTTTTGCCAAATATGTCCAATGTACAGACATATCGGGGTCTACTGTTTTATAATATGTATAGATTATTAATCTACTCCTTAAACTAATGGGAAAGGAAAGCAAAATGACTACTGGTCAAAGAAATGGCGAAAGAAAACCAGTTACGGCCTTTTTTGTCATTTATCCAATACATTTAAATAAAAAAATAAAAAATACAGATCCTGGTACATACAGAAATTATGTACTAAACGCGGGATGTCGATCCATATAGCGCTATGGTCAAATCTATACATATAATAAAACAGTAGACCCCGATATGTCTGTACTTTGAACATATTTGGCAATAATGGAGAGGGAACAATTAGAGATAGGTCTGGAATAAAAGCAAAAAAATTTTTATTTTTATTTTTTGTTTGTCTGTCTGTCTGTTTGAACGCGCACATCTTCTAAGTTACTGAACGGATTTTAATGCTGTTTTCACAGAAAGATAGAACTAGGCTTGGAGCAGAATATATTCTTTGTTTCATTTAAATCGCATGACAGGAAAATTTGAACATTTCACGCGAACGAAGTCGCGGGTAACAGCTAGTTCTAAATATGTCTATTCTTTCTGATTCAAATCGTTGTGAGTTCCAAGACAGGTGTAGTTTCTCCCCGTCGTCAATAAGCTTCATCGCTTATTGTCAATCTGAGGTCACCGTTGTTGATCCTGGGTACACAGGAGACACATCGGTGGGAATGTGTGGTGGGCTTGCCCCGAATCTAGTCCCAAATCCCAAACAAAGAAAATCACGTACGTACCACCTTAAAAGAGCAAGTGCTAAGTTTCTTGCCAGATCTAGTGCAAATCTAGCGTCTGAAAGGTAGGAAAAAATTGTGACGATTCGAATGGGATTTGGTCAAAGCTCAGATATAGATGGCGCTGCTGTGCATAAATAAATACACGCAAACGAAGTTGCGCGGGTTTCACTAGTATTATTATTTATATTACTACCTGTACCCGCGGCTTCGCCCGCGTGGATACTGCCTTTCCCGTGGGAATTCTATAAATTGCCGTCTTTATCCTTGTCAACATCATAAAAGGAAACCATAAACAAAAATCCAGCTTTCTAGGTTGAGCGCCTGCAATAATACTCTTACAGTCCTATTACTCCCTTTCCCGTGGGAATTCTACAAATTGCCGTCTTTATCTTTGTCAACATCATAAAGGGAACCTCTATACAAAATTCCAGCTTTCTAGGTTGCGCGCCTGCGATAATACACTTATAGTCCTATTACTCCCTTTCCCGTGGGAATTCTATAAAACCCCATCTTTGTCCTTGTCAACATCATAAAGAGAACCTCTATACAAAATTTCTAGCTTTCTAGGTTGAGCGCCTTCGATAATACACTTACAGTCTTATTTCATGAGGAAGGTTTATGTATAAAATTTGACTTTGCACCAACGTTTTACTCCCTTATGGGATGAATTTCCAAAAATCCTATCTTAGTGAGCACTTACGCCCCAAAAGGAACCCCCACGCAAAATTTGAGACTCCTGGTACTTGTAGTTTCGGAGATTTCGTGATGAATCAGTCAGTGATTTTCTCTTTTATATATATAGATACATAGGTAGCAAATTAAAATTGAGTTCGGTTTGCCAAAATTTTCGTAATTAAAACAGTCGATGTCTAGTTTACAATCTCATGCGCTACCTTGGGAGTCGATTGAGAGACGATTGTTATTAGATCTTGATTGTTTTTGTTAGAAGAATAAGTCTTTATGTTAGCCAATCGACAATTGTGTATTTTTTTTCTATTCCACTAAGGTGGGAAACAGGCATACGGCCCGCCTGATGGTAATCACCGTAGCCTATAGACGCTTGCAATACCGGTGGTATTACTCACGCGTTGCCAACCCTCCCAACAACCCAATTGGAGCTCTGGAGACCTTACTCACCGTAGGAACACAATATGGGGCAGACCAATGCTATTTGGCTACGATCTTCTGTAAGGTGGAGGTTCTTCCCCAGACGGGCTGCTCCGATTTGAGCGGTTTATCAGTGTGTTCTACCTCTCTGAGCAAACTGAACTTGAAACTGTTATTAGATTTTGACTGTTTTTGTTAGAAGAATTACTTCTTAGGTTAGCCAACCGACATTTGTGTAAAATATCGTCACATCTGCGAGAATTTCGGTGAAAATTGCCCGCTTAATGAAAATACTGCTTGAAGTATGATGCAACACGACCTCGGCAGCGGGGTCCTATATTCATAACTATGTTTGTAGCGATAACAAAAAAAACAATGAAAAATTTAATCTTAAGTGTGTAATTTTAATTTGAAGCATAATATTATTAAAACTAAACTAAACATATTATTATAAACAAATTATAATGAACCTAAAACTAAAAACCTTAAAAATATAATAAAATAACTAAAATTTATTGTTAAAAGGTGTCCTTTTAGGCAAAGGTTCCGAAGATACTGGCCGCGTTCCCCCTTTGAATAGCTAGACTAATTCTTTGTCCGAGGTAGCTGCCAGCTCTTCGGTCTCCTGTGATGAAAAATTAAAGTATCAATTCGTGTTGGAGCAGCGTGGCAGAACGGTCTTATTCCCTTGAATTGAAGGGAGATCCGTATCCCTGCAGTGGGATGATTATGGGTCGATATGATATGATGATGAATTGGTAAGCGATCCACAAGAGAATCCAACGCGATCCAAATGCGCGCGACAGGTTCTCGATCCAAGCGTTTGATGTGGACTTGCCTCACGCGGTCGAAGCGTACTTAGGTACGCTTAACTAAGCGTACTTAGGTACGCTTAAGCTTAACTAATTCATACAGATTGAGCTAGCCCCAAAGTAAGTTCGAAACTTGTGTTATGGGATACTAACTCAACGATATTATATTTTATAACAAATACATATATAGATAAACATCCAAGACCCGAGGCCAATCAGAAAAAGTTCGTTTTTCATCATGACCCGACCAGGGATCGAAGCCGGGACCTCCTGGGTGGCGGTCTGGCGTGGTAACCATTACGCCACGGAGGTCGTCAACATATTAAATAGATTCCTTATTGAGCATGAGTTTTATTTTATTAATGATTTCCTGGAATCCAGATTTTAACATTGTTGATATCCGACTGAGCGCCAGATTACAAAACATAAATTATGTGTTGTAACACTTGCAACTTGCAATTTTGTATGCCCATAAGGCTGATCACGGCTTGTTCTGAAATAATGTTATTGTATGTAACATCTTATTTACCCGTGGATCACAAATAAATTATTTGATTTGATTTGAATAACAGCCAGTGCGATCCGCGATCCAGTGGCTGAATCGCGGTTTGAGATCCCAAAAAAAATCCCTTTCGGACCATCAAGTTGATTTCGCGTAAAGTTGAATTCCGTAAAAGTTGATTTCCTAGAATGTTGAATATCATCAAATTGTTTTCCCGTAAAGTTGAATTCCGTAAAAGTTGATTTCCCAGAATGTTGAATATCATCAAGTTGATTTCCCGTAAAGTTGAATTCCGTAAAAGTTGATTTCCCAGAATGTTGAATATCATCAAGTTGATTTCCCGTAAAGTTGAATTCCGTAAAAGTTGATTTCCTAGAATGTTGAATATCATCAAGTTGATTTCCGTAAAAGTTGATTTCCCAGAATGTTGAATATCATCAAGTTGATTTCCCGTAAAAGTTGATTTCCCAGAATGTTGAATATCATCAAGTTGATTTCCCGTAAAGTTGAATTCCGTAAAAGTTGATTTCCTAGAATGTTGAATATCATCAAGTTGATTTCCCGTAAAGTTGAATTCCGTAAAAGTTGATTTCCCAGAATGTTGAATATCATCAAGTTGATTTCCCGTAAAGTTGAATTCCGTAAAAGTTGATTTCCTAGAATGTTGAATATCATCAAGTTGATTTCCCGTAAAGTTGAATTCCGTAAAAGTTGATTTCCCAGAATGTTGAATATCATCAAGTTGATTTCCCGTAAAGTTGAATTCCGTAAAAGTTGATTTCCCAGAATGTTGAATATCATCAAGTTGATTTCCCGTAAAGTTGAATTCCGTAAAAGTTGATTTCCTAGAATGTTGAATATCATCAAGTTGATTTCCCGTAAAGTTGAATTCCGTAAAAGTTGATTTCCCAGAATGTTGAATATCATCAAGTTGATTTCCCGTAAAGTTGAATTCCGTAAAAGTTGATTTCCCAGAATGTTGAATATCATCAAGTTGATTTCCCGTAAAGTTGAATTCCGTAAAAGTTGATTTCCTAGAATGTTGGATATCATTAAGTTGATTTCCCGTAAAGTTGAATTCCGTAAAAGTTGATTTCCCAGAATGTTGAATATCATCAAGTTGATTTCGCGTAAAGTTGAAATTCCGTATCTAAATACATTTGTCATGCATGTCAAGAAAAAAAGCTAGGTCGTATGTAGAAGTGCCAACCTTTCTGTTACGAACTTGCTAGTAGGCTGGAAGTAAATAATTTTTGGATAGGCACTTTTTTTTTATTTTCATATTTCGGAAGAAAAAAAACTGTCATATTGTTTATTTTCTTTTTCTTTTGTTTCATTGTTCTTCTTCACCTTAACTAACTAGGATTTTGGCGCCAACTACGACAGCGTGCACTTGGACTCGTGATTAAAACATGAATTTCTGTGTGTTTCAACGTTTGATTCAACGTTAATAATGTGAAGTAAAGCAAATAATGGTTAAAGTGCATTGTGATTTCAGTTTATAATCAGGACCTTTTAAAAGTGCATTATCGTGTTGACTTCAAAATACGCCTTTTCTGAAGAAATGTTGCTATCATCTTCCTACAGGGCGTTTTGACTCAGAGACTGTATACTGCCTTAGTTCTCCACTTCACTACCTTTTCCCCCCTGTACACTTTCAAAGTCTTGTCCATTTTCTTTCGCCTTCCAAAAAATTTCACTATGCTCCACTTTTTCGTCTGACGCTCCAACAAAACCAACTGTGCACACTCGTCCTTTATTTATTAATAGGTCAAAGTTAAAACAAAGATAATATGCAAATTATTACAATAACTAGAGCGCGGTTTAAGGCGGTTGTTACTGGTATAAACTAGATTTTTTTCTGTATTTTTATAAAACCATAGACTATTAGTAGATTAGATTATTGACAGTATAGATTCGGATGGATGCGGAAAGCGGAGGATCGCATTTAGCGGAACCCATTGGGAAAGGCCTATATTCAGCAGTGCGTAGATACAGGCTGATTGATAGATAGATTGACAGGCAGGTATTGGCCGCGGCTTCAGTCACGTGGCATATTTCAGATTAATTATGCTTATGACACTCACAATAATAACTGGGCTCTCTATTCGTAAAATTATTTTCAAAATCGATTCAGCAGCCCCTGAGATTACCCTCTACAACAATGACCGATACTGGCTTTACAAAAAACTCACAATTTGAGCTTTTATAATATTATGTCGACTAGCGAAATCCGAGTGACTTCCCATGGGAACTTCCCGTTATCCCGCTTTCCCGTGGGAATTACGGAAAATCCCTTCTTATCGGATGCTTATGTCATACAACCTCACTACATCTATAAGAACACACCTCCAAGTTTCAGAAGGTATCTACGATCAGCGGTTTACTATTATTCATTACTAGCTTTTCCCCGCGGCTTCGCTCACGGTTAATTTAATGACATAGATCTCGTTTGACAACAAAACAACCCATAGCGCGACTTGTGGCGCCATCTGTTGGCCGACATCATAATTGCAGCTCCACATATAGCAGAAAAAATATTTTCAATATTTTCCCATTGGAATGACATACTTTCACGGGTGTAAAGTAGCCTATGTTGGGCTCTGTACGACTGACAATATTTATACAAATGATCGGCTGATTAGTCGAGCCGTTAAGAAATAACAAACAAACAAACTCACTTTCTCATTTATAATATTAGTATGATATTTACAACTACAAGGTGGTCAGATAACCTAAGGATATTACAGGAAGCCGCAGGATGCAGGCAGGCATTGGAGGCGTTTGGAGGAGACCCATGTCCTGCAGTAGACTTCTTGTGGCTGAGATGATGAAAATCCATGCGAAGCCGGTGCAGTGCGCTAGTAATTAAAATGTAATAACCCTTAATAATGAAATAATTAGAAATTAATGAAGAAAAAGAAAAATATAGGTCATATTGATAACGAATGCATTGAATGAACACGAGGTAGGTATAGTATTATAATTATCTGTGGCGGGATACACATGAGATATATTTTGAAGTTAATTCTCGCTATATATCCGTTGTTTATTCCACACCACTGTGTATATGACATTTCGCAAATTTTTCATGTAAATTGTATAGTGCTACCCTACCAACATCTTTATGAACGTGAGTGACCTTTGTAGGAGGGCGTTACTTATCAGAAATCTAGTACCCATAGTACAAGCTGAGTTGCTTAGTTTGGGACTAGATGGCGTTGTGTGATTCATTAAAACTCCGAATAGGAGATTGGCAGATTATTCGGCCGGATTTCGAGAGGACGTGGGTTCGAATCCCACCTGGGACGGGGAGATGAATTGTTTCTTTCAAAAATATTTTGAAAATAAGGTTATTACTTATAAACTTTTTTTAGTTGTACACCAGTCGCTTTGTGATCTGCTGTACAGTCAACTAAGAAAGAGGCGACCAGGGCAGAGAACTAAGAACAAAGATTTTAACGCTAATAAATGTATCGTTATGAAACTTTGTAAAACCTCGCAATATTTAAAAAACTTGAATCATATTTACGGCCCTGCTCGCCTGTTTCATTGGCCGACTGTACTATCACCGCTCCATTTTATGCTCTATTTTTATAACTTTCGACTTTTATTGTTACATTATACAAAAGATAAGTGAAAACTAAACTACGAATAGAAAACTATCATCTATAAATAACTACAATGTGTACTGCGCAAAAACGCACATTTTTCACCTTGACACACAAACATAGAAATTCTATTGAATTTACGAAACGTTTTTAAATAGCTATTCATTGTTTGAGATGCATCTTCGAATTGATCCGTTGACACACATTCTCGTGTGTGACATATTCCATTGTGATAGCCTCGGCATTAAAAAAAAATAAATCTGTCCCCTACATAAAAGTTCATTTCGTTTTTGGTAGCTACAAAGTGTGCGCGTTGCCGCGTAAAAAATATTTGTATCACAGATTAAAAATATTCCTTTTAGAAGTGTTTGGCGCGAAACATAGAAATTAAAAAGTAAAACAGTATTTTTTTTAAAAGTGCTTGTCGCGTAATTTTTCTTTAAAACGTTCTTTTTTTTAAAGAATAATAATATGGACTTTTTTGTTTTTGACTTTTTTTAAATGAAAAAGTGTGGATTTTATAAAATTATTATTGATTTTATACAATTTGCTTTACATAAAATCTGTAAATAAAACAGTGTTAAAAAATAACATTATATTATTCGAGTGATTTATAATAATAGTGTCGGAAAAAGTGACATATAACGGAACAATTTTTTTTTATAAAAAAAAAGTGTTACATATAAAATGTATGTTATATACATAATATTATTAATAAAAATAGTTAATTGTGATTATTTCTTGAATAGAATTAATCATATGGAATATTATAAGAACAAAACTCGGCCGTCGAAGGCGTTTGAGAGTTTTTCGACTAATTATTTCAACCAAAACCTGAAACCTATAAGAAATAAGGTACAATGTGGAACGAGGACTGTCGATTTTAATCCCAGAAGAATCGGGAAGATCGTAGGAGGTACTGAGACACCTTATGGAGCATTCCCTTGGCAGGTATGTAATTTTAGCCATTCAGTTCCATTTGAATATTGGTCAAGCCCACTACACATTCGCACCTCTGTGTTTCCTGTAAAATCAGGATCAATATCGGCGACCTCAGATTGACAATAAGCAATGAACCATTTTGGCAATAAGCAATGAAGCATATTGACGTCCCGGGAGAGACACTACAGCTTTCTTGGAACTCACAACGAATTTAATGAGAAAGAAATTAGATGGAGTAGGAAGTATTGAAATGGACTTCCCCCTTACTTGAGAGATAGAAATTTGAAACAAAAGGGCAGTACACCACTGTCTGTTGCTACATTTCTATCGGGACCTAATGCTGTAAGTTGTTGTTGCAAAATGGTGGGGCCTTTAAAAGTCTGGTATGTATGGGTATGTTTGTAGTGGTGCATTAATGAAATGAGCTAACTTCAACCGGGGAAATACCATCCTCTCATAGAAACTCGGCGTGAGGAATAACGTATCATTCGCATTTCTGTCAAATTCATGTATTCCAAATATTGCACGCGCAATATTAAAATGTTAATACTATAATGGCCAATGAGTGAGGAGCTGAGAAATTTTTAATTAGATACGATACAAAACACTAAAGGCTTTCGAACCCACTCTCGACCATGGTATCTGTCTTAATTTTATATTATTATAACGACAAAATAAATTTTCAATTTACTTAATCCTTGTCCAGAAAGGGCGAAATCGCCGCATGTTTTCGACGTCTTCTATATCCATCGCGGAGTTGTAATCATTTCATCGTAAACTCTAGCATACAAAGAGGTCAATGTCAATTCAAGTTTAAAAACATAGTCATGTCACGTAATAATGTATAATGTTTTAGTTTTAAAGTTCTCTCAAATAACACACGTTTATATTTCTTTCTTTTTGCATTTAAATTTAAATTAGTCAATAATGTTTGCATGTATAAATTTCTTATAAGTGCTGTGTACAATTGTTTAGGATTCCAGAATTATATTTATGTTAATGTAATATTATATAAAACAATTGTATGTTCTGTTATCTGTAATTGTACCTAATAATAAAAATAAAATAAAAAATAAAATAAAAATAAAAATGTTGCACGAAACGCGACCACCACCGCGCGTACATGTGTACAGGGTCTTATTCGTAAGCAGGAAATCTATCTTTCAAAGATTCAGGTCAATGCTTATTGACCTTATCAGGATTGCGACACAGCACACGTAATAATAAACAAAAGATTGCATTAAAAAAAACGAAACGTCATTAACACATTACGTAATGCGCCATTTTGAAAAAAAGCCCGCCAAAACAAAATGACAGCTCGCCATTTTGCCTGCTCAGAAAATTATAGTAAGGTATTGTTTGAAACACTTTCACTCGTCAAGCGAAATCAATTTTCTTTTGTTTCGTTATTGCTATTGTTTTTTTTGGGGGTCAACGAGTTACTCATGATCATACCATATTAGGACCAGTCCACTACGTATTCCCACCACTGTCTCCTGTAGACTCAGGAACAACAACGGCGAGCACAGATTGACAAATAGGCAACATGGACCTTACACATTTTGAAAAGACTTCATGGCGCGCAATGAGTCCGTCGCGTACTTTTTATAGACACAGAGAACACACATTTAGTCTGTCATCTTCACGTATAAGTAGAACGGGACAAGTCCTCACACCCACCGCTTCGTCTCCTCTAGATCCAGGATCAACAACAGCGTCCTCAGATTGACAATAAGCAATGAAACTTATTGACGTTCCGGGGGAGAAACTACAGCTGTCTTGGAACTCACAACGAATTTAATCAGAAAGGAAATAGACGGAGTAAGAAATATTGAAAGGACTTCCCTCGCGCTGGAAACGTTTGGGCAAGGCCTATGTTCAGCAGTGGACTTCTTGTGTGTGGCTGAGATGATGATGATGCAATTAATATGGGATCCCAAATATATTTCACCTGTATATATACGACTAGCTTTTTTGTCCGCGACTTCGTCCGCATGAAGTTCCGGACCCGTTCCCGTGGGAACCACATTGAATTTCGCGAAAAACTATAGCCTTTGTCACTCCCTGATATTGTAGCTTTCTACTGGTAAAAGTATTTTTGAAATCAGTCCAGTAGTTTCGGAGCCTATTCAATGCAAACAAACAATCAAAATCTTTCCTCTCTATAATATTGGTATAGACTAAATGGAATTTAGCAATTTTAACATATTCTCGCCCACTCCATATCCAAATAAGTATTATAATATTGAAACGCTTCTAAAAATACACTTTAATTTAAACAAATTAGGAAAGCTATTTTAAAATATATTCAGAATAGTTTTTAAGGTTAATTACTTAAGGGCTCATTCAGACTAGCTACTTTTAATCGCAGCGATCGAACATGTAAGAGACGTGTTTGTTTTTTATTTATACCACTAAGGTAGCAAACAAGCATATGGCCCATGGTCCGCCTGATGGTAAGCAGTCACCGTAGCTTATAGACGCTTGTAACACCAGGAGTATCCTCGCGCGTTGCCGACCCTGTAAAAATCTTTTAATGCACCTTTGGAAGAATCCGATTATTATGGTCTAAAGAAAAGACGCCAAGAGTCCACAGAATAAGACAAACTGTTTTATCACCCGAATTATACCAAAAAGAACCTATCTAAATTCCAGGTGGAGATACAAATGCTGGATCCGGATAACCTGACGTTCGAGCACCACTGTGGAGGAGCTGTCATAGCCGAAAGACTGGTACTGTCTGCGGCGCATTGCTTTGACAAGGTAATTTTTTCCATTCCTTTCTTTTCCACCAACCCCACCAACCTTTTTTTTATGACAGAGGAGGACAAACAAGCTATTGGGTCACCTGATGGCAAGTAATCACCGCTGCCCATGGACACCCACGACTACAAGATTTTGAATGCGTTGCTCACCTATGAAGGAATGAAAAAAGAAGGACGAAGGATGAAAGTGAAAATGGTAGTAGATAGCAGGAGGGGTACCGACTCTCTCACTCATCGTACGAAACACAGCGGCATCTATTCTTTCATGGCTTGACCAGCCGATCATTATGAAAATTTGTATACGTATAGTCAGGGGTACAGAGCCTTACATAGGCTAATTATACGCGGGCGAAGCCGCGGGTAACAGTAGTACAATGTTAATGCTATTTATACACAAAAATTCGAGTAAATCTCTTCAGTCAATATTTTAAAAATTTGAATCATAAATAAGACCCGCTCATCTCTTTCATTGGCTGACTGTACTCTTTATATATTTTATCTTTACAGCAACCATTACAATTAGATCACATCAGACTAGTGGTTGGCGAGCACCGCCTGAAATTCCAGGACAAGCACGAGAACCGATTCCTGGCTGAGAAGGTGGTTCTACACCCGGAGTTCAGAAAAAGTGAGTTTGATATTATTGCTAATTTTGTTGTACATATAACTAGACTAAACAAATTTTGACAGGACGTGTTGCTATCTTTGTCACTAATTGTAAACCAAGGAAGGACAACAACACCTTTGGTCCTGACAAAATTAGTTTAGCCTATAACTAGATTTAACAATGTACAACAGAATTAGCATCATTGTTTCTCAGATATTTAACATAAAATATTAAATGATATCTATTGTCTATACTAATATGATAAAGAGAAAAGATTTGATTGTTTGATTGTTTGCATTGAATAGGCTTCGAAACTACTGGACCGATTTCAAAAATTCTTTCACCAGTAGAAAGCTACATTATCAGGGAGCGACATAGGCTATAGCTTTTCCCGAAATTCAATGTGATTCCCACGGGAACGGGTCCGGAACTTCACGCGGACGAAGTCGCTGGCAAAAAGCTAGTAATATTATAAAGAGGAAAGATTTCGATTTTTGTGTGTTTTTGTGTGTGTTTGTGTATGTTTGTAACGAATAAACTCAAAAAGAACTGGACCGATTTCAAAAATTCTTTCGCCGTTGGGAGCCCATATTACCCCCGGGTAACATAGGCTATATTATATTTTCAAAAAAATTAGGGGTCCTTAGTAAAACCCGTGCGAAGCTGGGGCGGTCCGCTAGGTCATTATATTCGCTGACGTTTACATCTATAGTGTACTAATATTAAAGTTTGTGACGTTGTAGCGGGGGGGGGGGGGGGGGGGTAATCTCTGGATCTACTGAACGATTTTCTTATATGCTATACCTGCTCAGTACCGTCTTTCTTCCTTTAAGAGTAGTAGCGAAGAAGTTCCTTCACTAAAATATGCGAGACGAATAAATGTGTGAAAATCCATTGCCTACCTACTGCCCTTAAGTGCCCTTCCCTAAGGCAGTTTCTCCACCTACACCGTCAACGGGACGTCACCGAGAACGAGACGACTGTGCCGATTTAGCGATACATACATTAATAGAGGAAGAAAAATATTTGGAAAGATTTCCGACTGCTTTATTTTTTGTATTTACATTTTTCTTCCCTCTAGGGAAGGCAGTAGATAGGAAATTGATTTTCATAAATTTTTCTACCTCCATTTTGATGTGTAAATTGTGTAGAATACATTTATTTATCTTATATTTCAGATGGCCCCCACAGCAATGATATTGCACTAATCCTAGTTTCCCGTTCCGGTTACGGTGTCCAGTTCAATAGCCACGTCCGTCCGATTTGTCTACCTGATGGTGGGGACACTGATGGACGTTGGTGCGCCGTCAGCGGCTGGGGGTATCAGGCAGGTATAAACAATAAATAAATAAATATATAGGGACAAATCACACAGATTGAGCTAGCTCCAAAGTAAGTTAGAAACTTGTGTTACGGGATACTAACTCAACGATACTATATTTTATAACAAAGTATATATCCAGACCCAGGTCAATCAGACAAAGTTTGTTTTTCATTATGACCTGACCGGGATTCGAACCTGGGACCTCCTGGTGGCGGCCCGGCATGGTTAACCATTACGCCACGGAAGTCGTCATCGCTTTCATTCGTAAGAAATCCTACTCCGTCTAATTTCTTTTGTGATTAAAATCGTTGTGAATTCAAAACACCTGTAGTTTCTCTCCTGAACGTCAATAAGTTTCATTGCTTATTGTCAAGTGAGTTTATCTGAGATCGCCATTGTTGATACTAGTTTTACAGGAGACACAACTCCTTCAACACCGAATTTGGTCATATCTACAACGTATTTTTAAAATCCTATTCTCTGAATAAAAGTTTTTTTTTTGGATAGTGATGGGGTACCAAACAGGTTTATTTTGACAATGGTTTTTTTATCTCTTTCTTTTCGTTAACTGCATTTTTTTCTTTCAATTACGCATTAATACTGGCGCTTCTGATGGATGTAGTACATAGTTTATGAAAATAGAAACGATCCAAATGCGCGCGGCGGGATCTCGATCCAATGGATCCATATGTGCGCGGCAGAATCTCGATCCATTGAATCAAGATCGCCTGGTGTGGATCCGACTATTAAAGAATCTGTTTCAATATACTCTACACAGCGAAATTTCATCCTTACAGAATTCAAATACTAAAATCTTAAGTATGTGAAATTGCTAGGTATAAAATTTATTATAGCGATCATCACAAAGTTGGCAAACAAGCATACGGCTCGCCTGATGGTAAGCATCACCGTAGCCTATAGACGCTTGCAATACCGGGGGTATCACTCACGCGTTGCCAACACTTCCAACCCCGCCAAGTGGAGATCTGGAGACCTTACTCACCGTAGAAACACAACATGGCCGAGACCAATGCTATTTGGCTACGATCTTCTGTAAGGAGATCCTTCCCCAGACGGGCTGCGACAGATGCGGAGCGGACTATCCGCTGTGCCTACCTCTCTACTACTACTAGTAATATATTATTTATTTCGTCTGATCTAGCGCATTTAATCTGAAATGAATCTTATTTTAATATTTATAGAGAGCACAGAATCCTTTGCGCCAGTGTTGAGAGCAGCATCAGTTCCTGTCTTAGATCTTGCGACATGCAGAAAGAACCAAGTCTTGGGAGGAAGACAACAACCTATTTTGGACTCTATGATCTGCGCTGGTAAGTAAACTTTATATTATTTTATGACAGAGGAGTCTTCTTTAGACTATAATGTATTAGCCTGAAAAGGGCGCACACCTCACCCCATTACGAAACGTAGTGGAAGACCAGGAACGCGGCGGGGAGAAACGCATATAACGCGGCGCCATGCCAGGAGCTACCGGGCCTCTTTTTTCTTTCCACTCTCACGGTGAAGGGCGTACACGGATTTTGTTGACGATCATTTCGTAATTTGTAATTTTGTAATAGCTTTTGATTATATTTCATCATTTGTTAGTTTAATTCTTTTTTTAAGTTTGAAATTATAATTGTTAAAAGTATTAAATTGTTATTGCCTTGGTTATTTTTTTAAATAAAGAGTGTTTGCCAATAAATGTTATAAAGGGTTCTCTAAAAGGGGCATTAAAATATTTTTACAGGGTCAGCAACGCGCGAGTGATACTCCCCCACTCTGATGAAATTCGTTGTTTCTCCCCCGGGACGTCAATAAGTTTCATTGCTTATTGTCAATCTGTAGCCGTTGTTGATCCTGGCTATACACGACCCCTGCAGTGGAAGGATTATGGGTTGAAATGAATGGTCTACCACTCTCAATAAACTTCTCTTTCATTTCAGGAGTACTATCTGGTGGAGTAGACGCCTGTCGCGGAGATTCCGGTGGACCATTAGCATGTATGTCTTCAGCTAAATGGCAACTCCACGGAGTAGTGTCCTGGGGTTCAGGATGTGCTAGGCGATCCAGACCTGGTGTTTACACTAGAGTAGTCTCTTATGTTGACTGGATTAGGTCAACAGCTGCTTCTTTAGGTCATAAAATACCTTACTAAGCAAATGAACTTTCATTCATCCGTTCATTCGCTCAATCGTTTGTTCACTCACATAAAGCCGCGTCACCTGCGGCATGTTTTGAACAGAAAATGAAATATTTTGTACAACAAAAACACTTGTATGTGTTTGCCGGAGTTTGTGGAAAACCGCCCCCGTGTTCAGTCTGCGGACGGGGGGATCGTTCATTTCAGTTCATTCCTTCGTTCCTTCGTATCTACGTTTTTGCAAACCTACGAACTTCAGTCCCAGAATTTACATATTTTCTTTTAATTTGAATTTGTACAAATTTATAAAATGATGTAATTCACCAGACTGAAGAAGCATATTTTCCGTTATTTTACTTAAAGATAGTGTACGCCCCCGTCTGCGGGACTAATTATGAATTCTACGTAATTTTCTCATCAGGTCTACGACTTTTTTAAAATCCGAGTTGGCAACACGTTGACACAGGATAGCGAAAGCGTTAGAGTAGTCTGTTGACTGGATTAGGTCTCCAGCTTCTTCTTTAGGTCATAGAATACCTTCCTAACTGCAAGCATATAAACTTTCATTCTTCATTCACTCACTCATACATTCATACGTTCGTCATTCATTTATACATGTTCGTTCGTTCATTCATTCATGCTACATGGATATAAATCCTTTAAGCCAAGACGTATTTATGTAGTCTTGTGTAGTCTCAACTCGATACATAGTCTCTGAGCCAAGACGTCCCGAAGAAAGATGATAAACTTTATTCAGAGATTTTGGAGTGAACACGATATTCCAATAACTATAAATCAAATTTAAAAACACAGAATATTAAATTTCTTTTAAAATACACAGAGTCGAATGTCGAGTCAAACACCATCACATTTTTTGCCCCGTGCGGGGATCGAACCCGTGGCCTCTAGGTTTCGTTTTCTATGATAGAAATAAAATAGTTTACTTTTATATAATAACTTAATGCCAAAGACTAAATAAGTTAAGAGAGTATTATTTTATACAAATGAAATGTAATTTATATATAATATTATTATTTTTAAATGAATAATTTATGTAACAAGGTATTTAATTTAAATAAAGAAATATATATATTATTTTGTTTTATTATATTACTAGCTGACCCTGCGAACTTTGTTCCCCCTTAGAGGCACTACCCTACCCTACCCTACCCTACCCTACCCTACGTCCTTCTCCTGGTTCTAAGCTATTATCTCTCCACCAATTCTCAGCCAAACCGCTTCAGCCGTTCTTGGGTTATATATAGTGTAACTAACACGACTTTTTTCATGTATGTACTCATAGATTTTAAGACCATACAACAATTCTGACGATAATCCTAGAAATAAACACTAACTCGGATGGAGGTGGGCCATGGCCCATTGAATATTTGAATTTCTTATTACAAATCATTTAGGTGGACCACGGCCAAGAAAAAATGCCCGTGGTCCACCCAGGTGTACCACGCAGGTGGACCACGACCAATACGGGGTCTGAACTGGGGCCCAAGTTTCTAAAAACAAATGCACAAATAGAGTGTCGATGGTTAGCACTTTGGTTGGTTGGTTGAATAGTTTTTGACATTTGATATTCTCATATTTGTTTAAGTTCGAAGCCATCCATTGAATCAAGAATCGAACTACTATTGATCTTTTCGGTAGTATCTTTCATATAAAAGCGATTTAACTATTAATAGTAGATTTAATAGTAGTTCATGGTAGATTTTAACTGTCGACCATTCCGTTCATATTCCACTGACACTCTATAGTCTAGAGTCTCATTGAGATACTAGTTAACTTTTAGCAGAATACCCAATTTGGCACTATGGAAATATAATGACAATAGGGTGGCGATGGTATGGCTATAGTTGGTCGCCTAATTTAAAATAGCATTCTTGGGCCCCTGGTGGTAGACGAAAAAGGTAACGATTCGAAAGTGCTAATTAGGCCTATTTAAATAAAAAAAGGTTTATTTACATTATTTTTATTTTATTTATTTGGTTTACCAACAATATTGTTCACACCATAATTACCAACAATTGTTCACACCATAATTACCAGCAATTGTTCACACCATAAGGTTTGAGTTTAAACTATGTACTTTTTCCATCCTCCTACTCCGTCTATTTTCTTTCTGATTAAGTTCGTTGCGAGTTCAAAGACAGGGGGCCATTTGACTTAAACAATAAGTAAAACATTATGTTATTGTTTAAGTCCATAACAAATGTCAAAAACTATTCCACTGATACACTATTGGCATTCTTTTGAGACACGATTGAGACACCATTGAGAGTCGATTGGTTCATTTGTGTTAGTAGAATCGGGCCCCAGCTGTAGTTTCTCCCCCGGACGTCAATAAGCTTCATTGCTTATTGTCAATCTGAGGTCGCCGTTGTTGATCCGGGCTATACAGGAGACACAGCGGTGGGAATGTGTGGTGGGCTTGTCCCGTAGGTACCTATTTCCGTAATAATTAGACAAAATAATGGTAATTTCGTACTATAAACAATTACAACTTCTATTTAGGTAACGTTTACAATAACATTGTAATGCTATGATAAATGTTGATGTGTCTGTAATGTTTCTTTTGTGAAATTGATTCAAAAAAATCTACCTACTTAGATTAGATTAGATTAGAATACGCTTTATTTGCAATACACAAACAAGAGATACAGAAAACAGTAACAGTTACAAACAGTGTATATGCAACAAGGCGGCCTTATTGCTGAGAGCAATCTTTTCAAGGCAACCTTAGGGTAACGAATTTCTGCATGGAGTGGGCAGGGCCAGCAAGACATAATCATCAGCAGGACATATCGATAAAATTTATGAATATAAGGTATTATACTATATATACATACACAAATATATTTATAATCTTACATACATACTATTACATACATATTACGTATATACATAAATCAATATATACTTAGTACAATATAAATAATTAATAAATATACTTACATAGGATATAATATCGTTACACTGAGAGCAAGCAAATGATCTTTAACTAGTTTTTTAAAGATATGGATGGACTGAGCAGATCTAATAGTTACCGGTAAACTGTTCCACAGCCTGATGGCCTGGACGGTGAAGGATAGGTCGAAGGATTTAGAAGAATGGACTGGAAGCAGTAGAGTAAGATTCTCAGTAGAGCGGAGAGATAAGCTATGGGACGAAGAGGTATATATGAAACATTCTTTAAGATAGGAGGGGGTTCTGGGAATGAAGAGAATAGTATAGAGGAGGGAAAGAATGTGCATGTTCCTACGTTGACGGATCGAGAGCCATTTCAAACGCACACGGTATTCTGATACATGATCATATTTGCGTAGGCCGAAAATAAATCTTATACAGAAGTTCTGAAGACGATCTAACTTATTTATCAATTCAACGTTGAGGTCTAGGTATGATGTATCTGCATAATCTAGAATGGGAAGAAGAAGGGATTGTGCAAGAGCAACTTTGGTGGCAGTGGGTAAAAAGTTTCTAAGTCGTCGAAGAGACGCAGAAGCAGCAAACATCTTCCTACTTACCTCGGCCACCTGAACTTTCCAAGATAAAGTAGTATCCATAATAATCCCGAGGTTCTTAACGGACTTACTGAAAGGGATGCAAACGCCATCAAGCATAACCGACGTCATCAAAGAAATGTCCAGCCTGGAGATAAATGCTTGGCTACCTATAATAATGCTTTGCGACTTAGCAGGGTTAATTTTTAATCCAAAACGTTTACTCCAGTTCGAAATTCGTATTAAATTTTCGTTTGTTTCTGTAACGGCTAAAGCAATATCGCTTAATGAGGCTTGGCAATATATTTGTAAATCATCTGCATAAAGGTGATAGGAAGAAGTAAGTGAAGAAGTGATTGAGGAAATGAAAATAGCAAACAGAAGAGGAGACAGCACACCACCCTGCGGCACGCCAGCAGTTGTATCACACCAGTTAGAATTGTGGTGATCAATTTTGACACATTGCCGACGCCCGTACAGGTAATTATGAAACCAATCACACACTGCCGGAGATATGTTAAGAGAAGAGAGAACTCCTAATAGAAGATCAAAATCAACAGTATTAAAAGCATTGCTGAAATCGAGAAGCGTTAATAAAGTAAGCTGCTGCTTCTCCATACCACGCCTAATGTCGTGTTTTAAGACACTTAAAATTTGTGGCACATATTTAGAAAGAGTAGCACAGCGGATAATCCGCTCAAATCGGAGCAGCCCGTCTAGGGAAGGACCTCCATCTTACAGAACATCGTAGCCAAATAGCATTGGTCTCGGCCATGTTGTGTTCCTACTTCCTACGGTGAGTAAGGTCTCCAGAGCTCCACTTGGGGTGGTTGGGAGGGTTGGCAACGCGTGAGTGATACTCCCCGTATTGCAAGCGTCTATCTATAGGCTACGGTGATGCTTACCGTACGTTGAGTTACGCATAACACAAGTTTCGAACTTACTTTGGGGCTAGCTCAATCTGTATTATTTGTGTATATATTTATTTTATTTATATTTACCATCAGGCGGTATGCCTGTTTGCCGGCTTTGTAGTATAAAAAACAAAGTAAGTAAGTATAATATTATGTACAACTTTATGAAACATCACATCCTGTAAATTTATCGGCGACGACATCAATAATATCGACCTAATTACAATATCAATATGGTAATGTTATGTAAACACTTTAATATCAAAAATATAAAAAGTTAAAATCTCGTCAACTCGAGAATACACGAGAACGGTTACTTATCAACACGATGAGCTCGATGGCCTCGTTGCGCGTATCAAAGTGGAACGATTACGTAAGTTAAGCAACGACTACCTTAGTCAATACTTGGATGGGTTTGAAATATCTTGAGCACCTCCCAGTATGGGATGAGATGATGACGATGACGAAGCTCACCACACATTCCCAACGGTGTGTCTGTATTGCCAGAATCAACGGCGACCTTAGATTGACAATAAGCAATAAAACTTATTGACGTCCGGGGGAGAAACTACTGCTGTCTTTGAACTCACAACGTACTTAATCAGAAAGAAAATAGACGTAGAAGTTGGATGGAAAAGTACATAATTTAAACTCATCACTTTTTTTTAAATAGGCTTAATTACAAGCTCTTTCGAATCTATCTATTTGCTATCGCTATCTTGCTATTTCTTTTACCAGTGTAGTTGCAATAAAATGTACTTGGTTCCAAAAAGGTGTCAATCAGTCAATACAAAAAGAGTCCTTCCGCGATTGACACCATGGTTCCAAATTCATCCTTCGAATTGGTCGCGTTTCGTGCGTCGACAGTGGTGTCAGTCGCTGAATTACCCGTCATTTTGCTTTGTTTCCGAAATGGTGGTTAGTTTATATAACAGCTTATCTATTTTATATTTAATACACGATGTTAAGTTGTAAATGACGTATCTAAGTGCCTGCGAGGGTCTACGAAATAAAATATTCATTGACTTTGACCCACAAAGAATTTAATCAGAAAGAAATTCGAGTATTGAAACGTCTTTCTTCTTTACCAACTACTACTTGGATCTCACAACGAATTTAATCAGAAAGAAGATAGTCGGTGTAGGAAGTATTGAAAGAACTTCCTTAACAATTACGTGAGAGATAGCAATTTGAAACAAGAGGCAATTTAGCCTAGAGAGATGGCAAATCAAGTGAAACTCGTTTGCCGAGCACCACGGTCTATTGTTACATTACTATTGTGCGTAATGTAACAATAGACTGGTACTTTGATTTCTGTAATATAGATTAATCACATCAACCCATAATCATCCCACTGCTGGGATACGGATCTCCCTTCAATCGAAAGGGACTAGAGCGTACTCTGGCACGCTGCTCCAATGCGGATTGGCAGAGGCCGGTGTTTTCAAGCCGCCCGAAGGCCACCGACTTCTACCGATAACAGCCGGGACCGACGGCTTAACGTGCCCTCCGAAGCACGGAGAAGCTCGAGACAACGAAACCCATCCAAACACTGGCTAAAGTCGTCGTCGCTTGACTTGCGTGTTCATATTGAGTGCGACCTCGCGACACACCGCGACGCCATCGAGCTCCTCGAGTAATATAGATTACAAACCGTCAAATCAATTTATCAAATCGGCGCCCTCTGGTGCCTAAGGTAACTAAACATTGTATTATAATAATATTAGTATTATCTATCGGCGCTTACGTACGCTCCGCTTAATTTAAATAGTATAGTTTACAACTGATAAGTTATTATACCTATTTCGCATTTGATAGTCAATGGTCATTCACGTGTTGGGGTCGACAAAAATGGTCAATAAACATGTGAAGTATTACGGGTCGGGTACACAAACTATAGTTAATTTAATTATAATCTATACATTACAATAAATACTCTTTGTACCAATACAAATCAAGTAGGTACGTGGTGTACATTAAACTTATTGCTAAGCTATTTCTTACAGACAGCCTAAATGAAATGGACAAAGAAATCTTCGACGGATTGCGTCTATCAACAAAGTACTATCTTTTAGCAAAATATTATCATATTTATTATAACATCAGAATACTACCTACTGCTAGCTAATCTCTGATTAAATTCATTGTGAGTTCCAAGTAGTAAACAACAGCTCATATGATTAATAGTAATGTAACAATAGACCGTGGTGCTCGGCAACCGAGCCTCACTTGATTTGCCGTCTCTCTGGGCCCTAGAGAAACGGCAAAATCAATTATACGCTAGAGTCTAGGGTATAATGCCTTTTGCTTCAAATTGCTTTTTCTCAAATTCAAATTCAAACAGAGAAGAACTCTCATGTTGCGAATTTATTATATAAGAAAATTATGCGGCTTACTTGCTCACGTTTCGAAGTGAGTAACCCGGCTAATTTGGATATGTAACAGGCGTCTGATAAATTCACAACATGAAACAGTTTTACATTTTGCTCGGCTTGTAAACGTTACACGTTCGAATGTGACTTAAAAACTCGTACTAAGCACTCTGATGAAATTCGTTCTGAGTTCCAAGACAGCTGTAGTTTCTCCCCCGGGACGTCAATAAACATTGCTTTTTGTCAATCTGAGGTCGCCGTTGTTGATCCTGGGGTCTACAGGAGACACAACGATAATAATGTGTGGTGGGCTTGTCCCGATATCATGTATCAACTTTTCATCTATAATAACTGTGATATTAGTTTAGAGATTAATCTTTAGTTAAAAAATGTGTGATACTCGCCTAATTCTCAACACGATTAAGGTGGTGACACACTGATCTAATCGAAACCCAAATAACGTAGTTTCAGATAAGAAAAACTATGACTAGATATTAACATAATATCTAGGAGGCGTGGTTGATATGACGATAACTAAGCTAATTAAAGAACAAGAACCTTTTGAGAGTAGATATAAAAATCGGGCAAGTACAAAATGCAGAGAAAGCTGGCCCCACCAACGAAGTAAGAATTAGATTTTGTTACGTAGGTTAGGTAACTATAATCCACCGTTTCCTGTTGGACCAACTGCACGCACAACTAATTTTGGCACAACTAAAATTTGTTCCTGTTGGACTAGTTGGTCGAACAGGAACAATTCGGAAAAAAAATCCTGTTGGCACAACTATGGCACAACCAGATAATTGTCATTAGATGAGTGAGTTTGGAATGCTTTTGGGGTTAGTTAATTAGGAATGGTTTTGGGGTGAGTTAGGAATGGTTTTGGGGTGAGTTAGGAATGGTTTTGGGTTGGAACTTACCACTAAAAAACTGACGGGATGCCTCTTGCCCTGTGTGGCGGGGCCACGGGAAACTGGGATACAACCGCGACCCCGCCAGGGCCGTCCGGCCAAGGTACCAGCCGGACCCGCTCGCCCCCGATACGCTCCGTCAGCAGTACACCGCATCCAGGTGCACTGCCGACACCGAGGACCATCGCTCCCTCAAGACGACGGGCCTTCCCCGGCCCGCCGTCTCGGCTGGGCTATGGTCCCCGTCCACTCGGCGATCGCACCCACTGTGCCGACCGCCAGCCAACGGCCACACCACACTTATTCAGCGTGGCGCGGCCATCAGCTCCGCTCGTGATTTTTATAGAGGTTGTCTTCCTCGCGGACCGGGCGGTTAAGCCAAGGCTCCCGGCCCGTGGGTGGAGGACCCACGGGTTACGGTATGCGCCGCACGCCGGCTGGTAAGGCCGGCGCCCACTAGGGCGTCCGCGTCAACCCGCGAGCCGAGCGCAGGGAGTGGACACACCCGTCCGCCTGCAACCCGCACCCGGCGAAACGCAGGGACCGGACCCCGCTCGTCCCCCTCAACCCGCGGCTCGCCGCAACTCGAGCGCAGGGAGGGGACCCACGTGTCGGGACTTCAGCCGCCGGCAAGGACGCGCCGGCGTTGCCCGGGGTGGACCACGTGGAGGTATCCCGACAACCACCCCACATTGAGAATTACCTGAGAAAACTCAATTCTTATACCGATTGGGTATACGTATTTGCTACGCTATGCTTGCTTTCATATGAGTACAATGTCATATTCTATGACATTTGTGTACGTTTTAATCAAAGAATTTTGAATTTTGCTACCTATTAGTTAACGAGATATAAGATTTAAGTTAACTTGAATGATCTCAAGCTACCCGACTTCCAACAAACGTAAAACTATATTCAAGCTATATTCTTCATCCATTGTGTTGTATACAGATAAGATGTGTCGTAAAATAGACAACATGTATTGTGTCCTGGTATAACAACATTATTATTCAAAGACTATTGATAGATGTGGGATCACACCTAAACAGATAAGATATTGATCATAGATTATTAAATTACAGACTAGTTAACGTCGATTGTCCAAACTGTCGGTGGCGTTGGGGGTCGGGTTACTGTTGCTCCCTACAATATTGTTCATAATATTGTATTGTATGTTATTGACATTCCGTGTACGTAATGTTTATATGTGCCTAGTTTTAAATTTTATGTTAAAAAAAAATTACGACATATTTTTAAATGACAAAAATACCGTAACTGGTTTTCTTTCACCATTTCTTTTAGCAGTGGTCATTATGCTTTTGTTTCCGAAATGGTAGTAGTTTATAGAGTAGATTAATTTATACAAATCATTTATTACTGTATACTCTGACAAGAGTGAACGTGAACAAGAGAACGTGTTTGTGAAAACCTATTCTCTGAATAAAAGTTTTGAATTTGAATTCGACAATCGAGATTCACTTAATTTGCCTTTTGTTCCGAATTGCTGTCTCTCACGTACTTAGTTGTTAAGGAAGTCCTTTCA
This sequence comes from Endotricha flammealis, assembly GCA_905163395.2. NCBI lineage: Eukaryota > Metazoa > Arthropoda > Insecta > Lepidoptera > Pyralidae > Endotricha > Endotricha flammealis. The sequence goes on along the minus strand of LR990882.1, from coordinate 2,400,743 downwards.
ATACTTCCAACTACATCTAATTTCTTTCTAATTAAATTCGTTGTGAGTTCCAAGACAGTAGTTTCTCTCTCGGGACGTCAATAAACATCATTGCTTATTGTCAATCTGAAGTCGTCGTTGTTAAATATTTTGTAATTTTGCAAAATTCTTTGTTTGTTATATCAACAGTCCAACAGTTTTTACTATGTTAAGTGCGAAGATCATTCGTCATTCGTCAATTGGTACGTGATTGACCGTTTCAATTGAATGTGCGAATGATGTAGCTTCAATCGATGCGTCAATTGCTCGCCCACATTTGCTTTCTAGACAGTAGAAACAATTGCACAACGCGATCATTGGTTGCGTCAATCACGATTGTCAATGAGCTTCAATCTTTCCATCATTCGCCATCAATCACGTAGTTGCGAATGCCAATGGCTTCAATTGCATCTGTAAACGACCATTTGGTCCCTCAATTACGTAAAAATTAACAATTGCGAATGACAGTCTCCGGGGCACTTTACACTTTATGTTTTACGTGTTTTATGTCACATAAGTGGTCGACGACCGCCGCCTATGAACAGTTACTGGATTTTTTGCAATAATCCTAAAAATATCTCGTAAGATTTAAAAATGATTTGTTACTACATGAAGTGATACTAAAACAAGTGCATGCCATCACAACATTCATAGCCGAACAGCCCCCCAATTCTGCTATTTATTAACCAAAACAGATCGGCAGCGTTTCGGCTTGGTTGCATTTGCGGTTGTAAACCAAAACGGTATTCCATTAACATTATGTTTACAGCTGAAACGCAAACGGTTGGTTACAGAAGTCACTCTTTCACTGCCGATGCAAAACCGCAACTTTTGACAGTTCAACCAACGCAGAGCCGTAGCGTTTCAACTGTCAAAAAAATTGCAGAATACCAAACGATAGTTGAACGGATTACAAACCGTTCCTGTGTTCATTAGCGGAATACTACAACCAAAGCGTTCCGGCTGCCCAACCAATGAGTATCGCCTCCGTTTCAACCAAAGATTTAGCAGAATACAAAAATGACGATTCCAATGCGTTTCAGATTTTCAGATGCGTTTCAGCTTCAAAAAAAATAGCAGAATTGGGGGGCAGGCTTCCTATAATACGTCACAATGGTCCTAAGATTTATCGCAAAGAACTATTTTCTATCTAAGTATCCTGCTTAATAGATAAGAGAAAAGTTAATTAAGGTTATATGGACACTAGTAGAAACAAAGGTGCACATTGTATCGTATAAGTATTTTTTCAAATCAAAGATTTAAGCGTATATAAGAAACGTTTAGTTCAATATACGGATTATATGATATTACAACTTAAGGTTAGATAAAATGTGTTATCTTTATATATCACTATTAATATAAAGAAAGAACGAGAATTATGTTTGTAAAGCGTGGTAACGTGTACAAACTGACCAAATTGAAAAAGTTTTTTTGTACCACAAAGGTGGCAAACAAGCATACGGCCGGCCTGCTAGGTTACTCTGCATAGCAATCGCGATTTTAATTTCAATTCTGTATAATTTCAAATGCAAAATTAACAGCAGATCCTAATTCGTACCCTTGAAATTTTATACTTTACTAACTATTTGGTTAGCATACTATACGATTTCATTTAGTTTAGTATTTAGTTAGCACTAGTTTAGCTGTAAAGAGTACCTAAAATTAACAATCCAATGGCGATCGTGCGGAATTATCTTTAAGAGTAAGGGGGCTGGTGGTAAGCCGTCATCGTAGCCTATAGACGCTTGCAATACCGGGGGTTACGAAGTAACCATTAACTAATCTCATTATCACTACCTCAGACCAAATAAAAAGGACAGACGGAACTCTGCGAACAGCAAATTGAGGCGATTCAAAATACACCTCGCCGGTACATACACAATTCCACACACTTACGTACAACGTAACTACGCCTTGCCTTGTCTTTTAGAAAGAAAATTATTTGTGATTAACTTTAAAAAAAAAAAAAAACCGACTTCATTTATTATTAAATTTAAATGGGACCACCCTTGAGGTATTACCTATAAGTCGAAAAAAGATTTGTTCAAATCGGTTCATAATTGGCGGAGTTATCGCGTAACAAACATAGAAAAAAAAAAAAACATACGGGTCGAATTTCCTCCTTTTTCCTCCTCCTTTTTTGAAGTCGGTTGAAAATGTCAAATTGTGTTGTAAAAGGGTGTAAGAATCAGTCTTCAAAGGATAAAAAGCAGGATGGAATCACATTTCACACGTCAGTGATTCGGAAACCAATATTTTTCATTAAATCAAATTGAAATTTTGTTACACACACATGTTAACAAAACTAACCTCTATTCGCTGAGTTATGTTTTATCCTTTTTTATTTGGTCTGAGATCACTAACTCAGAAATCGTTCACTTTCGATAAGGGGTTCTCCTATTGATGAGGGCTTATTTGTTGCAAATCGCAAAATACGTCTATCAACTTTTAAGCAATGAGCAGTTTTCTTTTAAGTATAATCAGTTGGTTTTTAAAATCATCAAAAGATGGCGCTAGCATTATTTTTTGGTATTGTTGGGGCCAAATATTTAGTCTATGGCAAGAAAGAACTGACCGAATGTCAATTTGATAAATTTCTGTTTCTGTCATTTGTCATTTCTGAATTTCTGAAGCTTGAAGTTTTTTTTGGGATTCGAGATCACCGCCTTGTCAACGAAGGTCGTCAAGATGGCGACCCCGGATCCTCGCCGTACCACGTTGCCCTTTTAAAGTGTACTTTTTTTTGTTAAAAAGTGTTCATTTAAAATACTCGACATTGGCGAAATTGTCTATGTGTCGTTAAGGCACGACAGAAACGCCATTAATTAAGAAAGAAGAAGAAGAAGAAGTTTTTTGTATTGTAGCAAAAAGGTCACTCCACCCACCCACTCTTTTATTACCAAAAGTGCCAGGCTGCGCCATCTATCGAGTGTTTAGGAAAGCTATAAAATAAGTACCTAAAAGAAAACTGCTCATTGGACAACGGTCCAATGAGCAGTAAAATATACAGGGTAGCAGGTAAACGTACCTGCTACCCTGTATATTTTACTCGAGTGCAGCAGGGTTGTTCTTCTAGTATTACCTGAAATCGATCGATTTTATTGTTTTATTATAAAGTATTCACACATACAAGGTTACCTGTGACTGTTCGTTCAGTAAGATTACTTATAGATAACTTTATTCAATCTAATAAAATGATTACTTTTTTAAATATTATTATTATTTTTTATCTTTTTCCCATAAGAGTTTTAAGTTAAATGACATTTTATTTGTAATATTATTATGCTTTATTTGCATATTTTTTTATAGCACCAAGTTGGCAAACAAGCTACGGCCCGCCTGATAGTAAGCATCACCGTAGCCTATAGACGCTTGCAATACCGGGGGTATCACTCGCGCGTTGCCAACCCTCCCAACCGCCAAGTGGAGCTCTGGAGACCTTACTCACCGTAGGAACACAACATGATCGATACCAATGCTATTTGGCTAATCTTCTGTAACGTGGAGGTCCTTGCCCAAAGAGTGTATATAGAAGTGTTTTATACTTGCAAACATTATTGTACCTTCATACTATTTTATTAGTATCTCTAGGAATTAATTTACACCAGCGATTATCTATTTAATGTGAATAAAGATATTTTTGAAATGTAAAATTAGTGAACGGCGTATAATTTGTCTATCTAGATACAAATTTCATAAACGACTAGCTGACCCGTGCTTACTTCATTGAGCATAATGCTAATAATCCTTTTTTAGTACCTACAGGCGTTCGTAAGAAACGCTTTCATTCGACCATTTTCTCCGATTCACTTTGCAAAACCGACTACCACATAAAAGCCTTTTTATTTTTCGGTTTTTTATATAACCTATGACACTCAGCAATAATGTGGCTTTCTATTGAATTTTTAAAATCGGTTCAGTAGATCCCGAGATTACCCCTTACAATTAAACAAATATACAAACACACAAACTTTACTTCTTTATAATATTAGTATAGATTATAATATTAGTATAAATTACAGATACGCCTGCCGCTCCTTTAACACATCATCCGATCGCTTTAAGCCCCTTCGTACACAAGGCTACTGCAATCTTCGATACTCGACGATTTTAGTCTCCAAGCATCTACTGCCATACAAATACTATTTCCGCACGAAGGCACAAAACTAAAACGTACTTTCTATTATTTATTTAATCATTACAATAAGAGCAGCTAAATAATGTGTTAATTGCAATAATTATCAGTGACAAAATTAGTACGTTACGATACGCGTGTAATAAACACGTTCGCGCATGCGATGCACGATTATTAAACGGAAGACATTATTAATAATAAATAAAAGAAGTCAACAAAATAATAGTAAAATATTCAGTCTCCGAGACTCTAGTGACGTTTCAATAATAAACTTTAAAAAAGAAATTATTAATAATTAATAATAAGAGGAAATTAAATTTTGGAACTTATTATAAAACTAATAAAAAATAATAACTACTTAAAAAAACTAGTGAAAAGAAAAATAATAATAAATAAGTATAGATTTTTTTAAAACTGTTATTGAAAGTGATTTGTTTTGGAAATAAGTTTGTGACTTTACTTAAAATTAGTTTAATAATATTCAATCAAATACTATTAAAAACAGTTTTTTAGTGTTTAAAAAGTAAATTAGTGTTATTATTATTAAAAGGCTAAAATAGTTGACTATATGACATTATTAATTTAAAATTAGTAAATTATTGTTATAATGGTGTCGTGAAAAATGCTTGGTGGATTGTGTTGGATTTGTTTAAGGTAATTATAAGCTTTTTTTATTAAAATAATATGAATAAATATTTTTAGTTTAAAAATTATGTATAGGCTTACAGTGCTACAAAACTATTTAGGAACGTGGCCGAAATTGGTACTACAACTCCCGTTCATATTGTATGTCACTTTTGACAGTTCGCCTTTGACAAAATGTATGAAAATATGCCACAGTAACGCCCTCCTACAAACGTCACTCACGTTAATAAATATCATTGTAGAATTGTGTTTTTTTTTGTCTGTCTGTCACCAGGCCGTATCTCATGAACCGTTATAGGTGATAGCAAGACGGTCGAAATTTTTACAATTGGTAGTTTTATATTTTTTAATGTCGCTATAACAAGAATAGGTACTAATAATAACATATTAAAATTAAGGGGGCTCCCATACAGATAAATTAACAATATTCTATAGAAAGGTACGGAACCCTTCATATACACTTCAATTATTACGAGACCGAATTATAATTGGCCGGTATTTAAGTTGTCAATTTGTTTTTAAATTGCTATGCATGTCCCACAGCTGGGCAAAAGCCTCACCTTCTTCCCTCCACACGTCCCTGTCCAGATTGTACATACATACATCCACAAATCACGTTCTTGTTCTTAATGCTTATTTAATATGATTATTGTATGAATTTTAACATTAGAAACTTCTTATATTTTTTTGCGAAAGAACTATTGCAATTTACACGTTTTTTTTTATACCACAAATTTTACAAACAAGCGCACGGTCCGCCACGCGTTGCCAACTTGCCAACCCTCCCAACCGCCCCAATTGGAGCTCTGGAGACCTTACTCACCGTAGGGACACAGCATGGCCGAGACCAATGCTATTGGCTACGATCACACGTTTACACGTGTCATATTAAATTCCTGCAATTTAATCTTGCAACTACTGCCGCGACTTATCGCTGAATTTTATCAATGTAAGTATTATGAGATTCCAATCCAACTTCCTACTACAATTTTCTTTCTGATTAAATATGTTGTGAGTTCCAAGACGGCTGTAATTTCTCCCCGGAACGTCAATAAGCTTCATTGCTTATTGTCAATCTGAGGTCGCCGTTGTTGATCCTGGCTACACAGGAGACACAGCGGTGGGAATGGGTGCTGGGCTTGTCCCGATTAGTTGACGTACATAAAGAATATTTTTATCAGTAACGAAGCGATAAGTTGCGAGAAATGTCGCGAGTTATTGCAAACTAGCTGTGCCCACGACTTAGTTCGCATGGTTGTCGAAAATACTATCGCGATATAAATAATTTTTCCCGTTTTTGCAACATTTTTCACTGATGCTTCGCTCCTATTGGTCGCCGCGTGATGTTATACAGCTTAAAAACTTCCTCGAGAAATGGACTATTCAACACAAAAAAAGATTAGCACGTTCAAACAAACAAACTCTTCAGCTTTAAAATATTAGTACTTATAGATTTAGTTGTTGTTGCAATTTTATCGCGCGTCATGCTGTTAGTTTAATTTGTAAGTTGTTGTCGTCAACTTTTCGAAGTAATTTAATTTCAAAACCAGACGCTACTTCATTTGTGTGCGTGTATCTCGCTTTCCCGTGGATTTCGGAAAATCCTTGTATGTATTATACACATAAACCATTTTCTTGGATCACTCTATCAATGACTGAAAACTGAATAAAAATCCGGTAATGGGACAAGCCCACCACACATTCCCTACCGATGTGTCTCCTGTGTAGCCAGGATCAACAACGGCGACCTCAGATTGATAATGAGCGATGAAGCATATTGACGTCGCGGGGGAGAAACTACAGCTGTCTCGGAACTCACAACGAATTTGAGAGAGGTAGGGCACAGCGGATAATCCGCTCATATCGGAGCTACTCGTCTAAGGAAAGACCTCCTTACAGAAGATCGTAGCCAAATAGCATTGGTTTCGGCCATGTTGTGTTTTTACGGTGAGTAAGGTCTCCAGAGCTTCACTTGAGAGGGTTGGCAACGCGTGAGTGATATCCCCGGTATTGCAAGCGTCTCTAGGTTACGGTGATGTTTACCACCATGCTTGTATGTAAGCTTGTTGGCCACCTTTGTGGCATAAAAAAAGGAAAAATCCGGTAATTAGTTAGAAGATCTAAGGGATCTAAGGAAGATCTAAGACGGTACTTTCCGAGCAGCTTAAGAAGATCTTACATTGTTTTTGCGACACCGCCTGTTGCGCTTAGAGCATTATTATTTTCTTTTACCGGAAAGATTCACACGTGACATTATTTAAGGTTAATTGTATCATTCAATTTAATATCTGATATTGGCGTATTAAGCAATATTACACAATGATTCAATGCCAATAATAAGTCACGTTTCAATCGATATGGTGTAATAGATTTTTTTTATGACAGAGATCACCTGATAGTATGCAATCACCGCTGCCTAATAGACAGCCAAGACTACAAGATCTTGGATGAGTTGCACACCTATGGAGGAATGAAAAATAAAGAATGGGGGGGCGGATAGTGAAAAGGGGAGTTGGAAGCAGGAGAGGTATTAGGCGTTCGTCTCTTTCACTCATTGTACGAAACACAGGCTATCTCACGCATCGTATTAGTATCACCCATATTTCACGTTGATATTCTGTGAGAGTTCATTTATGAGCCACTACGCTATCATTTCATATTAGACTAGCTTCTGCCCGCGGCTTCGCCCGCGTGGCCTATAGCAATTAGCATATTTTTCTTCAGAAACAAATTCCGGTCCGGTCCGGCACTGCCCGGTACGGTACGGTTCTATCCGGTACGATCAGGTCCGATCCGTTCTGGTCCGATCAGGTCCGATACGTTCCGGTCCGATCCGGTCCGGTCGGTTGAAAATTTGATGGAGTACAGGTCTTCTCTCCCTCTAAGAGTCGTCGAAGCTAGATAGATAAAATATGTTTTTTAATATTTTTATGCTTTATTTATAAATTTTATATTCCCATGCTAGACGGACATGGCGAAGCTAAAATGGTTCCTAGTTTACTACCGGTACCCTAAACAACGTACATCTTTTTTTACAACGTCTGAGGTTAAAATCAGGTCATTTGAATCAAATTATTTCCGATAATAATGATGCATACGTTTTTAGCCTACAGACAATACACACACATTATGTATGATAGTGTTTGACAGATACCTTTAAGCATGGACCTAGAAAAAAAGGTAGACGGAACCTTGCTAAGAAAGAATTGAAGCACCATAATGGCGGCCGCGTAACTATGTGTAAGTGTGAAATGGCTGACCTGCACGCACACATTCACGCCATAATAAGCCGGCATATACGCGAGGTGGCTTACTATGGGTGCTTCACTTTTTAGTTTCAGTGATGGTGTCCGCCTTTATTTCTAGGTCCATGCCTTTATGACGTAAACAATATTATTTACGTCATAAAGGCATGGACCTTTATGACGTTGACGTTGATATCAACCCACAATCATCCCACTGCTGGGATACGCGTCTCCTATCAATTGACGCGGATTAGAGCATACTCTGCCACGCTGCTCCAATGCGGATTGGCAGAGGCCGGTGTTTTCAAGCCGCCCGCAGGCCACCGACTTAACTACGTAATACTATTACTAATAGGGTTGTTTCCAGGGTCAAAATAATTACATTATATTTAGTCCGTATTTTAGATTATAAAAAAATATTGGACACGTATTTTTTCTTTTTTCGTTTAAACAAAAAATAACAAAGATACAATGCATAAAAATTTATTTAAAAGGCCTTTGACGTCACCCCGTGCGAAAAAATGCCACACGGCGTGACGTCACACGTAACTTTAATGGGCTATTTCTTTGTCATTTTTGGTCTAATTTACAAATGAAAAAATGAGTTGCCCTTATTTTTGAATAATCTAAAAGACGGACTAATTACATTTTTTACGGCAACTAGCCTATTCTGTGGCTTAACGCCCGTCACCCATCGACAAACAGCCGCGACCGACGCGCGACGCAGCGACGGACGTGCACTCTGGCCTCCGAAGGATGGAGAAGCTTGATATAACGTTTTTAATACTGTTTTTGTTCACTGCTTAAGAGCCCCTTCACCTTTCGATGCGCTAATTTAGATATTTATCAGAGTAGTGTGCGTGCGAGCGTCCGAAACATCGTAGTGGTACGGTGTATCGGAAACAAACAGTTTTGATCCTAATAATAATACATTGCACCATTTCTATGGGTTATTATTTATTTATTACCACCGCACCGAATTATAAGCATTTTTTTAGAATATTTATTACAAAAAAAAGGTGTAGTAAAATAAATTTTAAAAATTTGTATTGGTTAGATAAACACCTCAAGTTTCATAACGTTTAAAAGTTGTTGACAAAATAATTGTATTTTGACGAGTAAAATGACGTTTTCGCGCACGATTTTCTTGGAGTTATTCAGCGAGGAATTTAATTTTTTTTGAGTATTGATTCAAAAATTTTAAAAATAATTTTTTGTCCACCTACTAATAAACTATACGACCAGTACGTATAATTTTTTTGAGATTGATATTCACTACCAGTTAGCTAAAAAAGGACTTGGAAAACCTCGTGTTTCGTTAAAATGTTAAAACGTATGTTTGATTTTTTTGTTTTTCTAATTAATATTGAATGATAATCAAAACGAAAAATTGTCAGCTTACTAGATAAATAGGTGATGTATGACTGTGTGTTAAGTAAATTACCAGTAATCTTATAGTTATTGAGAAATTAGCCTTGAAAAAAGTAGTATTTTCGGTTTTCTGGCCTTCTGGCTTCTAGGGACTCTTAATAGCTGTTGGTTTTCCTAAGAAAATGAAAAAAAAAAAACAATAATAATAACAGAAGTCATGCTCACTGATTACGGACGATGTACATTTTATTTTATTATTTTCTTTTTCAATATATTCTATATGTATAGTATTTAATAAAAACCGGGAAAGTACGTGTCGGGCGGGCCACCCCACAATATGGTGTCGCTGTCGGCGCGAAAAAATTTTTCATTCCCACTTTACATGTAGGGGAGGCACACCAAAAAAAAATATTTTTCAATATTCTACCACTTTGTAAGCATTGTTAATTTATGTACTTACCAAATTACAGCTTTCTAGCATTAAGCATCTAGGCGTTAGACTGAGGACGGACAGACGGACATGGCGAAACTATAAGGGTTCCTTGTAGTTTACTACGGAACCCTAAAAAGGCTGAATACCAGTGCCGCGCGCCGTGGCTCGCACGGTCGCACCACGCACCACGCAAGGCGAAATTGGTCGCCGACGTCGCCGTGCGTCGACTGTTTTCAACCGACTTCAAAAAAGGAGGAGGTTCTCAATTCGACCCGTATGTTTCTATGTTTGTTACGCGATAACTCCGCCAATTATGAACCGATTTGAACAAATCTTTTTTCGGCTTATAGGTAATAACCCATTTAAATTTAATAATAAAAAAACATTTAAAGTCGTTTTTTTTTTTTTTTAAAGTTAATTATTGATAAACAACACGTTTCATAGAATTCGCGTCGCTGTTCTATCTATATTTATAGGTCTTCAAAACTGATATTGAGGTTTCTGATAAGTATTTTTTTTTTCTAAACTGAATACTTTTCGCGAGAGACACTTCCAAAGTGGTAAAATGTGTCCCCCCTGTACCTTCTAAAATAAGAGCATGATGAAACTAAAAAAATATATGATGTAGGTACATTACCATGCAAACTTCCACCGAAAATTGGTTTGAACGAGATCTAGTAAGAAGTTTTTTTAATACGTCATAAATCGTAAACCGCACTTGCTGCTACGGAACCCTTCATGGGCGAGTCCGACTCGCACCTGGCCACTTTTTTCTTTCTATAAGTAGCCTAACTTGTGCGTCAGTTTTCGAGCGCGACACACATCACATCACCGCCATCGAACTCCTCGTCTTCTTCTTCTACACATATAATAAAACAGTAGACCCCGATATGTCTGTACATTGGACATATTTGGCAAAAATGGAGAGGGAACAGTTAGAGTAATATAAGGTAATAAAAGCAAAAAAAATTTTTTTGGATTTTTTTGTCTGTCTGTTTGAACGCGCACATCTTCTAAGTTACTGAACGGATTTTAATGCTGTTTTCACAAGAACATAGAGCTCGGGATGGAGCAGAATATAGGCTTTGTTTTATTTAAATCGCATGTCAGGAAAAGGAGTTATCCGTATTTTAACATTTCACGCGGACGAAGTCGCGCGTAACAGCTCGTATCAAATATATGTTTTACGTATATTTTGTACTGTTATCATGTGTTATATGATCTCATTGACCTTTAAAGTAGGTGAAAGCTTATCATATAAACATTCGTAACATAAAGAACTCAAATCATAGTGATAACCTCTTTTTTTAAGTCGGTTAATTTTTGTAGCGCAGACGCGGAAAATTCACATGTTTGACCGAGATATAAAAAAACGGACAAGTGCGAATCGCACATGAAGGGTTCTGTACCACATCCATCCATACTTCCACACTTTAAATTCAAAGTCGTGACTGACATAACTTAGATTCTAAATTTGGCATGCAGGTTCCTTATACTCACCGGACCGACCGGACCGGACCGGACGGATCGGCCTGCTAGGTTACCCTGCATAGCAATCGCGATTTTAATTTCAATTCTGTATAATTTCAAATGCAAAATTAACAGCAAATCCTAATTCGTACCATTGAAATTTCATACTTTACTAACTATTTGGTTAGCATACAATCCGATTTCATTTAGTTTAGTATCTAATTAGCGCTTAGCTTTCCATCAGGTGGCCCGCTTGCTTGTTTGACATAAAAAAAGACGCCTCCAAAAAAGATGATAGCAAAATTTCAGAGAATGCACCTTTAACAGTTCCTGATCATAAATTCCAATTACTATGCACTTTAAGTAATGTTTGCTTTACATATATCATAAGTATAATCCTTACTAATATTATAAATGAGAAAGTGAGTTTGTTTGTTTGTTATTCCTTCACGGCTTGACTAAGCAGCCGATCATTATGAAAATTTGCAAACATATTGTCAGGGGCAGTGATCTGTTATTTACTATAGATTCGTAATGTTTGACACATACCCGCTGCCACGTCGACTGAGGCCACAGCCTTAGTTGAATTTCTTCCGACTTAGTCGTAGTTTGACGTTCAGTGAATGCGTATCTCACAATAATATCACAAAAATGGTTAAATGCACTGTTAAAACATGTATGTCGTGATCCCAAACTAATAACAAAGCAAGTGGTATCACTTTTCACAAATAAGAATGCTTAATTATGTTAAAATTATACCAAAATAGTATTAAAATCGAAATTAATATATTACGCATTGTTTTTGCCAACAGTGTTGCCAGTAAAAACGATTTTAAGTTTCCCAAATGTTAGGAGTTTAGTCAATGACGAACTCATACGCCTTTATGTATCATTATTAGTAACACAGTAGAAGTAAACCTACAACCAGGCTCAAACTAGAATTAATTATTTACTTAGAATTGATTGATACTAAAATCAATCGCTAGTGCTACGCACGTCAAGACAAGAAAAAACAAATCATTTTCCTCTTTTTGATATGGCTTTTAACTGACATTTTGACATAATGATATTATTACTATGACAGTGAAGTAACAATTTCATCTTTTTCATTGTGGTAACGGTGTTTAATTTAAATTGTTTCTGCAATTATCAAATGTTCGATTGAGTACAATAGTTTTTTTTGTTTTATGTTGTATTTTATTCAAATTATTTAAATTTATTATTTTATTTTATTTAAATTTCATTTTCATTTCTTAACAATAAAAAAAATCTACTGAAGACTTGGCTGTATGGGCATAGTTCCCTTTGCCTACCCAGAATGGGTGAAGAAAACAAAAAAAAATCTCTGCTAAAAGTTAGTAGTAGCACAGAATAGATAATAGTAGTAGGTCTGCATCGGTTAGATTCATCAATGACTAAAAAATGGAAACTTCTCCATTCCGCCATGATTCATTCTTGAAATATAATATGTATGTACCAATATTTACGCATCTATATATTTATTTCTTCCTATCTTTAATTCTTCTGTCACCTAAGAAACAATAATATGGTATAAAAACTTAAAAAAAAAAAAAAAGACTCATAACATTCATTCAATGGGAAAATTATTCATGAGCTGGCAACTCTGACCATTTTTCTGGGAGTAATGCTTTTGTCTCATTTTGACATAATTAGTTTGACTCTAGAAAAAAAGAGACAAACATATTTTACTTTGGCATATGCTCGGAATATGTATCGGTTTCAAAGCTACGTCTTTAACACTCTAAAGTGGTTGCGGCTTTTTACGAATGCTTTGTATGACGTTACTTCTCTTGTCATAAAATATATAAAATCTCATTGGTCAGGGGTACAGACAGAGCCCAACATAGGCTACTTTTTGTCCCGTGAAAGTATGTCGTTCCAATGGTAAAATAATTTTTCTACTATAGAGGACGCTGTATCAGCCAACGGATGGTGCCACAAGTCGCGCTATGGGTTGTTTTGTTGTCAAACGAGATCTATACAGCCATAAAATTAACGCGAGCGAAGCCGCGGGGAAAAGCTAGTTTACAATAATATATTCGTTATCTGGTACCCATAACACAAGGAGGTTGATCCTAGTTTACTTTGGGACCAATTAACGCTGTGTGAATTGTGTACAAAAATTTATGTTACAAAGTTGCCTGATGGTAAGCATCACATGGTACAATATTGTTCATAATATCGTGATGGCGAGCCCAGTAATGGAGGCTGGAAGGCCGACTCTCACGTCAACTCGAAAATACACGAGAACGGTTGCTGCCTTGCGGGGCGGTCTGCTCCTATCTTTAACACCGATTTAGCATTTTATATTTTAGATTTAATTTTATGTTGAGACAAATTAATGGCACTATTTATTGACATTCCGCGTACGTAATGTTGAATGTAGAGTACCTATGTAGATTAATTTTTCCAAATCATTTATTACTGTATACTCTGACAAGAGAACGTGTTTGTGAAAACCTATTCTCTGAATAAAAGTTTTGAATTTTGAATTTAAATCACAGTAGCCTATAATTAGACCGAGTATGGTTTATTACACCAATAGAATAGAATAATCTAATAAAGATCCCGAGATCTTTCCTTTAGACTATAATATGGGGTTCTTCAAAAGGGGCATTACAGGGTCGGCAACGCGCGAGTGATGCTCCCGGTGTTGCAAGCGTCCATAGGCTGCGGTGACCGCTCACCATCAGGCGGGCCGTAAGCTCGTTTGCCACCTTTGTGGTTTAAAAAAATAATAAAAAAATAAATAAAAAACGTTTATCTATACTAATATTTTATAGAGGAAAGATATGATTGTTTGTTTGTTTGTTTGCATTGAATAGGCTCTGAAACTACTGAATCGATTTCAAAAATTCTTTCACCAGTAGAAAGCTACATTATCAGGGAGTGACATAGGCTATAGCTTTTCCAGAAATTCAATGTGGTTCCCACGGAAACGGGTCCGGAACTTCACGCGGACGAAGTCGCGAGCGCACACTCTACGTCTAGACGCTTGTAATCAAATCCTACTAATATTATAGGCGAAAGTTTTGTGTATGTTTGTTACTTGTTCACGCTCAAATGGCTGGGCCAATATTTATGATATTTGGCATGTAGGTAGCTGATACCTTGGATTAACACATAGGGTACTTTTTATCCCGAAAATTACGCGTTTCCCGTAGTATTTGGTCAAAAGTCTGATAGTCGATAGCTCTTTTCAAGGTCCAGAGGTTTTTCTCGTGGAAATAAAATGTTTTTTTGGGATAAAAAGTAGCCTATGTCATTCTCCAGACCATAACCTATCCCAAAAAAATAATATGTCAATCCGTTTGTTACTATTGACGTGAAAGAAGGACAAACAAACACACTTAATATTAGTATGTGTTAATTATCTATTTTGCAATAAACTCTCCGAGTTTTGCTTAGTTTGTTACTAGATGGCGTTGTATTCATTCAAGTATATTTTTATTTATCTTTTTTTTTGTTTCAGGACTTCTGGAAATATAGAAAAAGGATAACAATTCAATAAAATAAGTTAAATTAAATAAGTATTTAGTAAAAATAAGTGTTTTATAGAACAGTATTTTTTTTTATTCACTGAAGAAGACTGAAGCAGAGAAGATGCATTCGTTTAATCGTAAGTACTTAATTTATTTATTTTTAAGAGTGAAGAATAGTCCAGTCAATAAATATATGGATTTTCTTGAACGAATCACACAACGCCATCTAGTCCCAAACTAAGGAACTAAGCTTGTACTATGGGTACTAGATTGCTGATAAATATACTTAAATACTTTTTTTTTGTAAATAAATACTTATTTATACATTGAAAACACCCAGATCAAGGCAAACAGATATGTTCATGCACACAAACGTTTGCCTTGCCCAGGATTCGTACCCGCGGCCCTTGGGATAAAGTGACCATTGCTAACCACTCGACCAACGGACCTGTCGACCGAATTAACCTGCTTGTGTAATGACCAGAGAACGGTTATTGTAAATGTATACTTATAATAGACTAGGAGAACGGTTATTGTAATGTATTTAATAGACTAGCTGCCCGCCCCGGCTTTGCACGGGTTTTTAAGTAAGGATCTCTAAATTTTTATAAATAAAAAATAGCCTATGTCACCCGGGGATATCGTAGCTTCCAAATGGCGAAAGAATTTTTCAAATCGGTAATCAAAAAACCTCTTTATAATTATTATTAGTAGATTACTAGCTTTTTTGCCCGCGACTTCGTCCGCGTGAACTTCCGGACCCGTTTCCGTGGGAACCACATTGAATTTCGGGAAAAGCTATGGTTTATGTCACTGCCTGATAATGTTGCTTTCCACTGGTGAAAGAATTTTTGAAATCGGTCCAGTAGTTTCGGAGCCTATTCAATGCAAACAAACAATCAAACCTCTCCTCTTTATAATATTAGTTTAGATAGAAAACACAAAGACTCGAGAACAAAGACAACTGCCATCACATCAAGTTCCGAGCGGGAATCAAACCTGCACCCTCTGAAGCCGAAGGTAGGACCAGTAAACATAAATAAATGTATATATAGGGACAATTCACACAGATTGAGCTAGCCCCAAAGTAAGTTCGAAACTTGTGTTATGGGATACTAACTCAACAATATTATATTTTATAACAAATACATATATAGATATACATCCAAGACCCGAGGCCAATCAGAAAAAGTTCGTTTTTCATCATGACCCGGCCGGGATTCGAACCCGAGACCTCCTGGGTGGCGGTCTGGCGTGGTAACCATTACGCCACGGAGGTCGTCAAACATCCGGGCTGTGTTTCTAGTTCAAGTACTATATTGAACTTTGAGCTCTGCCCATCCTCTTATTAATAACAGGCGTTATGATATGCTACAGCGTCATATATGATTACTATGTCAAGTTGATCACATAAAATATGATATCTAACTTCATTGTGTAAAAAAAATATACGGATATGAAATTGAGACGTGAACTACGGATAATAAAATCAGTTAAAATCTCAAAAACCTCGCTGGTTTTTTATTTTGTATGTTCAAGATTGCTGATAATTGAGACGTTTGTATGCCTCAAAGGTGAACAAGCAACGATCTTCTGTAAGGTGGAGGTTCTTCCCCAAACGGGCTGCTCCGATTTGATTGGATTATCCGCTGTGCCCTACCTCTCTTTTCGTCATATCCATACTAATATGTTTGGGAATCTTCTGTAAGTAGCTACAACTTTTTTTATATCATTAAAAAAAACGGTTAAGTGCGAGTCGGACTCGCGCATGAGTAGTTTATTAGACACTCAAAAGACGATAAAAGAAGTAATAGGATCCCGTCTTCGTCTCCATACCATCTATAATTTAATACAGTCCACCTAACTAGTTAACAACACGTCTAAAGAGGACATCGAACTTATCTCATCACTTACTTTAACGGTTGAAACGCCTCACAATAAACGCTGCGGTCGATCTCGAAATAAATGACCTCACGTTCACGCTATACGATTTTCCAAGAGCATGGAATGTTTTAGTAAATACCGGACAAACTCATTATGGTTACATAATAATTTCTTTACAAGTCATTGTATTGTTTACTTAAGTATTTTTTTTATAAGTAGAAGCAACAAACAACTTTCTGTATTCGTAACAAGCCCACCACACATTCCCACCGCTGTGTCTCCTGTAGAGCCAGGATCATCGGCGACTCAGATTGGCAATAAGCAATGAAGCTTATTGACGTCCCGGGGAAGGAACTACAGCTGTCTCGGAACTCACAACGAATTTAACCAGAAAGAAAATTGACGGAGTAGGAAGTATTGAAAGGACTACTACGTCAGAGACAGCAATTTGAAACAAAAGGCTTAAGGTGTACCTTAGTTGTATCACATACCTTCAAGCACACTCTTGTACCCGAGTGTGCTCTTGAAACAACAATACATCAATACGATCGTAGCCAAATAGCATCGGTCTCGGACATGTTGTGTTCCATTGCAACGGTGAGTACCAAAGGTCTCCAGAGCCATAGAATAAGTGATAACCCCGAGGTAGAATGACAAGTCTCCGCAACGTAACCAAATCGCATTACCTTACCCCAGGCGGGTATCGAGGCGGATGCAGTCGCAAAGGTGTGCGTTTAGTGAACGAATGTGTATACGTGTGCGCGTGTACAGACGACATTGGCCCATGTAGTAGAAATAGGCAATTATATCCCGCTCGTTGTATGGAGTGTTCGGGCTGTGCCAGAGCTCCACTTTCTACAGGGTCGGCGTTATTAACCCCCCCGCCCCCCTCGCTCCGGTATTGCAAGCGTCCATAGATTACAATCGATGACTGCTTACCATCAGGCGGGCCGTATGCTCGTTTGTCACCTTAGTGGTATAAAACAAGTCCTCTGGTCCTGGGAGATACCCAGGTGACGTGTAGCCTTCTCGCAGCCAATGACGTAGTCTTCTTCGAGCTGTCAAATATGATAATGTTGAATCGGATTTATTCCACTCAAACGGCGCCGCGGTCACAGCAAATCTGTTATTACGAGAGGGGAAATCCGACAACGCATTTCATAGTATATTATAAGTAAATTGTATCATGGAGTAGCAATGATTTCAACCTAATTACACAGATTGTAATGAAACAGTCATACAATTTTCTATGGATTGCAAAATAGTAAATGCATTATTTTATTTAACAGTAAGTAAGTTTTGAACAAGGACAAATACCTAACAATCTTTTTTTCTTTTCGAGTCAATAACTGTATGACAGACTAGATTTTGAACGCGGCTTCGCTCGCGTTAAATTCGGGGTAACACGGTTCCCCTTGCGTACCTTAAAAACTGCGAAGAGTCCCATATAAAATTTCATTCTTCCTTTTAAGGGGTTGGGGGCAGATTTCCAAAAAAATGATGCATGTATTTTTTGTTAGTCACAAATACTCCTCATACCAATTTTTAGCTTTCTACCTTGAAAATTGCGGAATGCTACATACAAACTTCCACTCCCCATTTTTGGGAAGTGGGGGGTTAGAAAGAGACAAAAAGTAGCCTATGTCACACTCCATCCCTTCAACTATCTCCACTTAAAAAATCACTTAATTCGTCGCTCCGTTTTGCCGTGAAATACGGACGAACAAACATACACACAGACTTTCCCATTTATAATATTACAATACAATACAATACAAAACACTTTATTGCCATTAAAAATATAAACATACAGATTAAAAAAAAAAAAATTAACAAAATTAATGAACAAAAGGCGGTCTTATCGCAGAAGCAATCTCTTCCAGACAACCTAGAAGAAGTGGAGATTAATAATCATTATATTAGTATGGATGTCTTTCAGATTGACCATTGTAGTTCATTGACAGGTACAGCAATAATTTCCCTTCATCAACTAGAAAAGACCCGATGATCTTCAAACAGCTGAACAGATTTATCTTAACCATTAGTCTCGATCAAATAACTTTTTAAAAATAAAATCCGCATGAAATCTGTTTTATAAAAGGTGGTTTGGATGTTACAATAATGTTACAGAACCCCACATCATTCCTATAATTTTACACAATAAGCTGGTGTTTTTGGAGAGAGAGCTGTGAAACATAGATCATTTACATTGTGGTTCAAAAAAGGTGAAAATTAACAGAAGCCCGTTTTAAACTTACATTATAGATGACGGGTTCGAATTCCGGTCGGGTCATGATGAAAAACGTACTTTTTCTGAATGGCCTCGTGTCTTAGATGTTTGAATAAATAAATAAATAGGGATAAATCACAAAGATTGAGCTACCCCCAAAGTAAGTTCGAAACTTGTGTCATGGGATACCAAACCAACAATACAATATTTTAAAACAAATACATACATAGATAAGCATCCAAGACCCGAAGCCAATCAGAAAAAGTTCGTTTTTCATCATGACCCGACCAGGATTAGAAGTTCGAACCCGGGACCTCCTGGGTGGCGGTCTGGCATGGTAACCATTACGCCACGGAGGACGTCAAATATATATAAATATAAATAGTTTATCTATACTAAGTACCTATTGTAATAAAATATAGTATCGTTGTGTTAGTATCCCATAACACAAGTTTCGAACTCACTTTGGGGCTAGCTCGATCTGTGTGATTTGTCCCCATTTATTATTTATATTTTATTTATTTATTAGGAAGGTACTGTACTATATTATTTGTGGTAATAATATTTAATTAATCGTATCGAATGATTTCTTGAAATTGCAACAATGTTGCCCTTACTTATAGGTACGTTCCTAAAAGAGATCTACTCATGACTACAAACCAATCTACTAATTATTTATTTATTTATACACTAGCTTTTTTGCCCGCGACTTCGTCCGCGTGAAGTTCCGGACCCGTTCCCGTGGGAACCACATTGAATTTCGGGAAAAGCTATAGCCCATGTCACTCCCTGATAATGTAGCTTTCTACTGGTGAAAGAATTTTTGAACTCGGTTCAGTAGTTTCGGAGCCTATTCAATGCAAACAAACAATCAAATCTTTCCTCTTTATAATATTAGTATAGATAAGGTTACAATCTCATGGCAATATCTAGCGCTGTCTCACTCATACAAAAAAGAAGGGGGGGGGGGGGGGGGGGTTGGCAATGCATAATACATTATAAAATCATTATTCTTGTGTCTGCGAAACCAGCACAAGTTTGAGAATTTCAAAAAAATCCTTTCTCATCGGATGCCTACGTCATACAAACAACTCACCCTCCAAGTCTCAGGTCTCTACGATCAGCGGTTAAGGCTGTACGTTGATCCTCTATTCCCTTCTTTAAGCAGGGTTAGCAGATAGGTGGGTTGCGGAAGTATCACCAGTTCCTGCGACCGCGCCACTGTGACACTGTGACCCCACATGTAGCAAACAGTCAGGTTGACAGTCAGGTTTTTAGTCGGTATTTTCATTGTAGTCGGTAGGTGCATTGGCCAGAGAGGTAACCCCCCACCCCCGTCGCTTCCCCAAGTGGCGGGAGATGCAGTAATGCATTTTCCTGACTAAAAACAAAAAAAAGGACGGGTTTTCACCGGCAGAAATGAAAACTTAAACATCAACGTTGTGCATTTTTGAATATTTTGGAATGGTTAGGAAATCTTACGCTTTTTCGATCAGGCTACGGATCTGACGCGAGTTTAACATTTTTTTACCCATCTAAAAAGGTACCAAGCGCCGCTAAAGACGTTTTCACTTCAAAAATAAAATAAAAAGGGGGTAGCAGGCAACGCATTGGTAGCACCCCGTGTTACTAACGTTTAATAGGCGGCGGTAACCATTTACCATCAGATAGAACGCTTAATTGTTTGCCTTCAATACCTACGTCATAAAAAAGTTATTATATTCAAAGAACATTATTACGCATTTTCCATAAACAGTTTAAACCGCAGACCTTCTGGGGAAGTATTTTCTATGCGTCCCTTTTACACCTTTTGTATTAAAAAGAGATAGTTATATAATGAATGACGTTGTAACTATTATGTGAGAGGCCAGATACCTTCAATACTTCCTACTCCGACTATCTTCTTTCTGATTAAATTCGTTGTGAGTTCCAAGACAGCTGTAGTTTATTCCCCGGGACGTCAATAAGCTTCATTGCTTATTGTCTATCTGAGGTCGCCGTTGTTGATCCTGGCTCTACAGGAGACGAAGCGGTGGGAATGTGCGAGATTCGGAATGTGCCTGAATGCCTGTCTCATGTAAAAAATACGACAAAAACAAAGAATAACACAAAAATACGGTATTTGCAGACAAACGGAAAAGATTGAGGTCAATTAGTGTTGATTTTGAGAATTTCATTTTGACATTTTTTGAGGGTACAATCAGATAATGAATTTTCGCAGAACTCAGGCATAGTACGTGAGAACATCGACCCCCTTATCACTGACGAAAGTACGCATTATCAAGACATCTTAATAATTATGGGCAACTCGGTCAACACAGATTTTGTTCGATCGAGTGTAGGTACAAGCCCACCGCACATTTCCGCCGCTGTTTCTCCTGTAGACCCAGGATCAACAACGGCGACCTCAGAAGTGCTGCCAACTCATGTAAGCGAAAACGGGCTGTCGGCTCTTTAAAAAAGCGCTAGAAAGCGCTAAGAAGTATTTAAAACGATAAATCCAGCGCCAAATTCAAACTACCAATATCACTGTAAATAACTTAAAAAAGACTTTACTGACTAACAATGTAAGTAATCTGAATTTTGATAACATGATACATACAGTTTACCATTTAATATTGGCGCAAAATACGCGAGTCCATCAGCAGTTTTTATTTTATTTTGGCAAAGGATAGAATAACAGAAATTCAGTGTCGTTAATGCTAAAAAAAATATAGTAAAATAATTCGTTTCGTTTTACGCATTACTCTAAAAAGCACTAGATTTAGCGCTAGGCGCCAAAGAGCGCTGTGAACAAAAATAGCGCTAGATCTGGCGCTGGAAGCGCTAAGTTGGCACTGAATCGACAATAAGCAATGAAGCTTAATCGCGTCCCGGGGGAGAAACTACAGAGCCTGTCTCGGAACTCACAACGAATTTAATCAAAAAGAAATTAGTAGAGTAGGAAGTACCTATTGAAAGAATTTCCCTCCTTAGCAACTACGTAAGATGAAACACGTAAGATGGGTCGCATGTGCAGTAGTGAGTGTACTGCAGATGCGCCCTTGTGGATCTAGCTATTGAATTTTGCTATTGTATACGCATACTACGTAATTTTGTTATTAATGTATTTAGTTAAATATTTTCGCCACATACCCCGTCTATAACGATTATTAATTTCCACTTCTTCTAGGTTGTCTGGAAGAGATTGCTTCTGCGATAAGACCGCCTTTTGTTCATTAATTTTGTTAATTATTTAATTTTTTTTATTTTTTATCTGTATGTTTATATTTTAATGGCAATAAAGTGTTTTGTATTGTATTGTATTGTATTGTAAGATACTGACATTCATGTATGGGTGTCTTCCAAGTAGTGCCAGTGGCGTAGTCCCATGACGGGTATAATGGTCTTTTTTTTCCAAATGCGAAAGTTAATATGGATGTGTGGATGTGCGTATGATTGTTACTCTTTGCTGATGCTGTTTCGCTGGAAATTTTAGGGTAGTTTGTAACATAAATCACTATATTAACAGATATGATAGTTATTATCTCGAATATCAATCCGGGAATGGTATCAAAGGGATATCGTGGGTAAAATCAGAAACAGCGGCTAGATCACGATATTGGCA
Organism: Endotricha flammealis; assembly: GCA_905163395.2. Lineage (NCBI taxonomy): Eukaryota > Metazoa > Arthropoda > Insecta > Lepidoptera > Pyralidae > Endotricha > Endotricha flammealis. Next base: position 2,378,202 of record LR990882.1, on the reverse strand, counting down.
ATCTTTTTTTTAAACATAGGTAATTTGAGCAACCAAGCAAATTACTAATTATGTACTTAATAACTGCAATTAAACACTACATTTTAGTACTAAGTTTGTTTACCTATGTTGCAAGTTAATCATTATGAGTTGCGGTTTTGTTAATAGCGGTGGGTGATAACCGGACTACCGGAGCTATTCGCGTCAATAAGCGTATCGGACGACAATAAAATTATTATAATGCATCCCATACAGCGCTCTCTATAGTAGAAAAAATATTTTCCCATTGGAATGACATACTTTCACGGGATAAAAAGCCTATGTTGTATGGGAATAGCTCCAGAAGAGTCGGGATATAGCAATGAAATCAAACATTATCAAATTACTTGTTTATTTTTCAGTTTTCACAATTCCTCCGTACGATACTTTTTTTAAAACACGTCTACACGTACACCTTCTCCTACGATCGAATCGGATGTGTCGGCCGTGCGCCGCTGCCGGTCGTCGTATAATTGTAATGTAATTGTATAATTCAGAACAGCTGATATTCTTAATTTAGATAAATCCTTTAAAATAATAGCATAATCTGAGCTAGTACAAACAATATCTGTCATTTATGGATATTACTAATTAACAGTGTACCAATTTATTTATAAGGCTTACAGTTGGGCTCTGTACCCCTGACAAAATATATACAAATCATAATGATCAGCTGATTAGTCAAGCCGTGAAGGAATAACAAACAAACAAACTCACTTCCTCATTCATGGCGCTGTCCCACTGCTGCGCACGAAGAGGCTACGCACGTGTGTTAAGCTTTGCTTTGCAAGAGGATGTACGTGATTGTTTCCACTGCAACCCACGGACACGTTAACCATCAAGTGACGTCACTGATACACGCGTGGCTTGCTCAACATAGCTCAACGCTGTCAACGCCATGCACGCAGTGAATGCGGTACACAGCTTGTTCCACAAAGCGTGCACATCGCTACGCACGCTGTGGAAACGTAGACCCACGTAGTCATCCACGCAGCTATAATGTGCCACGTGGCCCACGTGTTCGTGCGCAGCGTGCGCAGCAGTGGGACCGCGCCTTAGTATGACCATTATTATAATATCTGTGGTATGATATGATTAAGATTCACGGCGTCTTTGTCACAAGACTCACAAGTAAAGCAGTAGGAAAAGAAAATTTATCGCTCTAAGAAAGGCGTAATCTCTATATTTACATAGTTGCTCACAAAAGCCATAAAATAATAAGAGAAGGGAGTCAAAGGATATCCCTTCACTGTGCAACACTTCCTTGGTTTTTAGAACAGCAAAGATTGACGGATTAGGACTTATACATACAGATGTACACGATGTTACGAACGTGAGTGACGTTTGTAGGAGGGCGTTACTGTGGCATGCACAGCTTCGGAAGAATTCGGGCAAGACGCGACACTAGCGCCCCTACGGCATGAGGGCGGCATGAGGTGAACGATTTCAAAACTTTTGTGCGTTTTGTATGCAAAATGTTATAGCGCCCCTAGCGGCATGAGGTGAACAGGAGGTTGCCAAGTCATTGTATGAGAAACGTCAAGAGCTGTGCGTATTATATTTCTATAGTATTTGCATTATGTCAAAGGCGAACTGTCAAAAAGTGACCTACAATGTGAACGGGAGTTGTAGTTCCGATTTGGGCCACGCATGCGGCCACGTTTATAAAAAGTATACCATTGTAGCATTATACTCGGTTCTGTTCAGCCCTAACCCATAATTAGCTCATAGACGCTTAAATACTAGAAAGCTGTTTATTTGATATACCACACATCATACTAATATTATAAATGAGAAAGTGAGTTTGTTTGTTTGTTATTCCTTCACGGCTCGACTAATCAGCCGATCATTATGAAAATTTGTATAAATATTGTCAGGGGTACAGAGCCCAACATAGGCTATTAGGCGTGAAAGTATGTCATTCCAATGGGAAAATATTTTTTGTACTATAGAGGGCGGTGTATGGGATGGGCTATCGGCCAACAGATGGCGCTACAAGTCGCGCTATGGGTTGTTTTTTCAAACGAGATCTATGTCATAAAATTAACAGCGGGCAAAGAAAATAAAACCTTTACGAATATTGAATAATCCGTTCAAATCGGAGTCTGTGGGAAGGACCTCCACCTTACATCGTATCGTAGCCAAATAGCATTGGTCTCGGCCATGCTGTGTTCCTACGGTGAGTAAGGTCTCCAGAGCTCCACTTTGGGTTGGCAACGTGTGAGCGATACCCCGGTATTGCAAGCGTCTATAGGCTACGGTGACGGCTTACCATCACGCCGACCATATGCTTGTTTGCCACCTTTGTGGTATAAAAAAAAACTTTTCTTTTGCGCAATCAAGAATAAATAAATAGATATGTATGTTTCTCTCGAGCGGGAATCGATCACGCGCACCACTGTCTTTTTGAAAAAAATGAGGGTAATTGTATTTTGTGATAAAAGTTAACATTACGACTGATTTCTTTAAACTCATTTTAAAAAAGAGGTCAAATATAAAAAGGCTTCCGACAACAGCAGTATAAATTTAATTAAAGAAAGTATAGTTACGTGCAAAAATAATGGGTCATTTTTTAAGTCAAATCAAATCAAATCAAAATATTTTTTATTCAAATAGGCATATTACAAGCACTTTCGAATCGTCACTTTTTTTTCCCTACCACCAGTTCAGACGGCAGATTTGTGCTAAGAACCGGCAAGAAACTTAGCACTTGCTCTTTTAAAATGGTAATGACATAAGTTACAATTACGATAAATAAAAGTAAACATTGAAACAAGAATAAAAAAATTAAAAAAACTGCAATTTTTTTTAAAAATAATAATAATAAATAATAATAAGTCGTAATGTTAATAAGTGGCAGAAGCACATTATGAAAATGAGCTTAGTACGCGCGGAAGCGCTAGTCTAGTAGTAGTATGTGAGCGGCTGGGCGGGGGGGGGGGGGAGTAGCGTCAAAGCAAATCTAACTCGCGAGACACGTCACAAGTACTCACAACAAATTCAAATTCAAAATATTTGTATTCAAATAGGCCTAATATAAGCTCTTTCGAATCGTCACAATTTTTTCCTACCACCAGTTCAGATGGCAGATTTGTGCTAATAAGAAACTGGCAAGAAACTTAGCACTTCTCTTTTATAATGGTATTAATAAGATTGGACAAACCATCCAATTAGGTACGTTCAACTTCGAGAAAGAGGTCAATCGACGAACGACTCGGATGGGCAGTTGTCGGGAAATTACGGCATATCTTCTCGTTCAAAATTCCTCAGTGCTTAAAACGAAAAACCTTCGACCAATGTGTGTTACCAGTGATGACATATGGATCCGAGACGTAGTCGCTCACTATGGGCCTCATAAGAAGGCTCAGTATGCCAGCCAGCTCATAATGAGAGAAAATATCTGCAATTTCTAATGATAAAAAAAAAATATGGGTACAAATAATTAAATATTAATAACACAATAAACGGCTCAGGGTCTCCCCTGATGGGCTGGGCCACCTTGTCCTAAAGTAAAAATGATAAAAAAACGCAATAAAGTTAATCTTGTAAAAAACAAAGATGAATAAAACATTTTTTTTATGGTTAACTAAAATAAAAAAATCTGAATACAGTGGAAATAAAACAAATAATTTACAATAAAAAAAACAAATAAGAATTTATAGTGACCAATTATTTTTGCCAGATACTGTAAAACGTATCTTTTCAAGTGTAACACGTGGTGTGAATATATGGAACCGTTAAATACCAAAATGTCAATAAAATTAATCCAAATCCTTAATTCTGTTAACGGGATTATTATATGAGAAGTCAGAAGTCAGATACTATCGTTCTGCGCGTTGTTTTATTTTATACCAACCACTAAGGTGGCAAACAAGCAGACGCACCTGATGGTAAGCAGTCACCGTAGGTAACCTATGGACGCTTGCAACGCCGGGGGTATCACTCGCGCGTTGTGGATCCTGTAGAAAGTGGAGCTCTGGAGACCTTACTCACCGTAGGAACACAACATGGCCGAGACCAATGCTATTTGGCTACGATCTTCTGTAAGGTGGAGGTCCGTCCCCAGACGGGCTGCTCCAATTTGAGTGGATTATCCGCTGTGCCCTTACCTCACGTGTATTTTAAATAGAGCCTTTATTTTCAACTTCTCTGGTCATCCGAGAGCATAAAAAAACGTAGAGCCTTTGCTGCGTCACCATAGACGCGTTAGTCCTCATCATCATATCAATCCATCATCATCTCTCGGTCTCCCTTCAATCGAAGGTGATTAGAGCGTACTCTGCCACGCTGCTCCAATGCGGATTGGCAGAGGCCGGTGTTTTCAGGCCGCCCGAAGGCCACCGACTTGGGTTAACGGCTGTCAACCATCGACACCAACCGGGACCGACGGCTTAACGTGCCCTCCGAAGTACGGAGAAGCTAGAGATAACGAAACCCATCCAAACGCTGGCTAGGATCGACGTCGCTTAACTTGTGTGTTCATAGAGTGCGACACACAGCGACGCCATCGAGCTCCTCCTCCGCGTTAGTGCTCGGCCTAGAATCTAGATACAGCAATAATGGCTAATAAAATACGTGACAAATTATATTGTATCGACACACGGTATCACTAATTTCTTTAATCATTATAATAATACGATGTTTCTTGGAAAATTACGTTTCTTAATATAGTACAAACGGATGCACATATATTGATCTGTTTTCTTTATAATCTAACCAACTACGCCTTCCTTAAGTTTTTGAAGTGAAAACTTCTTTAGCGGCGCTTGGCACTTTTTTTAGATGGGTGAAAAATGTTAAACTCGCGTCAGATTCGTAACATCGAAAAAGAGATTCCCTAACCATTCCAAAATATTCAAAAATGCACAACGTTGTTGTCTTCTGCGGGCACTCCTGGAGTGCAACCCGTCCTTTTTTTATTATTAGTGAAGCTGTATTTATTTATGCACAGAACAGAAGCGCCATCTATATCAGATTGTTGATCAAATCCTACGGGAAACGCGTACTTTACGGGACAAAAAGTACCCTATGTGTTAATCCAAATGCGTCTGGAAAGAGTGCAAAAAAAAATTTTCTGGCATCTTGCTTTTTCTAAAGGAAAAACTAAAGAATTTCCAAGGTATAATGCCAGGTTGGAACATTTCAAAATTGCATCACTCTGGAGGCGACGGGACATCTTAGATGCTATGTTGGTGTTTAAAATTCTTAGAGGTTTAGTGGATGCTCCCGTAATTTTGGAATGCTTTGGATTTCGTGCTCCTTCCAGATATCTGCGTAATAGAATTCCTCCACTTTGTACACACTCAGGAGAACAGGTCTAGGTGCAAACTCTCCCATATCGAGATTCAGCAAAATTATAAATTGTTGTACACGATTCAGTCTACAAACTACATAATATGAGAATGAATGACTTTTTTAAATAATAATTATAATTTTTACCTTGTTTTTGTTTTGTTTTTTTTTTTTATATATTTCTCATTGTAAAAGTGTCAGTAAAAACTATTTAGTTCAACTCTGTTAGCTAATATTAACTCTAAGTTTGACACTTTGTGCTAGTCTCTAATTAATTGTCACATCTATACCTTTTTATTTGTTTATAAAAGCATTATAAACATTGTATGTTATACAGGTGTAAACAATTGTTGATTGGCCATAAATAAATAAATAAATCCAAGTTATCAGCTAGACAGCTACCTTATATTGTAACGAACATACACACTAACTTTGGCCTTTACAATATTAATAGTAAGTAGGATAACTTTTATCGCAGCGATCTGTTCATTCAACATTTAGATAGATAGAATATACTTTATTTGAAATTCTCAATAGTTAGGACACAGTATACATAAACACAACATACACACTATTTTTTTTTTTGACAATGTTGTGCAAGCTAGTGAAGCGCTAACAGAATACGCTTCACCAGCAACATTGGTTTTACGTGGGCGAGGTGTCAACCCACCGCACAACCCCCGAAATGCTGGAGGACCACACCCGTCGTTGGTCAGCGAGTCCATCGGACTTAGCCGGTTAGTGTAGCTAGGCTGTACTACCGACCATTCCCCTATCCGCCACCTTGGGGACGCTCCCCTACGCTGTGAGGGCCAGCGCGGGGTCATACACACTATTGAAATCGAAACAAGGCGGCCTTATTGCTTAATAGCAATCTTTTCAAGGCAACCTTAGGGTAACGAATTATTTTATGGACTGGGCAGGGCTAGTAAGATAAGTACTCATGCATGAATTATAATATAAAATATTACATAAAAACTACGAATAACGAATTAGCTGCCATTTTGTCTCAACACCGCGACTGTATCCACTTCCCACGGGAAAGCGCCCAGGCAAACGAAGTTACGCCGGTTTCGCAATGTTAAAAATTAATAAATATAAAATCAAATTATGGTTTTTAATTTTTCACGGTATTTATATAAAATTTAATAAGTTATTTGTTCGTTCAACTTTTGACCTCAAAATGCAGTCTCCAAGGTTGAATACCATATGGGACATAAAAAACAATTTCCGAACGACTATCTAGCCATGAAATTAAATACATAGATGCCGCAGATATTTATATTATTTTAATTTAATTATTTATTTTACTAATATTATAAAGAGGAAAGTTTTTTTTTGCAATGAATAAACTCAAAAACTAGGGGCCGTACCACGACCTTTTATTACTATCCTTAAACGATTGTGTGAACGAGACGTCGCCTTACATCATGTATTGCGTTGTCTCCCTCACTCAGCCGTTCTTGTTTTGTTTTAAGCTGTCATGGTATGGGCCCAGTGGGCCAATTCACGTAACAAGAACCGATTCTAGTTCGATTCAACGACACTCGCTGTCTCACTCATACAAAATAGGAATTGAACGGGACAGCGAGTGTCTTTGAATCGAACTAGAATCGGTTCTTGTTACGTGAATTGCCCCACTGGACCGATTTCAAAAATTCTTTCATCATTGGGAAGGTAGGTACATTACCCCCGCTGCCCCCGATAGTTGAAAAGGCGCATGTGACAAGAATCTAAAACTGAAAAAAAAGTATGATGAATGAAACCTTAAATTGTTTGCTGTCTGTAAGTTAAACGAAGAAATATATTTTTGAAATTTCGATTAATGGTTAACATGATTATGTTTCAATTGCTATAGTACGACAGGTAAGTATATTAAATATATTAAAAATCTTAAAAAAAACCTTTTCATTTTAGTTTAAATTGCATAGCAATTAAGATTTATAATCTTTTACCGGATGAGTTTAAACTAGACTTTCATTGTTTAAGTAGAAGTTGCATGAATGGCTCTTATATAAAACTTATACTTTGTACACTACTGAATATTTGAATGACAAATTTATTAATGGTTGAACTAAAAAAACAATGTATATACAAAAATATATGCACGCCCCTGTGAGGGCAGAATAAGTTGGAATACTATATTTGTATCATACTTTGTACCTTATTTTCGCAAATAAATAAATCTATCTATAAAAAAATTGAAGAAATGAGACATAGAGAGAGAGAGAGAGAATATATACTTTATTTGCAATATACAATACATCTTTAAGTAATACAACATACGGAAAGCTTATAGACTAGTATATGTGCAACAAGGCGGCCTTATTGCTAAAAGCAATAACATACTTTATAATTTATTTAATAGACGCATGTCGTCGACATGCGCCCTATCAATTTCGTATGAGCTTTTTATTACTTTTAACCTTAGTATTTTGGGTGCTTCGGTACACTTGCGAATTTTCTATTAAGTAATAGTAATTCTTTCCATCCATACTTTTATTTCTACTATAGATTCAGACGTATCTGGCAGATGCGCATCGAAGAAAACGTAAAATATACGAAGTAGTAAGGGCGCATGTGGCAGATGTTGACTTTTCTACTTAGTAGGTGTATAATTCTTTTCAACTAGCGTCTAAGACGCAAATGGTCACTTGCGACTTATCTATTAAGCATTAAAAACGATATCGAATAAGCGCCTATTAAACTTCCGATCATTAAATATTACTACGAAGCTCAAAGTCGAACTTCACTTCCAGGTAAGTTCGTTTGACTATTTAATTATTCTCCTTGTTATTGCCTCCTTGCTATACTAAGTTTATGATAATTTCTGCTTTTCATATTTCATTTAGTAGAAAATTTTATTTATTTATTTAGTTCACCAACATAGAGTACACCGTTACAACATAAAACACAACACAAATATTCATCATCAAGTGCCACTACAATTATAGGTGAAGACATCACGCACAGTAAACAATGAGAGTAATTTGATGCATATGCGCCTATTTTTACTATAGAAAATCGCTATGAAGCGAGATAGTGAAAAATAAAAAATACTAGCAGATGCGCCTTTTTTTGCTGATTCCAACAATGTATATACCTCAATTTCGGATAAAATGTTAGATGCGCCCTTTCAACTATCGGGGGCAGCCCGGGTAACATAGGCTATTTTATGAGGTGCAAAGCTGGGAAGAGGCGCTAGTTATTTATAGCTGTCACTTTCAAACTAAAGAAGAAAAAAGAGATAGCTTGAGGTTTAATGTGGAATGAAAATTAAAACGCGTAACAAAAACTGGCTGGGATGTCTATTAAAATTAATATCTGTTGTTCACTTAGGTACTCATATTATTGGTGGTTCCGTAGATTTTTTAGGCATAAACAAGTACAGAAATAAATTAAATTTAAATTTATACGCTTAGATATCCCAAGACTGGGAATTTACCCTACATATTAATTTTTTTTTTCAATCACACAGCTTGAGCTAGCTCCAAAGTAAGTTCGAGACTTGTGTTATGACCTTTTGTGGGATACTAACTCAACGATACCATCTATACATATCTATATTAGCCTATTTCATAAACGCCCACTCTAATGATTGTAATGAGAAGTATAAAAATAGAAAAAATATATCTAAACATATGACAATTTTTTGGGTGTGTTCTGAAAAGTGTGGTGTATGATGTAGGCAACCGATATGAAAGGATTTTTTGCAATTCCCACGGGAAAGGATAAACGCACACGAAGTTGCGCGGGTTTCTCTAATCTATACATTATAATAAAACAGTAGACCCCGATATGTCTGTACTTTGAACATATTTGGCAAAAATGGAGAGAGAACAGTTAGAGAAAGGTAATAAAAGCGAAAAATTTTTTTTTTGAAATTTTTGTCTGTCTGTTTGAACGCGCACATCTTCTAAGTTACTTAACGGATTTTAATCCTGTTTTCACGGGGAGATAGAGCTCGGCTTGGATCAGAATATAGGCTTTGTTTCATTTAAATCGCATGACAGGAAAAAGGAGTTCTCCTTATTTGAACATTTCACGCGGACGAAGTCGCGGGTAACAGCTCGTCCATAATATAAAAATGAATCGCTGAATGCGTTACTAAGCGCAAATCTCGAGAACAGCTGAACCGATTTCGCTAATTCTTTTTGTAGAATATTCCTTGAAGTACGAGGATGGTTCTTACGGAGAGAAAAATTTATACATTCCCACGGGAAAGCGGAATACACGCAAACGAAGTTGCGCGGGTTTAGCTAGTCTATGCTATCTACACCTATACTAATCTATCTATGCTTATACTACGAATATTACAAAGAGGAAAGATTTGATTGTTTGTTTGCATTGAATAGGCTCCGAAACTACTGGACCGATTTCAAAAATTCTTTCACCAGTAGAAAGCTACATTATCAGGGAGTGACATAGGCTAAAGCTTTTCCCGAAATTCAATGTGGTTCCCACGGGAACGGGTCCGAAACTTCACGCGGACGAAGTCGCGGGCAAAAAAACTAGTATTTAATAAAATTTAAATACAAATAAAATTATCACGTGCGTAGCAAAACATGCTAGCTTTTGACATAGAATTGCGGTATCTATATAGAATTTTATCAGCTTTCCTGAGATGCGGTGAGAAAATAGACACACAGAAGAAAGTAATATTTAAATTTAGCATACCCACAAAATTGTCTAAAACCACACAAAGAAAAAATATTCTAAAACCACTAATGTCTAGAATTTCTAGCTATTAAATAAACCTAGTTTAAATGCAGCATCATGTTTATTACCTGTGTGAAATAAAATGTATTCAAATACCTACCAACACTTTTGGATAGTTATTTTTATTTCTTTTTTTTAACGTTGCCACGTTTAGGTGTAAACTAGCTTTTCCCCGCGGCTTCTCTCGCGTAAATTCTATGACATAGATCTCGTTTGACAACAAAACAACCCATAGCGTGACTACTGGCGCCATCTGTTGGCCGTCCCATCCCATACAGCGCCCTCTATAGTAGAAAATTTATTTTCCCAATAAAATGACATACTTTCACGGGATAGCCTATGTTGGGCTCTGTACACCTGACAATATGTATACAAATTTTCATAATGATCGGCTGCTTAGTCAAGCCGTAAAGGAATAACAAACACAAACAAACAAACTCACTTTGTCATATATAATACTAGCTGTACCCGCGGCTTCGCCCGCGTGGATACTGCCTTTCCCGTGGGAATTCTATAAATTGCCGTCTTTATCCTTGTCAACATCATAAAGGAAACCTCTATACAAAATTCCAGCTTTCTAGGTTGAGCGCCTGCGATAATACACTTATAGTCCAATTACTCCCTTTCCCGTGGGAATTCTATAAAACCCCATCTTTATCCTTGTCAACATCATAAAGGGAACCTCTATACAAAATTCCAACTTTCTAGGTTGAGCGCCTGCGTTAATACACTTACAGTCTTATTACTCTCTTTCCCGTGGAAATCTATAAATTGCCGTCTTTATCCTTGTCAACAACATAAAGGGAACCTCTAGGTATACAAAATTCCAGCTTTCTAGGTTGAGCGCCTGCGATAATACACTTATAGTCCAATTACTCCCTTTCCCGTGGGAATTCTATAAAACCCTATCTTTATCCTTGTCAACATCATAAAGGGAACCTCTATACAAAATTTCCAGCTTTCTAGGTTGAGCGCCTGCGATAATACACTTACAGTCCTATTACTCCCTTTTCCGTGGGAATTCTATAAAACCCCATCTTTATTCTTGTCAAAAGAACCTCTATACAAAATTCCAGCTTTCTAGGTTGAGCGCCATACATACTTTTTGGGTAACTTGAACCGTTTATGCAGCGCACGCAACGGAAGCCCTAATAATTTTCCCCGTTTTTGCAACATTTTTCACTGATGCTTCGCTTCTATTGGTCGCAGCGTAATGTTATATAGCCAAAAGCCTTCCTCGATAAATGGACTATCCAACACAAAAAGAATTTTTCAATTCGAACCAGTAGTTCAACAAACAAACAAATTCTTCAGCTTTATATATTAGTATAGATTTTTAAACAGCGCCACCTAGCGTAATAGATTTAAAGTGCTTTAAATTTCGCACGATATTTATAATTTGATGAAAACGTAACCATAGCGGCGCTATGTAACTTTTGAATAGCGCCATCTAGCGTAGAATAGAAAGCACTTGAATTAATTTCGGCAAGCGCGTAAATTTTTTGCTATAACTTCTAAAGTATCTATTTAAATTATATGGCTTATTTAGGTCTCCAAAAAAGTCCGCGATAGCATAATATATTTATCGTTTACGGATAACTTACTATAAAATAAAAAGCGATTTCCGAGTAATAAAGCGGAAATTGGAAACCGATTTTGACGTATACAGTATTAATCCTTATCCAGTTAACTACGTTAATTACCTTAAGCATTTCATGTACATTATTATAATCTTTACACCATATAATTTAAATAGATACTTTAGAAGTTATAGCAAAAAATTTACGCGCTTGCCAAAATTAATGCAAGTTCTTTCTATTCTACGCTAGATGGCGCTATTTCCGCATTATTACTCGGAAATCGCTTTTTATTTTATAGTAAGTTATCCGTAAACGTTAGATATATGCTATCGCGGACTTTTTTGGAGACCTAAATAAGAGGAATATCCTATAATTTTTATTTTGTTATATCTCAAAGGGTTTAGCCAGCGTTTTCGTCGACAGCTCCCAAGTGGGATGATTTTTTCCGACACTTCCAACAATAATCTTTATATTTCAGCCAATTTACATAAAATCCTGATAAATTTTATACATAAACCTTCCTCATGAACCAGGCTATCCGTTGGTGAAAACCGCAAGAAAATCCGTTGGGTAGTTTTTGAGTTTATCGCGAACAGACAGACAGACAGACGCGCGGGAGGACTTTGTTTTATAATATGTAAGGATAAGTATGATTCAGAGTATCTTGCTAGCCCTGCCCAGCTGCCCAGTCCATAAAATAATTCGTTACCCTAGGGTTGCCTTGAAAAGATTGCTTTTGGAAATAAGGCCGCCTTGTTGCGATATTACTAGTGTGTATGTGTTTATGTATACTGTGTCCTACTGTTCTGAATTGCTAATAAAGTATATTCAATTCAATCTATCACTCCGTGGCGTAATGGTTACCACGCCAGACCGCCACCCAGGAGGTCCCGGGTTCGATCCCCGGTCGGGTCATGATGAAAAACGAACTTTTTCTGATTGGCCTCGGGTCTTGGATGTTTATCTATATATGTATTTGTTATAAAAATATAATATCGTTGAGTTAGTATCCCATAACACAAGTTTCGAACTTACTTTGGGGCTAGCTCAATCTGTATGAATTGTCCCTATATATTTATTATTTATTATTATTTATTTACAAAATGAATACTATTGCAATAAAAAAAATTCGCGTAACTCCCATTACGCAATATTTAGAAAAATCAAATCATAATATTATGGTCATGCTCAGCTCTTTCATTGTCTGATTGTACTACAGGTAATGTATTCTCGACTTCTTGGATGTCAATAATTTTACCGCTGACCCCTAAAAAATAATATGACAATTAATACTTAACTTTTTAAGTTATCGCGAAGATGTCCTAGGAACTTTAAATTTAACGTTCATAAACTTTCTTACAAATAGGCCTTCATAAGATTTTTAATTACAAGAGTGAGATGGCCGATAGTTTAGTAGATAAAGAAACAGTTATAATCACTTCAAATTTTTTAATAAAATATTTTTCAAATAAAATAAAGATCCAGGTACATACAGAAATTAAGTACTAGACGCGGGATGTCGATCCAAATAGTGCTATGGTCAAATCCTAATATGTCGAATATGTAAATTGTGACGATTCGAAAGAGCTTACATTAGGCCTATTTGAATAAATTTTTTTATTTTTATTTTTGTAACCGTTTTTCTTAATTTGACAAATGTAGTAAACAATCCTATCGTGTCTTTTTATTCAGTTATCCATGTTAAAAATCGATAAATCGCCAGAATAATAAGAGTGTTGTGTTAAATGCCATTTTTAACTATTGGAATATTATTTGGGTGTGAATGATAATTTTAATTGCCTATTTTCGTTAAAAAGACGTGCTAAGATTGTTTACATTGGGTAGATTTGTTTACGATATAGGGAATAGACAACAGACCCGCTGCGCTGCTGGTTATCTGTTGCTTGTTTGAATGTAATATGATATTAAAGAAATAGTGTTATTCGGTAACGCCTTTACATATAAAAGGTTTGGCCATGGCCTAGCAAAGTGTCTTTACACCTATCGCACAAAGAATCGAATTTTCTAGAACGCCCGTGCAGTTTTTTTTATTGAACTCTATTACGATATATGGAGACCCATTCATTTGGAATATACTGGCGTGGTATTGCGACGGGCGGCGCGCGGTTTTCGGGCGTTCGCATCGTGCGTTTTTGATTTTGTAATGAAATTGATTACATGATTTTTGTATGGAATAAAAGTTGCTTGTTATTGTTTTAGTTAGATCACGTAACAAGATTTCATGTTTTTTTGTTTACATGGAAGCTGTGGAATGAGATTCCCGTTGAGGTCTTTTCTTTATAATATAATTAATATATCATCTAAATCTAAGTCAGTTTCCAGTTAGTTTATCACACTTTACGCGTTGTGTTCTGCGCCCAAATATGAAATATCAAAGCTATGAATACTAAGCTGAATTAAGTTAGCAATGACTTAGCTTAGCTCTAGATCTGCAACCCGCATTAAAAGGGGCATCAAAAGATTTTTACAGGGTCGGCAACGCGCGAGTGATATTCCCGGTATTGCAAGGCTACGGTGACTGCTTACTATCAAGCGGGCCGTATGCTATGCTTGTTTCCCACCTGAGTGGTATAAAAAATACATTTTCGTTTGTTATATTTAAAAGCAAATAATAACTACATAATGCAGTTCATTACTTATCATTATTCTAGAAATTATACCTAATTTGGTTACCTACATCTAACATTTTGATAAAAGATATTTTTTTTAAAAAAAAGTTGATCCTACTTGTAATATAAACGCTAAAGTTTGTATGAATATTTGTTACTCTTTCACGCAAAAACGGCTTAACTGATTTATCATGAAATTTGGAAATAGGTACCTACGTTTATTTAAAAAAAAAACTAATATTTCGTAAATTCTATGAGAAGATAGGACAAGAAAAAGAAAGTGAATGACAATGAAAAATATGACATAAAAACATGGACAATAAAAAAATTACATTTGTAAAAAAAGAAGTTCAATTTGCCACAGTCTAGTTTTATATAACATTGCATATATAATCTACCATAGTTGTAATCTAATTTAAACTACATTCCTATTCTATAGCCATTTTAATATTTACAAGGCGATTGCTGATGCATTACCGGTCCGTGAGTCGGCATATTGACCACGGCTGGCTTGTGCGTGCTCTTGCGAAATTAATATAAGCACCAAGAAATAGTAAACTATCATAATAAGACGCGAGGCTGCTGTTCGGTGCAAACGTCAAAGACTACACCGTAAAAAAAACTCGTATTTTTTATCTGTGCTCGTGATTTATTTTTTGTGGCTGTGACAGTTAACTTTTTGATTAATGGCCAGTTCTTTTTGTTTTTAAAAATTTTAATTTTTTTTTTAATTTTTTAAAATATTTTTTTTTTTGCTGAACTATTTTATTTATATGTGAGTGACATAAACTTATTTCTTACCTGCCAGTTCTATTAAAAAAATACTTAGATAAATAAAAGTATTTTTGCCGAACTCGTTTTCAACGTGACAGTGTCAATAAACTTTTTTAATTCTTACCCGCCAGTTATTTTTAATTGAGTTATGTGAGTGTACGTAAAAGAATCAAAAATGTTATTGTTTTGTGATTGTTTCGTGTATGGATAAAAAGTTAAGAAACAAGTTTTATTTACAAAGACAATAGTGACGCAAAATCACGAAATTACAAACTAATTTAGTGTAATTAAAAACCAATAAAAACAATCAGTTGGTCAAAATTTTTGTGTAATAAAGACGTTTTCGTGCATTAGAAAACAGACTGGTGATTTTTAAAAATGAAAGACTTGGTTCAAATTTGGAATAGAGTGACGGGCAGGCGGTATTCTGCAGCGAATACAAATGATCGGGAACTCGGCGATTTATCGAACAATCGTTTAAAAATCGGTGACATCGATACATCGGCGTGTGAAGCGAATTATGCTGAGTGTGAAGGATTGAATGCGAGATTTGGCGATGAAATCGATTTTAACGATAGAAAGGATGAAATTATCAATCGATTATTCGAAAGGCGGAGACATGGACATGTTGGGAGACAACCTAAATGTGAGTATCTTATTTTATAAACACGAAAAGAATGAGTAACAAATTAGGAGTACATATTCTTTAAAATTTATAGTTTTAACTTTGTTATCATGAGTTCTTTATTTAATCGTGGAATAGTAATATAAAATCTATCTGATATTGTCCTTAAATTAAGATTTACTATACTCCAGCCACTCTTTGTGTTTTCAACCGATTAGAACTTTAACAATTTCTATTTTATGGTCCAAACTGTGGACTGTGTTAAGAGGAATTATTTGTGGGGAGTCTGTGATGAGTGCTCCCCGACTAATCCCGTTGTGTTGTTCTAAGCTGTGAAGCTCGAAGGAAAATTTAATTTACTTTTTGTATACTAATTTATTATCTAAATTGACAATGACAATACACGTTCCAATTATAGAAATAATGCGGCTATAAATCGTATGCAATTTCATCGTCTAAGTAATAGTTTTTTCGTAGTTTAATTGAAAGTTTTTACGCATAGACATCTTCGATCACATAATATAAAAAACATAGACATTCAATTATTTTATTAGGGCATTCGGATATTTCTAAACAATAATAAAAAAATATGCATTAAAAACTATTTACAAATCAAACTTTTTGAATTCGAAATCAAGGCGCGTTGATAATGTTGGCAATAAAAAAAAGCAGTTTGAATTTGGAAGAGACCGAGTTCAATGCACCCACGATTTGAGTGAATGCTAACAACATCCTTAGTGAATGTGAAGCAAAATTGGGTGATTGGAGTTTATGATCGGAAACAATTTTTTTATACCACTAAGATGGTAAACAAGCATATAGCCCGCCTGATGGTAAGCAGACAATACCGGGGGGTGTCACTTGCGCGTTGCCGACGCTGTAAAAAGTGAAGTTCTGGAGACCTTACCTATTAAAGTGCATATCGTGTTGACTTCAAAATTCGCCTTTCTGAAGAAATTTTGCTATCATCTTTTTTTAGGGCGTCTTGACCATAGACCTAGGTCTTGACTCAGACACTGTACATACTAATTTGAAACAATTAGTCTCATGTATTGCTTGCTATAATTGACACTGGCTAAATAAAATAGCAATGAACAAGAATCCAGAAGCCAAAACAAAAAAAAATATGACTCAACCACACCGGACCTGTCAAAAAAAAGAACAAGTTTGAAAATACGTAGTAAAACGTGGTAAAACTATTTCATAGTATTGGCTGTAGGTACTTATCGTAAATCCATAACGTACACATAATTTAATCCATGTTAACAACAAAAAATGTTAATTCCCAACCAAAAATAGATTTATTAACAAAATGTAAACATGTTTATTAATTGTCTATCGATCCGGTTCAAATCTGTGTTTTTCCGTGATCTTTTTTATGAAATTCTAACCTTTGAACTAACGAAAATAGACCATCATCTAACTTTTAGGGTTTCGTAGTAAACCAACAAGAAACCCATTCCCCATGTCAGTCTTCAGGGACTTTAATGATATCCGAATAGTGTTACACTGATTTTAATGTATGTTATAAAAGTGAAACAGTAAGAAAATGTAACACTTTAAAACTGTTCCCAAAAACGGTTTATTAAGTGTTAATAACTGTAACAGCCAATAAAGTTTACATTGGCATAACCATTATCATTGTCATCGTGTTGCCAGTTCGTTACAAGACGGTTATAACATATTCTATGACAAGAACTAAACGGTAACTTTCTATGTATGTGTAGCACTCATAGACATTTATCCCGCCAACAATATTTCTGCATTACCCGATGGTTGACTCCAGCTACTAACACAAATGCACCAAGGACTCTCAATGGTGTCTCAATCCTGTCTCAAAAGAATGCCGATAGTGTATCAGTGGAATAGTTTTTGACATTTGTTATGGACTTGAACAATACGTTAAACATTATGTTATTGTTTAAGTCCATAACAAATTTAAAAAATTATTCCACTGATACACTTTCGGCATTCTATTGAGACACGATCGAGACACCATTGAGAGTCCATTGGTGCATTTGTTTAGTAGAATCGGGCCCCTGGTTAAGTTATTCATTGGCTGACCATACCGACAGTATTGATAGTGTATCATGCTAATCCACACATAATATTATAAAACTATGTAATAATGTACTTCAAATGACCACTAGTACAATAGTGACCTTAAACATTTTTCCTTTCCGTAATATACTACGTAAGCGTATATTAATTCTTAATCGGTTACAAATAACTGTCATGATGACTTGTAAACAATATAAATAAGTTAATAAATTCATAGAAAAAGCTTATTCTCATAAAGTTTTTTTATACAACAAAGTTGGCAAACACGTATACAGCCCGCCTGATGGTAAGCATCACCGTAGCCTATAGACGCTTGCAATACCGGGGGTATCACTCACGCGTTGCGGACTCTCCCAACCCACTCCAAGTGGATCTCTGGAGACCTTACTCACCGTAGGAACACAACATGGCCGAGACCAATGCTATTTGGCTACGATCTTCTGTAAGGTGGATGTCCTTCCCCAGACGGGCTGCTCCTATTTGATTGAGCGGATTATCCGCTGTGCCCTACCTCTCATTCCTACCGTTGTGTCTTCTGTAGACCCGGGACGTCAATAAGCTTCATTGCTTATTGTCAATCTGAGTTCGCCGTTGTTGATCCTGGCTGTACAGGAGACACAACAGTCGTAATGTGTCTTTAGGCTAGTTTACACAGTTAGTGCAATACACAGCGACGCGATCGAGTTCTTCGTTCACCTTAAAATAAATAAAAATTGATGTCAAAGTTCCAAAAAAATTAATTAAACTAGACCTGCTATATTTTTTCGATAATGTACGTCAAACATACGTCATAGCGTCCACTTTAATGATGGGTCATTAATGCCGACGATCAATCGTTTTAAGATAATGTAATTGTAGGTAATTAATGTGTAGTATTTTTAGAGTCGTTTTATGTGACCTAAGAGTTAGATTAAGTGAGTTGAAGTATTTTTTTTAAATTTAATGCAATCTTTGCCACAACCACGCAATATAATTTTCTTGTTTACATGAATTTTGGAGATACTAATATTATAAAGAGGAAAGATTTGATTGTTTGTTGGTTTGTTTGTTTGCATTGAATAGGTTTCGAAAGTACTGGACCGATTTCAAAAATTCTTTCACCAGTAGAAAGCTGCATTATCAGGGAGTGACATAGGCTATAGCTTTTCCTGAAATCCAATGTGGTTCCCACGGGAACGGGTCCGGATTTAATAATTAATTATGTATTAGATTTATTATTTACTACCTTTTTTGTCCGCGGGCAAAAAAGCTAGTAAGTAATAAATCTAATACATAATAGATAACATACATGCAAATAATTGATGATTCTTGTATTACTTTTAAAAGCAATATAATGTAATTTAATAAAATTGAAAGATAAATATGTATTACATTAATTAAGAGAACTCAAGAAATTAGCACGTACTCTTTTAAGGGCGGAGCACACCGCAGCGCAACACAGCACGTTGCAGCTTATGACGTTGTAATCTATGTAAAATTATGAGAAAGGACATACCAAACGCACGACGCGTAGCTGCGCAGCGCTCTACAGCATCGTGCGTTTGGTGTGTCCTTTCTCATAATATTGCATAGATTACAACGCCATAAGCTGCAACACGCCGCCGGGCTGCGTGCACCTACGCATAACATTATGTACAGTCAAGAGCATGTCAACCTTTACATACCGGACTTTGAACCATTCTTATGTTGTAAAATGGTCGCGTACTGCACGGTTTCAGAGGAGTTTCCTCCCGCGAACGCTGAAACTGTGGAATGAGATCCCCGCCGAGGTCTTTCCTTTAGACTACAATATGGGGCTCTTCAAAAGGGGCATTAAAAGATTTTTACAGGGTCGGCAATGTGCGAGTAATACTCCCGGTGTTGCAAGCGTCCATAGGCAACGTGACCGCTTACCATCAGGCGGGCCGCATGCATGTTTGCCACCATAGTGATATAAAAAAAAGTTCTATGTCATAAGAGCCAAAATTGTACTGCACGCTCAAGTTGCACCTGCCTGCACTGCGGATCCATTGAAAATGACACGTCATAGTAAAAAAAAACCCATGTATACTGTGACTAAGTAGAGAAAATTTTCCACTTTTACACATAATTGGCATGTGCGGTTTTTTTTATGACAAAGAAGGACAAATGAGTTATCGTGTCACCTAGTAAGCCATCACGGCTGCCCATGTACAGACAATAAATAGTATACATATTGTACTATGTAATTAAAATTTTTCTAGTAAATCCATATTTAGAATCTTATTTTTCACGAATTTTTTCCAAATTTTCTCGCCATGAATTATAAAAATATGGAAAAATTGTGAGGAATATTGAAAGCAAATAAAATCGGGCAAGTACATGTCGGGCCACGCACAATGTAGGGTTCCGTATTGGCTACGTAATTCTTGCTTGCAGATGAATACAATGCCATATTCTATGACATTTGTACGTTTTCGTCCCCTAAAAAGAACAATTTTATTTTCCCACACAAACGTTACGCAGACGTAGATGCGCGGATCATCTAGTTATCTATACATAATAATATAATTAAAAGCGAAATATCAATCACTGATTAATCACGAAATCATAGAAACTAATAACTACAAACTTGAAAGGCAGCTAGATTCCATAAAGGGTTAGACAACCTCTAAGAATTTTACGAAACTCCACCCCCAAAGAGGTAAAACGGAGGTTGGAAGTTTGTATGAAAGTCATATCGTCTACGATATTGCAAAAGCGCTGATCTACTATTTGCAATAAGTGCGTAACTACAAGGTTGACTACTTTCCAGGAGATAACAAAAAACTTTATAATTTTAAGTAATTAGAATCATATTCGCGTATCGCGCTATTGCCCCAAAGCGGCAGAGAGCTTCTGATTGGCTTATTCAAAGTGGTGTCTTCAACAACACACAGCAATATAGGAGACTAGGATAGTGTGGCGCGCAAATTTGAATTTCGATACTTTTTGCAATACCGCGGTATTGCAAATGGTAGTTCAGCGCTATTGCAGTGTCGTCGAACGGCTGGTAAAACCGTGACCATCAGCTTGACTTAAGGTCCTAAGTCCGGTACAGAGGGCGTCCACAGTGTGTCCACAGTGCGTCGCCATCCCGAACAATCTTGAATTTTGCGCTTTATTTCGCTCCAAGTCTTGAATATTGCCTTCGCTTCTGCAGCGACAGTCCGCCGCCAAGTCTGTTTTGGGCGACCACGTTTGCGCTTTCCTTGGGGATTCCAGTCGAAGACTTGCCTCGGGATCTGGTCTCCCTTCGAAGAGTGTGGCCAATTCAACTCCACGCGCGGCTATCAGCTAGTAATATAATATTAGTAATGATATATTTATTAATACCTATTCCTTTAATTAAACTACTACAAATGATTGATAGTAGAATATCGACAACTAGCAATTACTCGAAGATAATATCGAGGTAATGAACCCTTGGGTCAGGGGTTACTAAGACTTATTATTAGAAACACATTAAAAATGTATTATGGCACTTAATAAAAGACATGTAAATTATCGATGTTATAGTAAATAAATTAATGAATTCTACACAATTCACACAGCGCCAATTGGTCCCAAAGTAAGCTAGGCTTGGCCTGATTGTGTTATGGGTACCAAAGAACGAAAGTATTATTGTAAATATATACTTATAAAACATAGAAAATACCGAGACTCGAGAAAAATCGCAAAAGCTGTCACATAAAATATTTGGCCCAAGCGGGAGTCGGAGCTACTCTTATACCGAAGGTACGATCACTAATTCACAATAACAATTGACAATAAGCAATGCTTATTGACGTCCCGGGGGAGAAACTACAGGCTGTTTTAGTCACGACGAATTTAATCTGAAAGAACTTCCCTCGAACTACGTAAGAAACAGCCATTTGATACAAAAGGCGAGAGATGGCAAATCAAGTGTAGTTTTGATCAAAATTTTATAGGGTCCTAATTTATTAATGAACTTCCTTTTAACACATGACTCATGATATAGGTTACATAATGATCGTTTAAGCAAGGATACAATGGTCTAGTATCCAGTTAAAAAAAGGCATTAAATTTAGAAATACTCGGTAAAATGCGCCTCTCTTGTGTTTGTGGTAGAGAGCCCAACATAGGCTACTTTTTGTCCCGTGAAAGTATGTCATTCCGATGGGAAAATAATTTTTCTACTATAGAGGGCGCTGTATCGGCCAACAGATGGCGCCACAAGTCGCGCTATGGGTTGTTTTGTTGTCAAACGAGATCTATGTCATAAAATTAACGAGAGCGAAGCCGCGGGGACAAGCTAGTTAAAAATAAATTAGAAAATATTAATCATGATCAGGAAAAGCTATCAATAATCTATCTATACTAATATTATAAAGAGGAAAGATTTGATTGTTTGTTTGCATTGAATAGGCTCCGAAACTACTGGACCGCATTGAATAGGCTCCGAAACCGAAACTACTGGACCGATTTCAAAAATTCTTTCACCAGTAGAAAGCTACATTATCAGGCAGTGACATAGGCTATAGCTTTTCACGAAATTCAATATGGTTCCGAAGGGAACGGGTCCGGAACTACACGCGGACGAAGACGCGGGCAAAAAAGCTAGTGTTTTATATAACTGTTATTGATATTATAACATGTTTGTTGGTATTTGTATTTCTACCAAACATGAGAACAGTAAAAAAACTGGTAATACGATACAGACTTTTACTTTTCTGTAAAATATATTCTAATATAGTCAGAGTTTTGAATCGTAGGTTGGAAAGGCATCAAGTTTTAGAAGTTTTAGTCAAACTAAAATGAAACGACATTAGTGAGATGCACAAACACATTTTAAAGTTAAGAAATGTAAGTCTGCACAAAAGGTCTACTATCAAAAGATGCTTTATGAAAAAAGGGATAAAAAATGTTGGTCACTGTAATTTGTGTTATTTTGCAGTGTATAAAAATCTTTTGAATAATTTTGTGTTATAATCAAAAAGTACTACATTTCTGTTGAGATTGATTTGCTATCTCTCTAGTCTAGGCTATAATGCCTTTTGTTCCAAATTGCTATCTCTCACGTAATTGTTAAGGAAGTCCTTTCAATACTTCCTACCCCGACTATCTTCTTTCTGATTAAATTCTTTGTGAGTTCCAAATAAGTTGTAGTTTTCTCCCCCGGGACGTCAATAAGATTCATCTCTTATTGTCAATCTGAGGTCGTCGTTGTTGATCCTGGCTACACAGGAGACACATCGGTGGGAATGTGTGGTGGGCTTGTCCCGAAGTACCTATCTGTTGAGTTCTTGCGGCACTTCTTCTCAACAGATCATTCACATCTGAAAATTTTGATGTAAAAAGTAATTCCTGTAAGTAAATCAACTTGCAAAATAAATTTTATTTTATTTACTGATGGTCTGGTGTGCTACAACGCTGGTAATGTGTTTTTTTGTAACAATCGTGTAATGTCCAGAGTATGTGAGTGTGTAAATATGTGTTAGAGATCCACTTTGAGAGTTGGCAACGCGTGTGTGATACCCCCGGTATTGCAAGCGTCTATAGGCTACGGTGACGGCTTACCATCAGCCCGGCCGTATGCTTGTTTGCTACCTTTGTGGTATAAAAAAAAACGTCGTACATTTCCGATATTGGCAGAGTGAGATGGGTTATTATATCAGCCAATAGCAACGCTCGTAATCGCAATGAAACCAATAGCAATGATTGAATTAACAAATATCGTCCAATAGCAAGGCAGCAAAATTTTTGGGCTACTCGTTTGTAAAACAAAATACTAGATTTCGTAAGAGTTAGATACGCATAATATCGCACCATAATTATAATCTTGAAAACCCGGACATAACCATAGAATGTCGAATCTATGAATTTATTTAAATCAATTCACAAGAGTTTCTATTCAGAATATCTCTAAGGTTTTTGACATTATAATTTTGGCAATAGAAACTTGACCTCCTTCCATCAAAATGCTAATAATATCGATTGACTTCTGGTTGGTTTGGCAGCTGCTTGACTACATTTTTTTTAAAATATGCTTCATTGTTGTACAGTGCCACAAACTTACCTGTGCCGGTGGCCAAAGCTAGAACTGATGAATATGCCTTCAATACCTTATCTACCTTCAATAGCTTCGATGCTTGCGCCCCCACCATCTGTATTTTTAATCAATATCAACGAACGATCCATTTTAACAAATCCCACTACTGTGTCCTATAAATTATAAGAAAAAACCTTCAGAGAGGAAGTTCAAGGGAAGAAACCTTTAAGATCTATCGTTACTATGAAAACCTTATTGATAGCTATTGTTTACTACTTTGCTTCTAGAAATATAGGGAGAGATCTGGAGACCTTACTCACCGTAGGAACACAACATGGCCGAGACCAATGCTATTTGGCTACGATCTTCTGTAAGGTGGAGGTCCTTCCCCAGACGGGCTTCTCCGATTTGAGCGGATTAATTGCACGACAAATCTTTTTGATCTAACGTCGTAACAAGTTCCAATCCTTCAAAATAGACAGTTACTGTTATTAATAACGGCATCTGGCGACTAAAACAGGTTTCAAAAATCATCTGATTTCGCAATTAGCTTCATTGAAATTGTATTAAAAATATAACTGTTTATAATATAAGGTAAGATTCTAATGTTTTTGAAGCCTGGAGCAAGTCAAAGTGCCCATTTCTAGATTGAATCAGCAGACGCTGATATTTGGACTCTCCGATCTACTTCATCATTATTATCATCATCTTAGTCATTTGAAGTCCACTGCTGGATATAGGCCTCCCCCAAATGCCTCCAGTATGACCAGTTGACAGCGGCCTGCATCTAGCTGCTTTCTACCTTCCTTAAGTAGTCCGACCTTGCGGGTGGCCATCCTACGCTTTGCTTTCCGGTACGCGGTCGCCATTCCAGAACCCTCTTGCCCCGGCCGTCGGTTCTGCGCGATACGTCTGCCATGAAAAGATTGCTTTCAGCAATAAGGCCGCCTTGTTGCATATACACTGTCTGTACCTTTAACTGTTTACTGTATCACTTGTTTGTGTATATTAAAGCCATCTATCTTCGATCTACGTCTGACTGCCACTCCAGCTTGCTGATCCGTTGAACTATGTCGATTACTTTCGTTCTGATACGTCTTCACCTTTTCTTTGTCTTCTAAATTTGCGCCTAACTTCACTTCATTACACTTTTCTCTACTACCTGAGAGCTAGAATAAGCGTCCGTATGAGGAAATTTATATAATACTGCACTGTGAGCGGCCACTAAATTTCTAAGATGTGAGAATAAACAAAAAATGATCTGACCCCCCACAAAGTAGTTGAAGTGGCAGTGGGCAGGACTCATGGCAAGCGGAACCGATGGCCGGAGCAAGAGGGTTCTGGAATGGCAACCACGTACCGGAAAGCAAAGCGTAGGACGATCTCCCGCAAGGTCAGACGACTTAGGGAGAGTCGCAGGTAGCCGCTGTATGCAGGCCGCTACTAACCGGTCATACTGGAAGCGTTTGGGGGAGGTCTATGTCCAGCAGTGGACTTCTTGTGGCTGACACGATATGGATGTACGACGACGGGAAATAGAAAGAAAAACCTTTATGCATAGCCCTGTACGTACCAATAGATTCCTTGAATGAAGTGCAATGTCAAATCAAATTACGATCTGATGTAACAAGGTAAAGGCATATGACATAACACGCAGTTATATTATTAATGTAATTTTATTCTACAAGGTTCTGCAAATTAGTTGCAAAAATTATAAATAAATGTAGTGAATCATCTTAATTATTGTAGGTACAATTTCCGCGTTTGCACCATAGTTTCTGACACGGCAATGCGTACCGCGCCGCTCAAGCGGTGGCAGTTGAGCGGATCTTGTATTTATTGCATGTAATTGCATAGGTTCTATTTTCACAGACAAAAAATGCGTTATATCAGATTAATTAAATCACTCAGATCTCCTAGCCTCTGTGTTTCCTTCGGACTATGATATGGGACCATTTAAGAGGGACATTAGAGGTCTCGTCAGAGGTGGACAACGCATTGGTAGTGCCCCTGGTGATGCTGCGATGTCCATAGGCGGCGGTGACTTTCCATTAGGTGGCCCGCTTGCCTGTTTCTCTCCTGTTTAACATAAATTTAAAAAAAACTTGCGTCATGGATAATCTGTCGTCTGTGTTGCCTGTATACGTCATTGCGGCATAACCTTTGATACCGTTATCGTATGAACACCTGTTAGACACAGATGATCAGACGAAATTTATGGATAATCATGTCGTGTTTATTCCCACGCTATTTTTGGTTATCATAGTAATCATAGAAATCTTAATACCATCACTAACTTCTATTAAAATCCACACCTTAGTATCAAACCGGATTTTTTATTGGGTTAGGCTCTCACGTCGAGTTATAAATCTAGCGTTCTTAATTTACTAGGTTAGCCACGAATACGAGCTAAAATGTTTTGCCCACCACACATCCCCACCGCGGTGTCTATAGACCCAGAATCAACGGCGACCTTAGATTGACAATAAGCATTAGCTTCTTGACGTCACGGGTGAGAAACTACTGCTGTCTTACTCACAACGAATTTAATCTGATAGAAGTTAGACAGAGTAGGATGTATTGAAAGAACCTCTTTAGTAATTACGTGAGAGACACCAATTTGAAACATAAGGCAACATAGCATAAGAGCAGTGATGGGCAAAGTACGGCCCCCGGGCCAACTCCGGCCCGCGAAAGTATTTAATCAACCCGCCGAAGGTACATCGACATGGATAGTATGTGGTCCGCCATAATCACGTATTGACAGTCGAGACTCTCGACCGTCAAAACTATGCATATTAAGGGTCCGTTCACATAGACCGGATCGCATACGCTTGGAGTTGGTCGGCGGAGCGTAGTCGCCAACTATTTTATATAGACCGACTGGAAGCGAGCATGCATGCGAGCATGCAATTGTAGCCGAACGGCTGCGATCGGAGCCTCTTTTATTTATGTAATTCTATAAAAGAAGTTTGAACTGTGGTTTGTTGTCCATTTTGGCGAAAAATTTTTGCAAAGTATAAAAACATAGAACAGACGGCGATCGCCTGATGAGAGATGACGGTCGAAAGGCCGCCGGCCGGCTACTATATCTGTCGACGCTGGCCGGGATCGCAAAGCGATCACACCCTAACATTTCGTATCGTTTGTCAGGTCGAAATCTTAAACGGAACTGTGAGTGTGTGGCCTATTGCGATTAACTGACAGGCTAATATCTTCCGGCGGACTGTTTGTCTGTTTTAGTCTGTGGGGCCCTTTAGCATTCTTAATGACAAAAGCAGTGCACATGCAAAAATAAACCTCACTACAAATATTAAAAACTCTGTTTTCAACGTGATAAGAATCTGCTCTCCTCTTTGAGCCGGTCTGTTTGAACAGACCCTAAATCTCACGGTGCAGTATCGCCAAGTCAGTGCCAGTCGCCCGCCGCGTCGCCGTCGCACCGCTAAATCCAAATCTGTATTAGACCGAAAATGCATTTAATTATTTAAATTTTATTACATAGATATTGTAATCTTTTGATAAACTTAAAAATCTAATAAATAACAGTAAGCGCTGTGATTGTATAATGGATACGCAGTCTATTAACCTAATGATCTCAGGTTTACTGACAGCCCGTTGACATGGCAGCCCGGTGGCGCCTTCATTGACAGTTAGTGCAAGGGCAGTATACCACCCAGCGTGCCAGATGGCAAAACGGGTGTGCCCGATAGAGCACAACAGCCGCGCCGCGCCACGCCTCGACGCTATTCCGATGTTCTTTCATACAAAATGTAGTTACAAAAGACAAAAATAATAATGATATTGATACCTTAAGGCGTGTACGCACGACCGAACACGAACACTTTGTTCGCACGTGCGTACCACTAACGATCATCAAACAATTTGTTCGTCAAAAGTGTTCGTGTCGATCCAATTTGGTTGTTCTGTGTGGACGATGTTCTCAGCACCACCGAACAAGAACATTGTTAACACGAACATCGATTCAAAAGAGTAAGGCTTGGTAGCCTCTTTTGTTCTTGTTTGGTCGTGAGTGGTTGCGCGCGAACACAAGTAGAACTATGTTTGTAGGTGTTCATGTTCGCTTTGCTAATTTACGTCCACACGTGCGAACGACATGTTCGGTGTTCGTGTTCGATGTTCACCATGTTCGTGTTCGGACGTGCGTACACGCCTTTACATACTAGTGTAGCAACAAGACGGCCTTTAAGAGATATCTTGAGATTTAACGTAGAATTAAAACTATGCGTTTCAGAAACAGGTTGTTAGGTGCGACGCAGCAAAGGCATCGAACTCTCCTCTTGCATAAGTCTCCCAAAAAACAAGATTCGTATAAAAAAATAGATTTCCACGATCGACCATTTGTTTTTCTTTCGTCACACACCAACTTTTGTAAACAGGTTTTTGGAATAGTTAATATATTTTATGTTATTTATGCCCAGCAATAGACACGGAATAATTTTATTACTATTTACTTTAGTTAAGTTGAAATTATACAGAAATTAACATAATAATTTTTCGTTTACTTAACATGTGATACGGACTTGTGAGTAATTTATGATAAAATAATCATGTAATTCTGAACTGTTAACGGTTAGTGCACAAAAACAACTTAAAGTTGATGACATCCATACTAATATTATAAAGAAGTAAAGTTTGTGTGTTTGTATATTTGTTAAATTGTAAGGGATGTAAATTGTAATTGTAATCTCGGGACCTACTGAACCGATTTTAAAAATTCTTTCACCAATAGAAAGCCACATTATTGCTGAGTGTCATAGGTTATATAAAAAACCGAAAAATAAAAAGGCTTTTACGTGGTAGTCGGTTTTGCAAAGTGAATCGGAGAAAAAACGGTCGAATGAAAGCGTTTCTTACGTACGCCTGTACTAAAAAAGGATTATTAACATTATGCCCAACGAAGTGGGCACGGGTCACCTAGTCTTAAATAAAATTATGACTGTCATACTGTTAGGTTCTTGAACGTATCTTTAAAGTTAACAATGTCACTTTAAATTATTGCTGTCACTGTCAACATAAAAAAGAATAAAAGAGATGGCTTAAGGCAGGCGTCCACATATCCGCATCGGATCGTAGTATTATTTGTATAATACATACAAGTGCGTCCACTGATCCGCATGATACGGGTCGAATCCTTATCCTTACTAATATTATAAATGAGAAAGTGAGTTTGTTTGTTATTCCTTCACGGCTTGACTAAGCAGCCGATCTATGAAAATTTGCATACATATTGTTAGGGGTACAGAGCCCAACATAGGCTACTTTATATCTCGTGAAAGTATGTCGTTCCAATGCGAAAATATTTTTTCTTCTATAAAAGGCGCTGTATCGGCCAACAGATGGCGCCACAAGTCGCTCTATGGGTTGTTTTGTTGTCAAACGAGATCTATGTCATAAAATTAACGCCAGCGTCCGATACGGACGATGCCGATGCGAATATGTGGACGGCTTGTCTTTAGTGCCACCTGTCCTGCCTGTAGTCATTGATGTCCATGTGATTTCGGCTAAACTCTGGTCAGAATCACAATAATTTGAAATGAACGTCTCATGTTTACGGTACGTTAGTTGGTCACTCACCTCGACAAAAATATGCATTTTGAATCTATTTTTGTCTACACTTCGTATCATAAAATTTGAATTATAACTGAAAAAAAACCGGCCAAGTGCGAATCGGGCTCGCGCCCCGAGGGGTTCCGTACAAATATGGGAGTAGTAAATTTAAGAAAACATTTTTATTAAAAAGATAAGTAACCAAAAATTTATGCTTTTCGCAATTTTTCCTTTATCTGTACTATAAAGACGTTGCTTTGGACAAAATCGTTGAGCTTACTTACGGGAGGTACTCTGTAGGTTTTAATACCCTTGCGAGTGTTGAAAATGCGGCATAGACGGCTATATCTTTTGATTGCGTTGGCTTAGAAGTTTGATTTTTTCACAGCTCTCAGGGACAGTAGACCTAATTGATATGAACTTCAGCTTGATACCTCCATGCGTTTCAAAGAAAAAGGCTCTTGACAGACAGACAGACGGACAGACAGACGGACAACAAAGTGATCTTATAAGGGTTCCGTTTTTTTTCCTTTTGAGGCACGGAACCCTAAAAATATTAGACTATCATGCCTTTTGTTTCAAATTGCTGTCTATCACATTGTTGCTATGTCCTTTCAATACTCAATCTAATTTCTTTCTGATTAAATACCTGTGAGTTTCAAGTCAGCTGTTTCTCCCCCGGGACGTCAATAAGTTTCATCGCTTATTGCCAATTTGTGTTCGCCGTTGTTGATCCTGGCTATACAGGAGACACCACGGTGGGTGTGTGGTGGTGATGGATTTGTCCAGATATAAATAAATAAATATTCTTTAAGTACCTAAGTATTATGACCGTGAACCTTTTATATTACGAAAATAGCTAAATAACACGTTATGTATTTTATAGAGCCAGTGTAACGGAAATTTTGCTACTATAAATAACTACCAGGCAAAAAATTGCAAAGTAATTGACCTTAAACATTCTGTTGCAATCGATCACTATCACTGATTTATTAATGTTATTTATTAGCCATTTTTTTACGATGGAGAAATGCCTTCAGGCAGCCCCACCGCTCGAGGAATATCGAATAGGAACGACCTCCGTAGCGTAATGGTTACTACGCCGCGCCGTTCGCCAATTAATATCCCCAACAAAATTCCAACCCATTTTTCACCTCTTTATGGGGTGATTTTCGAGATCAAAATAATCTGTTCGATTGTGTGAATCTAGACTGCACTTTATCAGTTTTTTTATCCATCTACTTACCTACAAAAGTAGTAGTCAAATTAAAAATCGCTAATAAAGTCGAAGGTATAAAAATTAAAATATTCACTTAGAGACCCAGATAATTTGCCAGCGACTGTATTCTACAATAGGTATTTGAAACATTTGAGAGTAGTAACTAATATAATGATTTATTGACAACGTTAAAACCAGTATGTTATTTATAAGAGTTTTATTTCACAGAACACAACATAATGAATAAAAAATTAGAAAAAACGATACAACGCACGAAGTACGTCATTCACATAGATTTTAATTATAATAGATGACGCGATATGCGAGTTTGTCATGGTGCGTGATGCTCTGGAAGTTATCCTGGCTTTGGCACCAGGGGGCGCTGGCTCGATTTCCGTTCCCGCTCGGGGCAAAAATTTAAATGTTGGCAAGATAAGTTGGTTGGTTTTAAGAGAAGTAATAATCCGCTTAAATCGGAGCAGCCCATCTGGGGAAGGACCTCCACATTACAGAAGATCGTAGCCAAATAGCATTGGTCTCGGCCATGTTGTGTTCATACGATGAGTAAGGTCTCCAGAGCTCCACTTAGGGAGGTATTGGAAGGTTTGGCAATGCGTGAGTGATATCCCCGGTATTGCAAGCGTCTATAGGCTACGGTGATGCTTTCCTTCAGGCGGGCCGTAAACTTGTTTGCCAACTTTGTGGCATAAAAAAAAGATAAAACCAGTTATTCAGAGACTAGGCCCTCACAGGCCCTTTCTTGTACAAATAATATCGATTTGAATAAATAATTTTACTCCACCATTTCGGAATCAAAAGCAAAATGGCCACTGGGTAAAGAAATGGCAAAAAAAACCAGTTACAGTCTTTTTTATTATCTTCGTTTGCGTGTATCCCGCTTTCCCGTGGGAATTTCGGAATGTATTATATAAACCTTCCTCTTGATTCACTCTATTTACTTACGAGCTGTTACCCGCGTCCTTTTCCTGTCATGCGATTTAAATGAAACAAAGCCTATTTTCTGCTCCAAGCCGAGCTCTAGCTTCCTGTGAAAACAGCATTAAAATCCGTTCAGTAACTTAGAAGATGTGCGCGTTCAAACAGACAGACAGACAGACAAAAAATTGGAAAAAAATTTTTCGCTTTTATTACCTTTCTCTAACTCTCAATTTTTTCCAAATATGTTCAAAGTACAGACATATCGGGGTTTACTGTTTTATTATATGTATATAGATTTAAAAAACCGCATCATAATCCGTTGCGTGGTTTTAAAGATTTAAGCATACATACGGACAGATAGACAGGAAAGCGACTTCATTTTATACTATGTAATAAAGATTATTCTAATTTATATTTCAATTTTATAAGTGTTTGGATACAGTTCTACAAAAGGGCTAAGTACTCGATGGTTTTACAGAACAAAAAGAAAAAAATAAAATGCAATATACGCGAAATGTCATAGATTATTGTGTAATACCTTACTTTGATCAGACAAGTTACTCTGCAAAGCAATCGCGATTTTAATTTCAATTCTGTATAATTTCAATTGCAAAAAAACAGCAAATCCTAATTAGTACCATTGAAATTTTATACTTTACTAACTATTTGGTTAGCATACAATCCGATTTCATTTAGTTTAGTATTTAGTTACCGCTAGTTTAGCTGTAAAGAGTACCTAAAATTAACAATCCAATGGCAATCGTGCGGAATTATCTCCAAGAGTAAGGGGGCTGGACTCCACAAGGTAACAGTGCCAATTTTCAAAACTACATGAATTCTCCTGATTCTACAATAAAATCTGCACGTTATATTGATAGTGATTTGTATAATCTATACAATTTAAAGTCTTCGTCAATAATTTTCTTACGTACAAACGATGTTTACTTATGGAAAATTTTACATAGCAAATCACGATAATACCAGTCAATTAATTTAAATATTAACATTTTGTTGAACAACTTAGTTACATCTCAACATTAGATTGATACGCGTATCATACTAAATGTACAAGTCATCTAATATCATGGGTTTTATCGACGACCAGCAAAACACGCGTAACTTCTTTGAGTGTAGGTAAACGCTATCAAGCTAATCCCGTTAGCAGATGAATTTCAATGAAATACGAAATACATCTTCTATCAATTCTATTTAAGAATGTTTATGCAAAATTTTAAGTAGATTGGATGGAACCAAGGAGTCATGTTGTCCCATATCAAGTTTACCCCCCCCCCCCCTTTTCACGCCCATAACTTAACTCTCTTGTGTCAGCTTCAGATATCTAAGTTTTCTATAAGACGCACGTGAGGAACGGGGCACGGCCGAGCGAAGATATGTGTAGCCGGGCGGCACATCTTTCCTCTCCGCTTTGGTGGAAACCGGGCCGAGGAGATGTCTAATTTTTCTATAGAATCTTATGACGCACGCAAGCGGGGCGCGGTCGAGCGGAGATATGTGTAGCCGGGTGGCATATCTATCTTCTCCGCTTTGGTGGAAACCGGGCCGAGGAGGTGTCTAATTTTTCCATACGCTTGCTTGCGTGCGGCACAAGTTTCTATAGAAAAATTATACATCTCCTCTTCTCTCCGCTTTGGTGGAAACCGGACTTAACTCTCTTGTGTCAGCTCCTTCACCTCTTTAATAAGAGACGACGTTTGCACTTTCCTTCACATGATCCATGTAAGATATTCTCGGCCTTCTTCTGCCTGTTCTACCATTCGAAGATGTTTCTGAATTCGTCATGTCTTCTAAGTTATTATGTCCAACTTGTTTTCCCAATCTAGTTTCTATTTCTGTCATCAAAGTAGTTACACACGCAAAAAGTAGAAAATTGCTTTGGGCAAACGATGGTCATTCATGCGAAGGATGTGTCCACATAATCGAAGTTGTAGATGAAACTTGACATGAAACGCCAGGTATACATGTAAAGAGAGACCTAAGTCCTCCTACACGTACACGTACAGTCGGCCAACTGTATTGCCAGCATTGCAACAGAGTTTTTAAGTCAAAATTTGTTCTAGCGAGCCACATAAGGGCCCATGCAGGAAACCAATTATACGTTTTTAGTCATGGGTCGCCGTCGTCAAAAACGAAGAGGAGGACTATACATATATATATCAGGCACAGTTAGTATGTTAATAAAAATAAATACTAGACTGTGGTCGTCCTCAACTTAGAAATCTTAAACATTATTCATAATTATGGATATGGGACAATAATTAATATAAAGTCAAGTGAAGAGAATAATTTACTGTAATATTTTGTAACCGTGACATGATAAATCTAAGGTCACATTAAAATTAATTGGAAACAGATTACATTTACAAAATTATACGCAGAACGCTTTACATTTTGCAACCGATGAAAAAGCAACCATCTCTCTAAGCTGTAATGCTTTTTGTTTCAAATTGCTGTCTCCCACGTCGTTGCTAAAGGAGTCCTTTCAATACTTCAAACTCCGTCTAATTTCTTTCTGGTTAAATTCCTTGTGAGTTTCAAGACAGCTGTACCTAGTTTCTCCCCGGGCGTCAATAAGTTTCATTGCTCATGTCAATCTGAGATCGCCGTTGTTGATCCTGGCTATAGAAGACATAGCGGTGGGAATGTGTGGTGGTCTTTTCCCGATCAATAACAGATGTGACCAGTGTGTAACTAAGAACATTTTTTAAATAAAAGAATTGCAATTACATAGTACAACTTGTAAGATCCTCGCAATTTCATTTGCGTATATCTCGCTTTCCCGTGGGAATTTTGTAAAAACCTTTCTTAGTATACCCCTAGACGTCGTAAGGAAACTACATTCCAAATTTGGAATCTCTAGACCCAGCGGTTTGGGTTGTGCTTTGATATATATATAGTTAAGTCAGTCAGGACTTTGAATTATGATAACTATTTGAAAAATAGAATTTCGAGTAAATCCTTTCATGCAATATTTGGATTTTTTCCGCCCTGTTTACCTATTTCAATGGTTGTCTGTACAAATTACTAGATGACGTTGTGTGTTAGTAATCAAAAAAACTCAAAATTAAATAATTTTTAATCAAAAAGGCACATTGCAAGCTCTTTCGAATCGTCACAATTCTTTCCTACTCCAGTTCACGGCAGATTTGTACTTAGAAAAACTACTTAAAATATTAATTGTTCATTATAATTTATATTTATGATAACATGTTTAGTTTAGTTTTAATGTGTATGTTTATAGGTTAATTTAATTATATTTCTATTTATTTATTTATTTTGTTATTAAGTTTAAAGTGCTTAAAATATTGACATTGAATATTTTGAGTTATATTAATAAAAAAATCTAGAACAAGGAAACACTATTTATATAATAATTTGCATGTGTTTTGTTATTCTAACCTTGCATCCTAGTGTTAACTTATAAGTCTAGGTCATATTTTTATGCCACACCTTACTCACCGTAGGAACACAACATGGCCGAGACCAATGCTATTTGGCTACGATCTTCTGTAAGGTGGAGGTCCTTCCCCAGACGGACTGCTCCGATTTGAGCGCATTATCTGCTGTGCCCTACCTCTCTTGAAAAATCAAATGCACTTGAAATTGTGAATAACGCATTCATATCAACCCATAATCATCCCACTGCAGGGATACGGGTCTCCCTTCAATCAAAGGAGATTAGAACCTCTGACATGCTGCTCCAATGCGGATAGTCAGAGGCCAGTCAAGCCGCCTGAAGCCTTACTTAGCTTAATGGGTCTTCTACACCTAGTACAGTGGCGATACAGTAAAACGATACTAGTCTGATAGAGTATACTGGGCCTAGTAAACAAATCGTAGTTTTATTGACTCTCTCGCCACTCTGCTCGGCCGAGACATTCGTCAAAATGTTTATAAGTACCGATCACTAAGCCGAGGGCACTGTCTCGCCACTGTACTTGTTAGGTGTAGGTACGACTGTTATGCATGAACATCAGCCGGGCCGTCTTAAGGCGATGTTTATAAGCGTCAAATCCATATTGTAGCATTGTAGCAGTCGGGGTCGGGACCCATTCTGGAAATGGAGGCTTATGCGGGTTGCAGACCAAGAGATAAGCTAATTCATTGCCAACTTAGTTCAGCTTAGTATGCATAGCTAATATGATGTTTCATACTTGGGCGCAGAACACAACGCGTAATATATGAAACTAACTGGAAACTAACATAAGTTAGCTCTTGATCTGCAACCCGCATTAGTGAATTTAGAGCACACACATGATGTCCATCAAATCTAGTGAATGATGGACATTATGTGTCTGACTTTCTTGTATGGATCCCGACTTGTAGCAATGCAACAATATTAATTTGACGCTTATAAACATCGCTTTAAGACGGCCCGGCTGATGTTTATGAATAACAGTCGTATGTGTCTGACTTTCTTGTATGGATCCCGACTGCTACAATGCAACAATATGGATTTGACGCTTATAAACATCACCTTAGCAACTTTGGCGATTTTTAAGTGAATTCGAGCATGGACTTTCTTGTTTTAAGATTTTGTCTATTTCAAACTACACAGAAACGAAGTCGGGTTGTTTAGTTTTTTAAATTACCGTTTTTTATGATATAACAGAACAAACAGGTTTACATCTAAATTCCCATTTGCATTCTTTGTACGAGCAAAAAATATCACATTAACCTGTTGCACAGCGTCTACAAAATTGAGGTCATCAATCTCTAGCAATGATTCTCAAAGTATTTATTTAAAATATTTTTTTTCTTTTATATCTTACTAGCTGACCCGTGCCCACTTCGTTGGGCATAATGTTAATAATCCTTTTTTAGTACAGGCGTTCGTAAGAAACGCTTTCATTCGACCGTTTTTTCTGCGATTTACTTTGCAAAACTGACTACAACGTAAAAGCCTTTTTATTTTTCGGTTTTTTATATAACCTATGACACTCAGCAATAATGTGGCTTTCTATTGGTGAAAGAATTTTTAAAACTGGTTCAGTAGATCCCGAGATTACCCCTTACAATTTAACAAATATACAAACACACAAACTTTACTTCTTTATAATATTACTAGTATAGATTTATTTATTAAGGTGCAAATTCATTGTTAATTTTTTGTCATTTGTTTGTGGAGAAAGCCGATGGCCGCAGTTTTACTCGCAAAACTCCGTGTTTTCCGTTCCCTGACTGATACGGGATAAAAATGTGTGTTAATCCAGATTATAAATCACTCGTGTACCAAATTTTCAAATAAATCTGTCTGTTTTTAGAAGAGAACCAAACAAACATCCATACATTTGATACGTTCATCGTCACAAATTTTCACCTTTATCTATACTAATATTGTAAAGTAAAAATTGTAAGTCCACTATGCATGCAGTGACAACCTATAATTAAGACTGCACTGAACTCTCAAATATCTAGATTTAAGACTATGTAAGAATTGTGTGTATGTCTTGTTGGTAGTCCATAAATAAATAAATAAAATAAAATAAAGAGGTAAAGTTTGTGTATTTGTTAAATTGTAAGGGGTAATCTCGGGATCTACTGAACCGATTTTAAAAATTCTTTCACCAATAGAAAGCCACATTATTGCTGAGTGTCATAGGTTATATAAAAAAATAAAAAGGCTTTTATGTGGTAGTCGGTTTTGCAAAGTAAATCGGAGAAAAAACGGTCGAATGAAAGCGTTTCTTACGAACGCCTGTACTAAAAAAGGATTATTAACATTATGCCCAACGAAGTGGGCACGGGTCAGCTAGTAATTTTAATAAGGATGCACAGTCTTATCGTGCGTTCACACGAGGACGATTCGTGTTTTTTTTTTGACGAATCGTTTTTCTCCACTACATGCAAAATGGTAATGAATTATTTTTTTCGCGGCCATCCTCATCGTGCGACGAATTCTATCAAACGTATTGTTTATCAAAAAGTGGCGACGCGCGAACAGCGACCAATTTCATCGTGTGGGGTGTGCGATACTACATTTACACTCTCGCCTCGTACCTCGTCTCGTGCTTCGTCTCGCGCCTCGCGTGACCGATGGTTTTTGAGTTGTCTGTTCACACTCTCGTGTTGTGTTCGAGCTAGCCAGAATGGAGGACGTCGAAGTGTTAGCGGCAACATAGTCTTTTTTAACGCGGCACAAGGTTTAAACTCGAATGAAGCGAGAGCGCGAGTGTGAACACCGCGCTCGCATCCCACGCGAACCCCTTTGACTCGTGCCCAAAAAACCGCTCCGGACGCGAGCGCTGCGAGGCGCGAGGCGAGACGCGAGGCGAGCCGCGAGTGCGCGTTTACATTCGCGTCTCGCGGCTCGCCTCGTGGCTCGCGCGAGAGTGTAAATAAGGTTTTAGAAAGATCTCTTAAAACATTGAGGGTGTGGGAATGCCATTTTCCGTTAAGATGATCCGTTTGCGAATTATTTACATTTAGCGTGCTAATTTTCGTTTAACACGGTGGTCCCCGCACGGAGCAATACGGAACCCTATAATGTGATGTGACACGCATTTGCCCGGTTTTTATTTTTTTACGATACGTTCTATTTTTTTGACGGCAGCAATGCCTTTTTAGTAACCATATTGACACGCTTGCTCGTTTGTTTGCGCGACATATTTAGGATTTGACCATAATAGCGCTATTTATTCATTTATTTATTTATTTTTATTTATTTATTCTATTATACACTTACAACTATTTTTATTTACAGGCATGCTTAGCCTAATGCAATAGAGTAACTACATATATTATACTACTTATAACTAATTATATACGACGCTGTTCTGGTGAATTCATTCAGAGAACAAGAAAACACGTCAATTGTCTCTGCTATTAATTTGAGGGTGTGCAGGTTTGGATCGACATCCCGCGTTTGGGACTTAATTTCTGTATGTACCTGGATCTGTATTTTATTTATTCTTATAAATGTACTTATACATTGTAACAAACGAGTGAAATAAAAATTTTCAAAATGACAAAAAAAGGTCGTAACCGGGTTTCTTTCGCCGTTTCTTTTACCGGTGGTCATTCTGCTTGTGTCCGAAATGGTGGTAGTTTATAACGTAGTTTATTTTCTTTATACATTAATATAAAAGTTGTAAATGACAAGAAAAAGTGCTTGTGAAGGTCTAATTTCTAAAATAAACGATTTCATTTCATTACATTTATAACATTAAAAAAACACATTGAGAACCGCTTTAATAGTTTCTAGGTAAAGTATGCAAATGACATGATTAATTACGCTTAACTATTTTTCGGTAATGTATCTTAATATTAGTTATTTAGATTCGATCAGTATTTAATTTTATTGGCTAACGGATGCGGTTGTTACACGCTGAGTCCCGTTAGTCCTGTTTCCATGGGAAAAAATTCAGTCAGGTCACCAACATTATAACATACCATATAGAGATAAGATCAGATCAATACTTCCTACTCCGACTATCTTCTTTCTGATTAAATTCGTTGTGAATTCCAAGACAGTTGTAGTTTTCTCCCCCGGGACGTCAATAAGCTTCATTGCTTATTGTCTATCTGAGGTCGCCGTTGTTGATCCTGGCTACACAGGAGACACAGTGGTGGGAATGTGTGGTGGGCTTGTCCCGATACCATATAGAGAGGTAGGGCACAGCGGACAATCCACTCAAATCGGAGCAACCTTACAGAAGATCGAAGCCAAATAGCATTGGTCTCGGCCATGTGTTTCTACGGCGAGTAAGGTCTCCAGAGCTCCATTTTTACAGGGTCTTTCAGGGGAATTCGTGTGGGTGTGTGTTTTTTTAATTTTATTTATTAAGAAACCAACCAGCGATACAGAGAGTAACTATAACTTAAG
Organism: Endotricha flammealis; assembly: GCA_905163395.2. Taxonomy (NCBI): domain Eukaryota; kingdom Metazoa; phylum Arthropoda; class Insecta; order Lepidoptera; family Pyralidae; genus Endotricha; species Endotricha flammealis. Next base: position 2,338,921 of record LR990882.1, on the reverse strand, counting down.
ATTACTAGTACATAGTAAAATTGCCAATTACAGGTTTCCGGCGTTCCAATCAGGTTCCAATATAAATGATGAATGTGATACTTGACCTTATATTGCCAAAAATATAAATCAGCAATTACGATGGCCATTACTGGCCCTTGTATGTCCTCGAAATTTAACCTTATGGTATTTTAGTTAACATAGACAGTCGGAAGCGGAAATGCTGAATCGATTCTCAAGACGAACCACATTGCAAATTTATAAGAAGAGTTAATTGACATGTCCAAATAAAAATAAGTTGTCATTAAAAATAATTGTGATAACAAAACCCGCGCAACTTCGTTTGCGTGTATCTCGATTTCCCGTGGGAATTTCGAAAAATCCTTTCTCATGGGATGCCTGCGTCATACAAAGAAAACATCCTCCAAATTTCAGGACTCTACGATCAGCGGTTTGAGCTGTGCGTTGATTCTCAGTCAGTCAGGACAAAGCATTTTATATAATTACTAGCTGACCCGTGCCCACTTCGTTGGGCATAATGTTAATAATCCTTTTTTAGTACAGGCGTTCGTAAGAAACGCTTTCATTCGACCGTTTTTTCTCCGATTTACTTTGCAAAACCGACTACCACGTAAAAGCCTTTTTATTTTCAGTTTTTCATATAACACTCAGCAATAATGTAACTTTCTATTGGTGAAAGAATTTTTAAAACCGGTTCAGTAGATCCCGAGATTACCCCTTACAATTTAACAAATATACAAACACAAAAACTTTACTTCTTTATAATATTAGTATAGAAGTATAGACTAGCTGACCCGACAAACTTTGTTCCGCCTAAGAGGCACTACCCTACCCTACCCTAACGGGATAAAAAGTATCCTATGTCCTGCTCCTGGCTCTAAGCTACCTCTCCACTAATTTTTAGCAAAATCACTTCAGCAGTTCTTGAGTTATAAATGGTGTAACTAACACGTTACACTACACTAACACTTTTATATAATACCTACTAGCTTTTTTGCCCGCGACTTCGTCCGTGTGAAGTTCCGGACCCGTTCCCGTGGGAACCACATTGAATTTCGGGAAAACTATAGCCTATGTCACTCCCTGATAATGTAGCTTTCTACTGGTTAAAGAATTTTTGAAATCGGTCCAGTAGTTTCGGAGCCTATTCAATGCAAACAAACAAACAAATCTTTCCTCTTCATAATATTAGAATAGAAGATATAGATTTTTCGACTTCAAGGGTTCCGTACCTCTTCAAGAGTTCCGTATTTTCCTTTTGAGGTACGGAACCCTAAAAATTTATTACAATACAACCTTAATTAAAACATTGTGTAATTTGCGAAATTAATTTACAAGTTATTTACAATAAAGTAGAATGTAGAAATAAACAGAGCGAAGTCAAATCATGTCCTAATTACATATTGTAATTAAGATTAATTTGGAATTACAATTAATTTCTATGAGTTTAATCTCTGGCTATGAGTAATCAATAAATTAATTATTCCATACTAGCTTTTTTGCCCGCGATCGCGTCCGCGTGAAGAAAACCCTACCGAAGCAGGAGGGCTATACTTCGGCCGAAGTATCGGAAGAATTTTAACCATGAAATTCAAGGTATTCCACGGTTATTTTATTAAATCGTTGAATTCTATCCATAATACACCTTGTACTTTATGGTTATTTTAGTAATAAATAATAACCATGGAATACCTTGTATTTCATGATTAAAATTCTTTTGATACTTCCGAAGTATTGGATTTGCGTTTCGTAGTATTTTTAAACCTAGCTAGCTTTGGTATCAGTTGGTACAACCTAGCTAGGTTTGGTATCAGGTGGTACAACCCAGCTAGCTTTGGTATCAGGTGGTACAACCCAGCTAGCTTTGGTATCAGGTGGTACAACCCAGCTAGCTTTGGTATCAGGTGGTACAACCTAGCTAGCTTTGGTATAAGGTGGTACAACCTAGCTAGGTTTGGTATCAGGTGGTACAACCCAGCTAGCTTTGGTATCAGGTGGTACAACCTAGCTAGCTTTGGTATAAGGTGGTACAACCTAGCTAGCTTTGGTATCAGGTGGTACAACCTAGCTAGCTTTAGGATTGTGTGTGAATTGTGAAGAATTTATTTATTTGACTATATTATCTAGCTTGATGGTCTATTAATAGCTATATGTCCTTTGTTCCAGGTCTATTCATCCTGTTAATGCTTGGCTTCTTCGCATTGGCAGCTGGCTGTTTCGTGTTATTTGTACATCCATATAATTTCTTGTTCAAACAGGTATGTTTTAAAAAAAAATCATATTTTTTTAAGGGGGTAAGGTAAGGGGGTTTCCCACGGGATAAAGATATTCCCATGGGAAAAAATATTTATTTTTCCCCTTGTATTTTATACTAAAAAAAATACGTATCCTTATTAAAAAAAGCAGCTCTAGTAGTAAATAAATGTTTTTTTTTTCTTCAGAAAATAGTCCTACAAGATGGCGGAGAGATCTTCGATATGTGGCGCAAACCAGAGGTCGATGTGTATTGTCGTGTGTTCTTATTCAACATCACGAATGCGGAGGAGTACATGGCTGGTATCGATAAGACGATAAAAGTCAAAGAAATAGGACCTTATGTGTATAAGTAAGAATACTTTGCATCTTGTATTGTTAGGTTTTGTGTGTAGTACAGTCAAGAGCAGGTCGACCTTTACATATTGGACTTTGTACCATTCTTAAGTTCTATGTCATAAGAGCCAAAATTGTACTGCAAGTGTTAAGCTCAACGTGCACCTGACTGTGCAACCAATGAAAGAGTTGACCAGGTTAGAGAACTAAGAACTAAGATTTTTAAAAGCAAAAAAATCTTATAAAAAAAATTAGGACCGTTTGTCCACGATGCCATTCACAAGCGACTCGAGTAGTATACACGTATATCGTACTAGTAGCTCGTAGCTTTCATGAAAAATCGCCTATCTTCGCACACGACGCGACTCGTCTGCCACCTATTCATCGGATGCCAGTCGCGCGAGACTGGTCACTAGTCGCACGCTATCCGAGTTGCATACGAATCTTATCAAAATGGCGGTCGACATCGTCTGAGAGTTTAAGGAAAAATTAACGAATTTAGTCGTATGTAGATAGCTCCGCCGTGTGAAAACGCAAATGAGAGTCGCATACGTATGCAATTTGGTTGCGTCGCAGTCGCGTCACAGCACAGTCGAGTCTCTACATTTGGGTAGCGTCGTGGCAGAATGGGTTCATATAAAAAAGCCAAAGAACATGCTATTTAATTTAATTTTTGGAATAAGGCATGTTAGTACCCCAACTGACCTTATTTAATTAACCTTTTTTCCATCAGGGAGGCTCTAGAACACCAAGTGACGGCTTTTAATGAGAATGGAACATTATCTGCAATCCCTAGACATCCCCTGACATGGGTCGAGGAGCTTTCTGAAGGAAACAAAGAGGATGACATTCTCTTCCTTCCTCATATAGCCCTATTGGTAAGTACTTAATTCATATCATAACCTTAACAACGCACTCGTGTCTCGCGGACACATTTTGAAGTTCAAAACGAAAGTATTTATTTCTGCGAAAAAAATATTTGTATATAAATTGATGGTGGTGAGGAAAGGAAAAGAGTAAAATGTAAGCTTTACTAATTTGTTAGTGTACATTAATAAATAATATATAAATATTATTGGACGAATCACATAACGCCATCTAGCCCTAAATTCAAATTTCAAAACTTTTATTCAGAGAATAGGTTTTCACAAACACGTTCTCTTGTCAGAGTATACAGTAATAAATGATTTGTTATAAATTAATCTACTCTATAAACTACTACCATTTCGGAAACAAAAGCAAAATGACCACTGGTAAAAAGAAATGGCGAAAGAAAACCAGTTACGGCCTTTTTTGTCATTTAAAAATGTATCGTACTTTTCTTTTTTCTTTTCTTTTTGAACATAATATTTAAAACTAGGTCAAAAAATCATGCATCATTTTTTTCTTGAAAATCTGCCCCCAACCCGTTAAAAGTGGGGGTGAAATTTTATTTTGGGGCTCTTCGCAGTTTTCAAGGTAGGAAGCAAGGGGAACCTTGTTACCCTGAATTTAACGCGGGCGAAGCCGCGGGCAAAAGCTACTGGTACTATAAAAATGCTGACTGTACGCTTGCTTGTTTGTCAGCTGTATACCATAAAAATAGTATTTCGTATTGTCACATATTGTATTGGGTATTTAGCACTACAATAATATTATTTTTAATGTTTTACGATTTAACATATTTTATATAGTTGAGAAATAAAATTGTTGTGAAATTTTACGTTTTGTAAAGGTTCAAACATTCGTGTATGTCATCATACATAGTTACAATCTTTGATAGGTAGGTACCTATTTATAAATGTATTTTAAAAAGACGAACATCCACTTTCATAAATGCATTTTTAATTATAATTTCACATTTAATTATAGGAAAAAGCAACTTTATTTTATTCTTTAGTTTGACAATGGTGCCAATTCTGTTGTACATTTAACTAGACTAAACTAATTTTGAAAGGACCGAAGGTGTTGTTGTCCTTCCTTGGTTTGCAATTAGTGACAAGGATAGCAACACTTCTAGTCTGTCAAAATTAGTTTAGTCTAGTTAAATGCACAACATAATTAGCACCAGTGATAGCTATAAATCAATGGATCATTAACTTTAAGAATGCGTTTCACAAACTGGCTGTAAATGGCATTTTTTGTGGTATGATATTATAAATAAATAATAAATAAATATATAGGGACAATTCATACAGATTGAGCTAGCCCCAAAGTAAGTTCGAAACTTGTGTTATGGGATACTAACTCAACGATATTATAAATATAACAAATACATATATAGATAAACATCCAATACCCGAGGCCAATCAGAAAAAGTTCGTTTTTCATCATGACCCGACCGGGGATCGAACCCGGGACCTCCTTGGTGGCGGTCTGGCGTCGTAACCATTACGCCACGGAGGTCGTCATATTAGTGTCGATCCTTATATATACATTTATCATATAGCCGGCGTTGCGAAGAGTATCGATCGCTTTGATATATTCGTCATCTCGCACGAAAAAACTAGGACGATCGTGCGATTTGGCAGGTTTTGGCACTAATACATTTTACCTCATTTTTTGGCGTCAACTCGCACGGCTGTAAAAAATCTATGTCAAACTACAAAAAGCCATTTTTAGAACGTCAAAGATTATATTAATATTATTCTTGTCTCGCCTTGCCATTGGAAAAATTTTAAGGTAATTTCTAGCTTTACACACTCGGGGTGTTGAGTAGTAAACTGAAGTAGCGCGCGAAGTTAAAATACAAAGGAAAACCAAAAACAAAGTGGGACGAAGAGGCCGTCAACACTCACGTTTTCGCCCAACTTCGCGATAGTATAGAGTTGGCATAACAAATTCAAGGGCAAATGAAATTACAACCAACAGCTAGTGAAGTTCCATACGACTGATTTAGCATATAATTAATAAGAAAAAGTAACTGCGCAATAACTTAGAAAAATTTAATTTACGAAACTCAATTTTAGCATATAGTTTCATAAGATTTCAACATTGCATCGCCAGTGGAAAACCTCTAGGCTTTTGAAGTAAAATATCTTTATAGGAATGTAAGACAGGTGCGGCAGATCTTAGGAAGGAAGTTACCATATATTTATGCTAATTTATATATGTGTACAAATATATTTTACATGAAGTAGTATTTTGTTTACCAACATGTATTTTTTTATTTGCACCAATGATTTACCACTACAGTTCGACTGGTCTATCGAATGGTGTGTATTTTTAAATCCTCTTAGTGCGATTAATTGAACTATGCGATGGAACTATGTTGCCGGAAGGCAAAGTTCAGAGTGATAACAATGAAAAAAATCATGGTACCTAATAGTCCGTATGGTGAACCGACAAGGAAAATACTTAGCTTTACTGGTTATGGTTACCGATTAGCCGTAACTAATAAAATAAACTTTATTTGATTGAAACTTACAAAATGTCATAGAATATGACATTATACTCATCTGGACAGGAAGCAAGCAAAGCGTAGCAAATACAGATCCCTACACTGTGCGCCCAACATGTACTTTCCCGATTTTTTCTCATTCATTTTAATAAGTTATGCAATATAAAAAAATACATTGAGTATTCAATGGAAAACAAATCAATAATTAAAAAAAAACTATAAATACTTATATGTAGGTACGACCCGTTAGCTTGTTTGTCTTTTTCTACCATAAAAAAAACAGTAAAACCAATAGTATAGATCGCTGTCCCCGGCGAATATTATGGTTATCGAAAAATCTAAATTTTACAGGAAAAATAAAAAACGGTTTTTACTAAATAACTTTAAAAATACACAAGGTAAAGAAACCATTCATATACCAAAAGAAAGCTAATTTTTTGGGAAATAAAGATATGCATTTTGTGATTATTAATTATTATTGGTATTTAAATTATTAATAAAATTAATTTTACCAGAAATTGTAAGTGTATTTTACGACGCTAAGCTACATTACAATAGTATTCGAGTAAATTCCAAGATTCTAGCTTCACAATAATAAAGTATTACGATATTATTCGTTATTCTCAATATTGCGCTGGGTAAACGTAACGAATTAAAGCCATTTTATTCGAGTTTCAGTGAAAACAAACGCATTGACGTATTGTTGTGTAATCGTGTTATTCGTCGAATCTAGGTAATTAGATATTTTATGTAATAACAGTTTGCAGTTAGAGCAAATAACAAATATTTATTGTAAAAAAACACAATTTTTCAGTTAAAATCTTTATTTTAATATTAAAATAACAAAAAACGATTACTGTTTTAGAATTTCTTTTTAGAGCGACATCCTTTGTATTCTTTGCCTGAATTTTTTAGTCGCCTTCGTTCAATTTAATCTCTTGAAAACCCTTAAAAGCCGCAAAAGTTTCATGGTGACTAACAAACCTTCCCCAACACTGCCCGGAATGTATGGAAGTCCCTCAACTTACAAATGCAGTCGTGTTCCCATTGACTATTGTCCTGGCTGCCAGAAGTTCTCATGAAGTCGAGGCCCAATACGCAGTCATCCATAATTTCAGCCACGATAACGTTGTGAGTGTATTCACCCACTTGCAATGTGACCAAAATTTCCCCTAGACCCGTTCTAGGGGAAATTTTATATGCTGGCCGTAAGCGGAAATAAGTTGGACATCAGTGGTATTGTTGCGCCTCTTCATGGTTTGCATGAAGTTGCAGTTTCGGCGTGATTATTGCCCTAGAGGCTCCCGTCACCCGTGTCCACAGTTATCTTGCAGTCTCTCAGGAGAGACTGCAAGATAACTGTTTAAGGATACGCTAGTTCAAGGATACGCCGCTCAGTGAACAGGTTCACCGAGTGCCGTATCCTTAAACTATTTCCATTGCTAGCTTGTGAGACGATCATTCTCGGGGTTTCTTCTATTCCAGCCAGCACCCGCCCCTTAGCCCTGGCTGTTAGTCGTTTTCCTGATTCTCAACAGAAGCTGAAGTATCCATCTTCTTTGCCATTTCCATAAATTGCTTCTGCATCTTGCTCAACTCCTCAGCAAGTTTAGCCGTTTGAGGCTCCTTCTTCAAACTGCAAATGGCCTGTTTCTCCACATATACTTAGGTGTGTAGCACTTAGGTCCGGTCTTTTTCTTCGGCTGGAACGACGTTTTTATCTCCCGCACTTTTTCCATTACTTCCCGTACTTTGTAAACTGGTCGAACATCACGTCGCAGGGTTTCACCTTCTTCCAGGGCTTGCGCTAGGGCTTCCTTTAATAAGACATGATGGCGAAGCCATACCGCAGCCCTAATCTCCATGTCTTTGATCCCATCGACGAAACGCTGTAGTATAGATAGGTAGGCCTTGCGGACAAGCATCTCAATTTCCAAGGGCCACTGCTGCAGCTCTTCTACCGAACGCTGAGTTCAGTCTCGTAATTGAGCACGGAAGACATGCTCCAGATTTTGTTCGCCGTACCTTGCTTCCAGTGCCTCCATTAGCTCCTTGAATGTGCTCCCCGAGGACGGTAGCGCCTCCAGAACCGAAAGAGGCGATCCCCGAAGTGCAACTGTCAGAGTTGTCAACCTTTGTTCTTCCATCCAATCATTAGCATTGGCCACGGTCTTAAATTTCTGATGGTAGGCGGTCCAGGATGTAGTGCCGTCGTAGGTTGAAACTTCTACTAGAGGCGCCCGGCTGCCTATAGCAAAGCCACTCGACATGACAGGGGCCCGATTCTACTAAACAAATGCACCAATGGACTCTCAATTGTGTCTCAATCGTGTCTCAATAGAATGCCGATAGTGTATCAGTGAAATAGTTTTTGATATTTGATGGACTTAAACAATAACATAATGTTTAACTTATTGTTGTAGTCTCCACTCGCAGAAGCCCCTTCCGCAGCCATCGACATCTTTTTTTAGGGTGTCCAATGTCCATGTTGTCCTCCAGATTGATAACCCTTTCTTCTACTTGGTCTACATTCTTCTGTAGGTTTTCCACCTTATCATCCACTGAACCTACGGCATGCAGTAATTTTTGACGCCATTCCTCCTGCTCTTGGCGCATTTTCTCTTGCCCCTGGCACATGTAGTCCATAATCTGCATTAATCTATTAAAGTCGAATGCAGATGCTCTAGCCTCTTAAGCTGGCGACGAGGTCCGATGGGTGGATCTAGTGGACGGGGCCTGCATAGTTGATGTCGCCTGGTTCTGGTCGATGGAGTCGGTAGGCGTGTCCCGATGGTCCGTTGATGGGTCCTGTCGGGCAGTAGCCATGACTTCCGCGGCTTCCTGTGCATTCGTTCTGATCCCGGCAGTTTCTTCCCTCGGAGTCACTAGCATCTCCAAATCCTACTTTTGACACCAAATGTTACGAAAGTGGGGGTCGGGATTTGGTTTAAACACCGTTGACTTGTTAGAAGAATTTGTTGAGCGATGAACAGGTCACAGATACAATCACTGTAGCCAAATCACACACAGAATCGAAGTAATACGTTAGTTGTTTTCATTTAAATAAAATGTATTAGAACTTTACCAAAAACACAAAACAAAAATATTTACTCGAATAATATCGTATTTGCGCTTGTCGAAAAATTTACGAATATTTATGTCTCGAACAGTAAGGTTATAATACACTGCCGACAAATCTCGAACTACAGGATATCAGTAATCAAATGTAACATCCTTTTTCGGGTACATTAAAGAACATAAAATTTTAACGAATGTCATTGTGATGTACGTTACAATAGGTGTGGAAAAGTCCTAATTCCGTCAATATCAATAAAAAAAATCTGAAAAAAATTGACAAGGTGTAATGGGACCTTAAGATAAAGAATCTGTCAAAAAGTGAAAACTATGGTTATAGTTGAATACGGGAATATTCCCGGGGGACAGCGAGATGTTTTATTGTTAACATTTACCTTTTACTCGTTAGTTTACCCTTCAATCAACAATTGCACAATTTTAATCCATTAGACTAGACCGTCGCTTTAACTTCGTATTCGTACCAAAAATGATATTACACAATTCGCACGTCATCTGGCTCCCAAAGTAAGATGAGTACCAGAGTACGTATACGTATAATCTATAGTAACCAAGCTGCTGCCCGCGGTGTTATTTGCTTTTTGTTATACCTATTTTATGCACAGTACTTACCTACTTTATAAAGCGCCAGTGGTACTAATTCTGTTGTACATTTAACTAGACTAAACTAATTTTGACAGGACCAAAGGTGTTGTTGTACTTCCTTGGTTTATAATTAGTGACAAGTATAGCAACACTTCTAGTCCTGTCAAAATAGTTTAGTCTAGTTAAATGTACAACAGAATTAGCACCATTGTCTATCAGACTTTTGAGCAAATCCTTCCAAAGTTTCGGGATAAAAAGTATCCTATGTGTTAATCCATTTATCGGCCTACGTACCAAAAAATTGGCCCAGCCATTTGAGGGTGAAGAAGTTACAATCAGTAACAAACAACATACAAACGCCTATATAATATTAGTGGCATAAAATGCTGTGGTCTGAATGATGGTTCAATGCACAGCTTAAACCGCTGATCGTACCACATAAAATTTTTGCTCCTTACGGGGATCGAACCCGTGTTCTCTGGTGGAAAGTATCATTACAAATGAGCCACCAGACTGCCAATACCAACCTCGCAAAAATATACGAAAATTTAAGTATGGGAGATCGGTCTACAGTCTACACGCGTTGTTATTTCGAAATTTATATTACCTACAATAAATAACAATTATTGTTGTGAATACACCATAAACATAATATCGCAATCAAGAATTTATTAAGAGAGGTAGGGCACAGCGGATAATCCGCTCAAATGGGAGCAGACCGTCTGGGGAGGACCTCCACCTTACAGAAGATCGTAGCCAAATAGCATTGGTCTCGGCCATGTTGTGTTCCTACGGTGAGTAAGGTCTCCAGACCTCCACTTAGGAGTTTGGCAGGGTTGGCAACGCGAGTGATACTCCCGGTATTGCAAGCGTCTATAGGCTACGGTGATGCTTACCATCAGGCGGGCCGTATGACTGTTTACCAACTTTGAGGTATAAAAAAAAACTCTGAAAAAGATCTACGGCTTTGTAGGAATTTTATAGAATTTATTTAAGAATAAAAAATACTTCCAATCATTAGAGATGGCAATTTGAATCATTTATTATGTGTCAATCATTACTTTACTAAGTAATATTCTAAAGTAAACTTGTACAATAATGTTGTAGTAATGTTGATTTTAGGTATTGTATTAAGTGGGTCATGTACCTAAGTCAGGTATAACACGAACCGAACCTTTTAATGTGTTGCGCAAAGACGCGCCCATTGCGAAATTAAAGACATAGCATAGGTACTACGTGCAGTAGGTACATTTATGAACATAAATAATAGGCTAGTTGCCGTAAAAAATGTAATTAGTCCGTCTTTTAGATTATTCAAAAATAAAGGCAACTCATTTTTTCATTTGTAAATTAGACCAAAAATGACAAAGATATAGCCCATTAAAGTTACGTGTGACGTCACGCCGTGTGGCATGTTTTCGCATGGGGTGACGTCAAAGGCCCCCACTCCTAAATGTTTATGCCTTGTATCTTTGTTATTTTTTGTTCAATCGAAAAATAAAAAAGCATCCAATATTTTTTTATAATCTAAAATACGGACTAAATATAATGTAATTATTTTGACCCTGGAAACAACCCTAGTGCTTTTTTCTCTTTAACTACCTGGGATATCATTAGCCTAAGAAAATTAAGCCATTTATTAGGTAATTAGGAGAAATAATTCGTGGAGTTTTGAAAATTGGCACAGTTATACCTTTTGGAATCCAGATCAACATATCAAAAAACTTTTGCTTCTGTAGAGAAAATTAATTGTATAATTTTAATTTTGTTTTTTATTTTACAGAGCATAGCAAACGTCGTCGCATCACAAGGTTTCATGACTAGGTTCGGCTTGAACAACCTTATAACACTAACACGGTCTAGACCTCTGGCAAAAATGACAGCTAGAGAATTCATGATGGGATATAAGTCTGAGCTGATGACCCTGGGGAACACCTTCCTGCCAGGATGGATTTACTTCGATAAGCTTGGTCTTATTGATAGGGTAAGTGCAATCTCTTGAATTGTTTAACATCTTGCGATCGAACCCAATATGCGATCGCATACCTTTGACGACCTCCGTGGCGCCGGACCGCCCAGCAGGAGGAACGCGGGACCCGGGAGGTCCCAGGTTCGAATACCGGTCGGGTCATAAGGAAAAACGAACTTTTCTGTTTGGCCCGGGTCTTGGATGTTTATTTATAATATGTATTTGTTATAAAATATAGTATCGTTAAAATCTTCTTCTTCTTTTCGAGTCAAAACTACACACAGCTCAAATCAGATTTGCCCAAAACCTAGCAACAGCAACACCCTAATCGGTTGCCATGAGAAGATCCTCCCGAGCACACTCAGCTGAGCACATTAGGCAAGCTATTAAATGTGCCATATCTTGGTCTGGGGCTCCACAGTCGCAGTAGATGTGGTATGGATCAATGAAGCCCCACTTGGCCAGACTGTCCCGATAACGGCCAACCTGTATCCGAAGTCGTTGAGAGTATCCCATAAGACAACTCTCGAACTTACTTTCGGGCTAGCTCAATCTGTATGATTTGTCCCTATATATTTATTTATTCATTACAGATGTACGATTTCAATGGGGACTTCGAGACCATATTTACAGGAGAAGAAGACGTGTCAAAGTCCGGTCTTATAGACACTTATAAGGGTTCTACAGATCTCCCACAGTGGGACGGAAAGCATTGTTCCAATGTCCAGAATGCATCAGATGGTACTAAATTCAAGGGAGCTTTAAAGAGAAATGAATCTATACTGTTTTACAGGAAGAGCTTATGCAGACCTGCGCCATTGGTGAGTATATAAATTTTAATAATAAATAAAAACCGGGCAAGTATACGTGTCGGGCCACGCACATTGTAGGGTTCAAATTACAGCTTTCTAGCATTAAGCGTCTAGGCGCTAGACCGCGGACGGACAGACGGACATGGCGAAACTATAAGGGTTCCTTGTAGTTTACTACGGAACCCTAAAAACGGGACAAGCCCATCTCACATTCTCACCGCTGTGTCTCTGTATAGCCAGGATCAACAACGGCGACCTCAGATTGACAATAAGCAATGAAACCTATTGACGTCCCGGGGGAGAAACTACAGCTGTCTTGGAACTCACAACGAAATTAATCAGAAAGAAATTAGTAGAAATATTGAAAGGACATAATAATAATCATTTACTTCAATCATGTACCTACTTCTGTCTTCTTTACATAGTATAAAATGAAGTCGCTTACGCTGTTTGTCTGTCCCTATTTCTGCTTAGATCTTGAAATCTACGCAATGGATTTTGATGCGGTTTTCTTTAGTAGAAAGAGTGATTCAAGAGGAAGGTTAATTTGTATAATCCATTTTAAAATTCCCATTGGAATACGTGATACACGAGTCATAAGCGAGTCTACGATAAAAGAGGAAAAGAGTTTGAGCTTCAGATTCAAAATCCAGGGTCGGCAACGCGCGAGTGATACCCCCGGTGTTGCAAGCGTCCATAGGCTACGGTGACCGCTCACCATCAGGCGGGCCGTACGCTTGTTTGCCACCTTAGTGGTATAAAAAAAACACTCTTAAGAACGCTGTACGCAACTTGCGACTTCAACGTTTTAATCTACTTCCGTGTGAAGTACTTACGCCAACACGCGACAGCTTATGTACCGACAATGTTTGCTTAACTTAGTTCAAATTTGACAGATCCCAATAGACGAAGGAGAAAAGAGCGGTCTCAAAGCTTATGTGTTCACCTTTCCTGATAAAATGATGGATAACGGAAAATATATAAAAGAGAACAAATGTTTTTGCAGAAAGGGTAAGTTTTTTTTCTACCATTTCTTAATCTATCAGGATTGAAATAAACTACGTAAGGCTAAGGATTTAGCAGAGTTACTGATTTTTATAATTATAAAGCAAGCTAAACCCGCGCAACTTCGTTTTTGTGTATTAATTCGTGATTCGAAAGAGCTTTTATTAGGCCTATTTGAATAAAAATATTTTGAATTTGAATTTGAAAATATTTTGAATTTGAATTTGAATTAATGCACATCAGCGCCATTTACTTTACAAAGCGCCATTGACTATCAAACTTTTGGCCAAATCCTACGACGTCCGAGACAAAGACCTCAGAACGAGTTTAACCAAAAGAAGTACTATAGGCTAGAAAACATGTAATAATATCCTACTTTCTACACAACCTTTAATCCTTTTTTTACAGGAAAATGCCTTCCCGACGGCCTAATTGACGTCACCGACTGTTACTATGGTTTCCCTATTGCACTGTCTTATCCCCATTTTTATAAAGGCGAGGACATACTCTTCAGCAAAGTTGAAGGATTGACACCGAACAGAGAATTACATGAAACAAGGTAAAAATTAAAGAATGTAGGTACACATAGCGCCACCTGGTGGGCTACTACGAAACGTAAATCCGATGCTTCGGCCGAAGTATCGGAAGAGTTTTAATCATGAATCACAAGGTATTTCATGGTTATTTTAGTAATTCCTTGAATTCTATCTACGAAATAGGTACCTTGTACTTTATGGTTATTTTGGTAGTTCTGATACTTCGACCGAAGTATATACATGAAAGTGTCTATCCGAAAAAGACATTACTAGTAAGACTGATTAGAATTCAACGAAACGTGCGTCAGTACGTATTTTGGCAATTACGTTTCATGGCTCATAACTTGCCGAGCCTTAAAATCGTAATCTGCCGAGTGAGGTAGGAATCTAAAATCTTTGTTGGTGTTTACAGATTCTGGATTGAGCCCAATTCTGGTCTTCCTCTAGACGTTAGCTCCAAATTTCAAATCAATATGGCTTTAGGTGACATATCAAACATTAAGAACGCTGAAAAATTCTCCAACATGTTTTTGCCATTATTATGGTTTGATATTGTAAGTATTCCGTTGCTTTGTTACTAGCTTTTCCGCGCGGCTTTGCTCGCGGTTAATTTTATGACATAGATCTCGTTTGACAACAAAACCCACGGCGCGACTTGTGGCGCCATCTGTTGGTCGAAACAGCGCCCTCTATAGTAGAAAAAATATTTTCCCATTGGAATGACATACTTTCATGGTATAAAAAGTAGCCTATGTTGGGCTCAGTACCCCTGCCTGACAATATAAAATTTTTCATAATAATCGGATGATTAGTTAAGCCGTGAAAGGAATAACAAACAAACAAACTCACTTTCTCATTTATAATATTAGTTAGGATTTCCTTGATAAAAACAATCACACGTGATACAGCCAACATACACGGACCGCTCTTGCAGTGTTAGTCCATAGCTTGAAACTTTTACCGCCCGAGGCAATGCAACTGCTTGATCAGTTCGTATGTGTGTGTAGACTGTAGTTCACTATGCAGTGGCAGCTTGAAGTAGTTCATCCTGACTCCTTCTAGCAGTCCGTGTATGTCAACCCTTACTTCTTCTTTCGCCATTTTTTTCCCCAGTGGTCATTTTGCTTTATTTCCGAAAAGATTGTTTATATAGTTGCTAGAGAATAATATGTAAAGACTAAAGAACGTGAACGTCTGTACAAATGATTTGCATTCATATCATTTTTTTTCTTTTACAGAGAATGTACTCGCTAACACCATCGATGGAGCAAAGATTCAACTTATACCTAAACATATTACCAGTAGTCGAGCAGGGCTCTATGTATTTCTTCTTTATAACCGGCACTTGTCTTATCCTATCCACGATCTACAACTTAACCTTCAAAATTTTGTTCAGAACAGTCAAAAATAAGAAACAAAACATCGTTATTGGGAATGATATGTGGGTAGAGAAAGATAAAAAGAAAGACTCAATATACACACCGTGTGAGATACCACTAAACTCTGAGTCAGATTCTGACCCACAATTCGACCCGGATCGTCGACCATCTTTGCTGAAAACCCACAGCGATAGGATAAAAGAACTGAGTCATAGACTGAGTGATAAAGTCTATGATTCTGTAGGTACAGTCAAAGATTTAGTTCGTGAAGAATTAACACATGTTAAGAATATCTTCGAAAGGAGAAACTCAGTTAAAACTGATGAAGTTAATGATGCTTATAAAAGTGATTCTGCAGATGATGAGTATGGATACAAATCAGTTAAACAAATGGACAGTGATGATGATTGTAGGTATTTAGAAGTGATAGATGATGGTAGTGGATTTGATGATTATAGTGAAAAGTCTAAGCAGAAATTTGATAGTGCAGACAAAGTTATATTACATATAGAATAAGCGGTGATAGCTTAAGTTAAGGATCATTTTTTTATTGTTTATAGTCAGGATGCATTACTTGCATGTCCCGCCACTTGGGGAAGATCTGTCGGACTTCCCAAAGACACTTTGAAGGGATATAAAGACTATAAACCTGACTGACTACCTTCTCCGCCGTATTAAACCAACTGGTTAAAATCCTGGAGACTTTAATTTTCGGATTTATGTAATTAATTCTAGTTATTGCTTGGCGAAAGGGAAAATTCGTAAAACATCAGAAGCCGCTGGATGCAGGCCGCTGCCAACCGGTCATACTGGGTTTGGGAGAAGCCTGTGTCCAGGTGGCCTTCTTTTGACTGAGATTTGATTTCAATGCTTCCTACTCCATCTATTTTCTTTCTGATTAAATTCGTTGTGAGTTCCAAGGCAGCTGTAGTTTCTCCCCCGGGACGTCAATAAGATTTATTGCTTATTGTCAATCTGAGGTCGCCGTTGTTGATCCTGGGTTTACAGGAGACATAGCGATGGGAATGTGAGATGGGCTTGTCCCAATTCTTGTAGCTGAGATGATGATGTATTGTGGAGATTTGACGGTAATCACGTCACGTTATAGTCTGTATCTTCACAAAGCTGGGTACCAAGCTGATCGGATTATTCAAAGTACTGAACTGATGGGTTTTGTTGTAAACCTAATTTACCGTATATATTCGCCTTCAAACGACTTAAAAATACTGGCCTCTGCCAATCTATTCCCCTTCAAACGAAGGAAGACCCATATCCCTGCACTGGGATGATTATGGGTTGATATTAACGCTTGAAAGTAATTTTAATAAATTACTTTAACTATTTTAAAGTTAAGATTATGCCTAATTATTTTTAATTAATTATTTTCTATTACAAACGATTGTAAATATTATGTAAATAAATTTAATTATAGTAAATGAATTTCTATATAATTGTAAATAGGTATTAATTTGAATAGATTCGAAACAGAACACACCGTACAGCAGCGTTATGAATGCTCGCGTTCGATCATGTCGACTTATACAAACCGACCAAATAGAGAAGAACCTCTCATGTTGTGATTTTATAAGACGCGGGTTACATATCAAAATTATGTGGCTTACTTGCTCACATTTTTAAAGCAACCCTGCTAATTTAGAAACGTAACATAGGCGTCTGGAAAATTCACAATATACTTTTTTCAATTTAGTCAGTTTATAAACGTTAAAACGTTCGAATGTAGCAAAAAACTAGAACTAAGACCTGTTGATGGGTTCTTCTATCTATTTGGATTAATATCTATTATCTAGGTTTTGTTAGGCTATGATTATTTTAATATAAATCAGATTATGAGATTTTTAATATGACTGAATTATTATGCTCAAATTGTTATGTAAGTGAATAATTGTATTTTTTATAAATGCATAAAGCCGTAGTAAAACTTATAGCATTCCAGCATTCCGATCCCAGCGACCGCGACCAAGTTTGGGTCGCGCGGCTTATTATGTATTTACGTTTATTTATGCACAGAACGTCTACTTTATAAAGTGCCGTTGACTATCAGATTTTCGACCAAATCCTAAGAAAATCGCAAAGTTTTTGGGATAAAAAGTGCCCTATATGTTAATCCAAGGTATTAGCTACCTACATACCAAATCTCATAAAAATTGACCAAGCCATTTGAGTCTGAAGAAGTTACAAACTTTCGCCTTTATAATGTTAGTGAGATAAGTCCGGAAGGCGCTTAAAACAGAGTCGCGGGTCTTAGGTCGCGGTCGCGCGTCATGGTCGCTAGGATCCTCCCAAATTCTCGTTAGAAAAGCAGTTATAATACGAGTATTAGTGGGATGATAAGTCCGGAAGGCGCCTAAAACAGAGTCGCGGGTCTGAGGTCGCGGTCGCGCGTCACAGTTTCAATCTCAAACTCATGCACTATTCCTATTTTGTGTAAGTGAAACAGGTGCTTGAAAATGACATGAGACTGTAACTGCTTTTGTTAAGAGAATAGTAGGCAAATGTTACTTTTAAATAAAAATAATATTATACATTAATTTGCAAAAAGACAACCAAATAAATATACACATTTTGCAATACCTAATACTGGTACGCTACTATAAATTTTAGATAGATTGAGCTAGCCCCAAAGTAAGTTCGTAACTTGTGTTATGGGTAACTCAACGATACTATATTTTATAACAAATACGTATATAGATAAACATAAGACCCGAGGCCAATCAGAAAAAGTTCGTTTTTCATCCTGATCCGACCGGAATTCGAACCCGGGTCCTGGGTGGCGCTCTAGCGTGGTAACCATTACGCCACAGAGCTCGTTAATGTTACTCATTTATTATTTTATTATTATTAATGTAGCAGACAGGAAAAAATCCGCCTTTTTTCAATCAGTTAATATTGTATCCGTTCATGAAACAATTGTTTTTTTTTTGTTGACAAAAATAAGAAAAATATTTGTTAAAACAAAATACGGGCCACTTATAAGTTTTTTTATGGATCCTTTGAATCAAGTTCACATTAGAAACATTACAACATCATCCTGTAACATAACAAATACAATGTTATTGTGAACGTTAAATAGAATATGTGGTTGTTTATAGTACTAAATTACGAGTGGCCATTATTTTGTTTTGATTAGTATATATGTTACAGTCAAAGTGATTAAATTGCTATTATACATAATGACTGGTCATTATATATAATTACCAAATTGTCTAGACAATGTGATTAATTAATCACTTTGTCCAGACATTATTCATAACTGCTGGTCCAAGTTAGGTAAAGTAATAAAACGCGGAATCGTAATTCGCGCCTCACTCGCTTCGCTCGCTTGGCGGTGTTAAGGCGCGGTCCCACTGCTGCGCACACTGTGCACGAACACGTGGGCCACGTGGCACATTACAGCTGCGTGGATGACTACGTGGGTCTACGTTTCCACAGTGTGCGCAGCGATGTGCACGCTTTGTGGAACAAGCTGTGTACCGCATTCACTGCGTGCATGGCGTTGACAACGTTGAGCTATGTTGAGCAAGCCACGCGTGTATCAATGACGTCACTTGATGGTTAACGTGTCCGTGGGTTGCAGTGGAAACAATCACGTACATCCTCTTGCAAAGCAAAGCTTAACACACGTGCGTAGCCTCTTCGTGCGCAGCAGTGGGACAGCGCCTTTATGATCACGATATAACCCTAACCTAACCCACCAATGTCTGTTGGTATTCAGACAGACATTGGTGGCGCGAATTTTTCTTACGATTCCGCGTTACAATTAACATTAAGTTTTAATATTTCCTTTTCTTTTCTCTTTTAGTTGGAAAGTGACAGCTATAATGTGTTATTAACTTTAAAAATTTATTAGACCGTTTCACCGTTAGTCAAATTAGATTTAAGATGTTTTTAATAGGAGAATACTTTTTCCTAAAGTCGAATTGATGGCGTCGTTAAAATATTGCCAAGCTCTAAATAACTGTAGTGTGGTTACACCTTAATATGCAATTTCAACAATTTTTAATAATTAAATTGAATTCTGAATCTCTGTCATATTAAATTTAAAGTCCATAAGGTATTGTGTAAATAAATTATTGAAGAATAAATATATTTTAAAATATTATCTGTTTTTTTATTGAAATAATTCGATGGATCGTAGTTTGTCACACTCTAAAAGGAACACGCAGGGTAAGTAACATCGACCCTAGCCTTAACCTTGAATTAAATATGTTTTGAGTTCCGAAACAGCTGTAGCGTCTACCCTGGGACGTCATATAACATAAGTTTCATCTTGGTTTCATTGCTCATTGACAATCTGAGGTCGCCGTTCAAAGAGAAAAATACTAGAAATAATATATCGCCGCCTGCTGCTGTTCTTGGGTTTACAGGAGACAACGATGGAAATGTATGGTGGGCTAGTACCGTATTAACTACCCCTACTTCTTTTGAGTTAGCAAGGCAGCATGAGAGTGCACCATATGTGGGTCACGAAAAATATATAAAAACAAGAAAGTGGGTTCATAATTTATTTACTCAAAATTACATAATATAAAACTCTCTTGTCATGTTCTGATGGTTGTTTACGCAATGTCATTTCTGTCTGTCTACTATTTTTATTAAAAAGTTTTTTTGCACTGGATTTATTTTCACCATAAAATCTACCAAAAAGATAAAAAATAATCTATGAAATATTTATTTCAAAAAAGTATGAATATAATCTTATTACAATAATTAAATTCTGTTCAAATATACTTGGCACAAGATTTCTTTAAAATGGTTCCAGGGTTGGTATAATGAGTGATAGGAATATTTTTCTTGAATAATATAATATGAGAAAGTGAGTTTGTTTGTTATTCCTTCACGGCTTGACTAAGCAGCCAATCATTATGAAAATTTGTATACATATCAGTCAGGGGTACAGAGCCCCAGAGCCCAACATAGGAAAATTTTTACGCGAGCGAAGCCGCGGGTAACAGCTATTATTTTTACAAAATAATTATTCCTTGACATTTTAAAATAGATCACACCTAAAGTTTTTTAAGACATTTGTCCGAAAAATAAACATTTAAATACGGAACATTTTAGTGAAACAATGATTGCGTTTGAACTAACTAGTTCACAAGTATTATCATGGTAACATAATGTTGCGTGCTTTTCTGTCAAGAATACCTAGTGGAACAGAATATAATATCTCTTATTACTGTCTATTATTTTTATTAAAAAAAAAATTCAATTAAGTATATTTAAGTTTTTTGGCCATCTTATAAACATATCTCTATAATATCAAAATAAAAAAAAATGCATGAATATTTCCTATTACAATAAAATCAATCATGAATCTAAAACATCCCTTACATCACACACCAATCAGATAATTAATAGTATTCTGAACGAAGTCAGTATTGAAGAACCAGTAGAATAGGGACCCGTAGAAAATACACTGGACCAATTTATCCAAAATCACCATTCTGAAACAAAAAATAAATAAATTTCTGGGGACCAAGTCTGCTATTTTAAATTAGGCGACCAACCATTTCCATACCATCACCTATTGTCATTATATTTCCATAGTGCCAAATTTGGTATTCTGCTAAAAGTTAAATAGTATTGACTAGAAAGTGTCAGTGGAATATGAACAGAATAGTCGACAGTTAAAATCTACCATGAACTACTATTTCTGTTAAAACGCTTTTATGCGAAAGATACTACCGAAAAGATCAATAGTAGTTCGATAGTGTGTCAAAGGAATGGCCTCGGACTTAAAACAAATATGAGAATACCAAATGTCAAAAACTATTCAAGTGACACACCATCGACACTAAATTTTTGCATTTGTATTTAGCAGACTTGGGCCTCTGGTCCCAAAGTAAGGCTGCTTGTGTAATAGCTATCAGACAACGCATATAATATTATTGTAAATATGTACTTATATGCTTCGTCGAGCGGTCGAAGCTGCAAGCTGTTGACTATGACTGCAAGAGCGGTACGTTAGTAGTTAGTTGGTAGAGTTGAAACAATGTTGAGTATTGATTCAACATTGTTTCAGCTAACTGCTTGAGTAGTCCGTCTATATCGGCTCTATGACTACAGTTTATATCCTAATTGTGGCTTATTACATCTTTTTTTATTTTTTTATACCACACAGGTGGCAAGCATACGGTCGGCCTGATGGTAAGCCGTCACCGTAGCCTATAGACGTAAGCAATACCGGGGGTATCACGCACGCATTGCCAACGCTCCTAACCCCTCCAAGTGGAGCTCTGCAGACCTTACTCCCCGTAGGAACACAACATGGCCGAGACCAATGCTATTTGGCTACGATCTTCTGTAAGGTGGAGGTCCTTCCCCAGATGAGCTGCTCCGATTCCTCTTAAAACTTCACGGAAGATCGTCAATTTTAGAATAATGATAAACATGTTCTCTTTAAATAAATAATTACCTTGTATAATGAGCCCTAGCTTTGGGCAAATCCTCATCTTTTTCCTTCAACAAAAACCTCCTACCTCCTATACAACATTTTCTAAAATACTCATGTTTATCAACAGTCTCCATATGATAGAAGAAACTGTCATGATCCTCCTCTTTGAGACAACCACGTAGTTTCACAAAATTATCATTGTTGAAGTTCCATTGCTTGGTTATATAGTAATGTAACGCTAGATTCGCTATGTATATGCGGCGTTGGACTTTTAACAACCTGAAAATTTATAGTTGTATTAATTTTATTGGTAGCGGTATGAGCTTATTCCCTTTGTTTGCGTGTATCTCGTATTCGCGTGAAAATTCCGGAAGATCCTTCTAAATATTACGTCGGTATAAGCCCACTACACATGTCCATTGTGTTGTCTCCTGTATACCCAGGATCAACAACGGCGACCTCAGATTGACAATAAGCAATGAAACTTATTGACTTTCCGGGAGAGAAACGTCAGCTGTCTTGGAACTCACAACGAATTTAATCAGAAAGAAATTAGATGGAGTAGGAAGTATTGAAAGAATTTCCTTCCTTCGTAACATGTGAATATAATATAACTTTAAACTTTTGATGACTGCACTAAAATCGGTTGAGTAATTAAAAGGACCTAAGCAAACTGATAGCGGTAGTGACTTAATTTTATACTTTTGTCAAGAAAAGAATAAAAAGAAAATACTTACATTGTCTTCCTTCCACATAACCATAACAATAGATCCACTAGCAAAGCCGGGAGTACATGTAGAAGTAACACCTGAAAATACATACTAATATTATAAAAATGTGAAATGTACGCTCTAATCCGTACCTTCGACTGAAAGGAGACCCGTGTCCCTGCAGCTGGATGGTTATGAGTTGATATGATAATATAGTATATCGGGACAAGGTCCACAAATATTTGGGTGAGATTCCCAATACTTATACATTTACTAAGCAGTTGGCTGAGCACGTAGTCTACGAGCAGAAAGAAATGCTTCCTAATATCAAGCCGGCTTTTTACTACGGGATATAATATAATATATATTACATCTTGAGATATAATATATTACATCCCATAGTGAAAAGCCGGCTTTGGTGAGTGACTTATTTTGTATCATTGATATATGTAGCCAACGGGACCCTATTACTAAGCCTCCGCTATGCGTCTGTCCGTCTGAATGTCTGTCTGTCACCATACTGTATCGCATGAACCGGGATAGTTAGACAAGCCCACCACACATTCCCACAGCCGTGTCTCCTGTCTATAGCCAGTATCAACAACGGCGACCTCCGATTGACAATGAGCAATGAAGCATATTGACGTACCGGGGGAAAAAAAACTGTCTTGGAACTCACAACAAATTTAATGAGAAACGAATTAGACGGAGTAGGAAGCATTGAATGGACCCCCTCCTTACCAACTACGTGAGAGACAGCAATTTGAAACAAAATGTATTATAGCCTAGAAAGATTTAATATTAGTATAAATAATTACCTTAATGTAATGTTTAGTCTTTGAAGTAGTAAGAGATCCTCCTATATTCCATAACATGTCATTCAGTGGCCAATGGCTAGCCATCTTTTTTCCAATATCCACCAATTCACCCATAGTTATATTGTTCAAACGACCAGCACAACAGTTGTAAATTTCCACGTCATCAGTCGGTTCTAACCTGAAATTGATATTATTATTGTACCCACGACGTCACCCAAATGAAGCGACTCGACTGCAACTCTCTCTATCTAAATTCGTCATTTTAGCTCGACTAAATCAAATCAAATAATTTATTTGTGATCCACAGGTAAATAAGATACAGATGTTACAATTATATTATTTTAGAGCAAGCTGTGATCAGACAGGCATACAAATTTGTTGCAAATACAATAATTATGTTTTGTAATCAGGCACTCAGTCGGACAACAATGTTAAAATTTAGATTCCATGAAGACATTAACGGAATAGAATGCATGCTCAATAAGGAATCTATTTAATTTACACTTAAGGCTCTCTGACGATTTCAGCGCGCCGTGAGGCATGTTTGTTTGCTGTTTGTAAGAACACCAAAATGTATATAATCATATTTGTATGTGATTTCAAGAAAACATACCTTTTTCTTGCGCATAGGAAGGAGGAAATTTTAAAATATCTGTCTATAGTATTTATAAATATTTTTATTCACGACGCCTTTTTCAAAACGCCAGTTATGTTTGGCCATTGTTTACGAAAAGACGATAGGGAATTTTAAACATCAAAAAATACCATTAGCATTTGCATATAGTCTGTTAGCACATAGGAAGAACACTTTTTTCAATTTTCATATAAAAAAATACGTGAAAAAAAATAAGATTCCCATGGGAAAAATTATTGAAATTTTCCCTTCACCACGCGGGCGGAGCCGCGGGTAACAGCTAGTTCGTTAATATTTCTTGAACTCACACGATAAGACTACGCCCGAACCCAATACGCTAGATTAATGATACTAACTTTTTAGTTCCTCTGATCCAAGCCATGGCTATGATACTCTTGATTGCAATATCTACTGGCATATAGTCAGCTATGAGGTCTGGGTCTGTGTACAAACTCCTCATTATACCTGAATAAAATAAATAGTTTTCATTAAAGTAGTCATACTGTTCATTGTACTTTCAGTAAGCAGAATTTAGTGCCTCTTTGACCGTAGTGCTACAAGAACCCAAGAGGTTCTTAAGCCTTCAATGTTTTGTTTTGTTTTGTTTATTTTTGTTTTGTATAAGGACAAATCACACAGATTGAGCTAGCCCCAAAGTAAGTTCGAATCTTGTGTTATGGTATACTAACTAAAATACTTAAATAGATAAACATCCAAGACCCGAAGCCAATTAGAAAAAGTAAGTTTTTTCATCATGATCCGACCGGGATTCGAACTTGGGACCTCCTGGGTGGCGGTCTGGCGTGGTAACCATTACGCCACGGAGGTCGTCGAATGTACCATACCTAACATAATAACTGAAGATGCTAAGGCGCCTATCAGAATTTCATGGAACCAGCGTAAAGACAAAATTGCATCATCAGAATTGCAATTAGGATAAACAAACAAATGCAATTTTGTACACAGAAACGAGCTCCGCACCAGAGCAAATTGACAGCATTTTCGCTTGCACACAATTTTGCCTGGATGGCCAGAAAAGGCGCTCGAGAGAATGCAGACACGGGAGGCCATTGCATCTTTGAGACACAATATCCACAAGCTAATGAACAAGAAAGAAACATAATAATGTGTAGAAAACATACCTTTGCCACTTGCAACAAGAATACCAACGGGGCCATTGAAATTTTCAATCCATCCAGGCACTGGTTCATCAACACTTGAAATTACTGTAAAAAACTAATATTTAATAAAAATATTTAATAATTTTTATACGGCAAAGGAAAAAATCACGCTTGTTTTATTTCCTACTCCGTCTGTTTTCTTTCTGATTAAACTCGTTGTGAGTTCCAAGACAGCTGTAGTTTCTCCCCCAGCCCGGAACGTCAATAAGTTTCATTACTTATTGTCGATTTGAGGCCGCCGATGTTGATCTCAGCTATACACGAGACACAGATGTGGGTATGTGTGGTGGGCCTGTCTGTTGACTATCGCGGTTCATGACACAGTCTCATGACGGACAGACTCAGACAAAGGCTCAGTAATAGCAGTAATAGGGACCTGTTGGCTACATATATCAAGCAAGGATAAAAAATAAGTTACTCACCAATTGAAGGACGAACAATGATGATAGGAAGTAGTCCTTTCTGCTCGTAGACTACGTGCTCAGCCAACTGCTTAGTAAATGTATACGTATTGGGAATCTTACCCAAATATCTGAAACATTGGCTTTATCAGAGGGTCTATTTTCGTATAATAGTTAAAATCTCGTGCTAAATGCAAGCGGCTGTCTCACACATACAAAATAAGAATTGTGAGCGCTATCCCGCGCTTGAGACTGAAACTGGATATTAACTCTGTGTCAACTTCGTTTCCAAATCAATGCTTAGAACCCTGCAGCGCAGGCTTTATTTGTCTTGTTAGATGATTACAAATTTACTTGGGACAAGCCCACCACACATTGCCACCGCTGTGTGTATAGACCCAGGATCAACGGCTACCTCAAATTGACAATAAGCAATGAAACGTATTGACGTCCCGGGGGAGAAACTACTGTCTTGGAACTCACAACGAATTTAATCAGAAATAAATTAGAAGGAGTAATAAGTATTGAAAGGACTTCCCTCCTTAGCAACTACTTGAGAGATATTTGAAATAAAATGCATAGCGAGAGATGGCAAGTCAAGTGATGCTCGATGGCCGAGCACCACACGGTCTATTGTAAACTTACTTCGGAGTTAAAACCTTTATAGTATGCTCGTCCATTTCCTCACAGACCCTCATGGTATCCCTCCAGTCGGCGTGAGGGGGGTACATGACCTCCTCAATAGTCTCTCTATTTGTGTTAGAATAGGACGTAGATACATGTACTATGCACTGAAAGAAAAATAAGTTTTATGAATGGTAAACCTAGTCATGACTGACTAGTAGCATTATATCGATGCCTAGGACTTCATTTTCTTTGGATTTTATAAGAACGAGGATGAGATTTTGTAATTATTGTTGAAATATAAATAAATATATAGAGACAAATCACACAGATTGAGCTAGCCCCAAAGTTCGAAACTTGTGTTATGGGATACTAACTCAACGATACTATATTTTATAACAAAAACATATATAGATAAACATCCAAGATCCGAGGCCAATCGGAAAAAGTTCGTTTTCCATCATGATCCGACCGGGATTCGAACCCAGGACCTATTGGGTGGCGGTCTGGCGTGGTAACCATTACGCCACGGAGTTCGTCATAATTATAATTATGATCTAATAATATAATTAAATTTAGATTAGTTTTAATTAATTTTATTTTATTTCATGTTATTTAGTTATGTATTTTTACCTAATAATTATTTATTAAATTTTATTCATTTTTCTTCACTCTGAGGAAGGCAGTATCTAATAGAATTTCATATTCTATGGAAGCAATCGCGTATTTTCTCGCTACTTTATACGGAAGAAAGATGGTACTTTTCGAGCAGGTGTAGCATAAAAAAATTGAATTTTAGTGAATGAGAACTAAATACTAACTGACAAATTTCTGACTTCTTTTGCCAAATCAACAACTTCCTTGGTGCCACCGAGGTTTAACTTTGCAGCATATGGCATTGGATCGTCAAATCTGAAAATATAAATGTCATACGTAAATTTAAAAGGATGGTAGAGAATTTATGCACTTATTCCCATCTTCCATCTGGGATCGACATCGCGCGTTTAGTGCTTGATTTCTGTATGTATTTGGATCTGTATTTTATTTATTCTTATAAATGTACTTTTACATTGTAACAAACGAGTGAAAGAAAAAAATTGCTAAATGACAAAAAAGGCCGTAACCGGGTTTCTTTCGCCATTTCTTTTACCGGTGGCCATTTTTGCTTGTGTCCGAAATGGTGGTAGTATATAACGTAGTTTATTTTCTTTATACATATATACAAATTGTAAATGACAAGAAAAAGTGCCTGTGAAGGTCGTATTTCTGAAATAAACGATTTCATTTCATTTCATCCTAAACTTCCACCCTGGGTTGGAAGTTGGGAATTGTTTGTCCCATCTTCCAACCCATCGCAGGGTGGAAGATGGGAATATATTATCTGAATTATTTTTGTTCCCATCTTCCAACCTGACATTTATGGACAGTCGTGTGCATAGATAGACGTTTGGGTATAAATTGATGTTTCTTTTATGAATGTGAGAATTATTATAGACCATATCCCATGGAAGATGGGAACAAAAATAACTCAGATAATATATTCCCATCTTTCACCCTGCGATGGGTTAAAAGATGGGACAAACAATTCTCAACCTCCAACTCAGGGTGGAAGTTTAGGGTGGAAGATGGGAATAAGTCAATTTATGGGTTTCTTTCGCCATTTCTTTTCCCAGTGGTCATTTTAGTGGTCAGTTTATAAAATTGTGAATAATAAAATTTACAATGAATTATTTAATGTTTAAGAAAATCTTTACCTGACGCTAGCAGCTACATGGAAAATGATGTTTACACGGTTAACCAGAAGAGCTCTATCTTCCTGAGATAGACCTGAAAGGGAAATTTAATAATTTCTAGCTACCGATATTTTATGATTTATAACATGAGACTTAATAACGAATAATAATATTATAGTACAAACTACATTCATATTTAAAATACAAATGAACTTAAAACTTAAAACCTTAAAAAAAAATCAAATAATAAAATTTAATAACCTTTAAATGTAGGTATATATTATTAATACGCTTTTTTTCTCTTCATTTATAGTGTTATTAATCTTTAATTATTTGTATAAATTTTTTTTCGTCATCAGAAATTACATGTATTATATTTTTTCGACACCGAATGGGACAAAATCATATTCGGAGCTTATACCTCTGTATTTACATTACATAACTTCTATTTGTTAATTTGAATGTCCAATCAAGTCGACGTAAACAAACCGACCAAATAGAGAACTGTCATGTCGCGAATTTATAAGGCGTGTTACATATCAAATTTATGTGGTTTACTTGCTCACGTTTCGAAGTAACCCGGCTAATTTGGATATATGTAACATGCGTCTGATAAATTCACAATATGAAACAGTTTTACATTTTGGTCGGCTTGTAAACGTTAACACGTTCGAATGTGACCAAAAAACTCGTAATAAGTACAACAGATTTACGGACTCACATTTAAATCCATTGAATGCACATGTTACTTCGTAAAAATCAGGACTTTCTGGTCAAGAACTACTCACCTAATCCGGGTTCCATTACATCTCCAGCAACGAAAAATACTTTTTGGGCAAAAATTTCAGGCTTCTCATCCCTCAAACGATTGAAACACTGAAATAATAAAAAAAAAAAAATTTTATTTATTTATTTATTTATTATACAGTTTACACCATCATTACAGGTCTACTTAACCTAATGCGACAGCGAAACAACTAAATATCAAAACTACGACACAATTATGACACTAATAAAAAACTGAAAAACTATTTATAACTTATTACGTGTAAAGCCGTCCTTGTGAATTCACTCAGCGAACATGAAAATATGTCCTCTATTTCCGCTATCGCGTTAAAAGTGCGCAAAGCGCGCGTGAGCGGCGCCTCGGCCAGCAGGTTGGTGCGCGCGCGCGGCAGGGCCAGCAGCCGCGGAGCGCGCCGCCTTTCCGCGTACCTGTCCGGTGAGCTGAAGTTA
Organism: Endotricha flammealis; assembly: GCA_905163395.2. Classification (NCBI taxonomy): domain Eukaryota; kingdom Metazoa; phylum Arthropoda; class Insecta; order Lepidoptera; family Pyralidae; genus Endotricha; species Endotricha flammealis. The sequence continues at coordinate 2,309,822 of LR990882.1, read as the reverse complement.
ATATGCCGCAGTAATTCAGCATTGTGCACTTTTCCTCTCAACAATTTGTGGATATAGCTAACCAACGCAAAGTCCCTCCTAACCCTTAGCTCACTATACCCCACCATACCCAGAACAAATAAATTAGGATATCTTAGGGGATAAAATGGATAGACCCCATATTGTTTCAAGTACAGATACCTAATAAACTTGTTCTGGACTCTCTCCAACATGAGCCTATACTTTTCCTCACGAGGGGCCCAGACCACCGCATTACACTCAAGCAGGCTCCTTACTAAGGCGTTATATAAAGCTACTAGCGGCCCGGCCCGGCTTCGCACGGGTTATAACTATCTGCCTGTGTTAAACAGTCGTATACTTACATATATAAATAAATATTTTAGTTTGTTTTTTAACATACTAAAATATTTCTTTATATACCACATTGACAACTTCTGCGTCATTTCGTGTAAAAACAAACATATTTTTTTTTTGATGTTACACGTGACAGGGCAACATACTATTGTCCATGTGAAAAACATTGAGTAGTTAAGTCGATTCCAGCAACGAATACGGTCGTTACGTAAGCGGAGTTGTCTATCTTCGGGCGTTTCTGTCTCTTTGAGCGTTATGTCTATCATTGTCCAACGCTAAACGAACTGTGCGATCCACCGACGATTCTCGCGCTCTTTGGGAAACATGCCTTTCACAGTCCAACGATAAACGAACTGTGCGATCCACCGACGATTCTCGCGCTCTTTGGGAAACATGCCTTTCACAGTCCAACGATAAACGAACTGTGCGATCCACCGACGATTCTCGGGCTCTTTGGGAAACATGCCTTTCACAATCCAACGATAAACGAACTCTGCGATCCACCGACGATTCTCGTGCTCTTTGGGAAACATGACTGTCACGGTCCAACGATAAACGAACTGTGCGATCCACCGACGATTCTCGCGCTCTTTGGGAAACATGCCTTTCACGGTCCAACGATAAACGAACATCCCTCTCTTGATCATTTTCGTTGCTTCGACTCAAACGAATTCTTTTGGCAGAAGATGTACTGCGTCCTATATTAGACTTTCGTCGAGGCATGATTAAATTGTCATGAAATAGGTACTTTATATTGCTAATTAAACTTAAATAATTGTTATAATCTGTCAATAAAAAAAAAACTCAAAGATAACATAAATCAACACGAAACCATTAAAAAATGCGACAGATGTTAAAATAAGCCCAAACAAAGGACTAAATTGAAGCGAGTATGTAAGTGTCTATCCATATCTATCTATTTACAATAAATTGTATCAAAAATTATAACACGAAACAAATAAAATGCACCCTTAATATTAACTTTAAATAATTCAAATTGTGAAGCATAAACAAATTAAAAGTATGTAAGTATCTATAATTTTATTTTTAAACAGCGCCACCTAGCGTAGTAGATTTAAAGTGCTTTAATTTTCGCGCGATATTTATAATTTAATGAAAACGTAACCATAGCGCGATGCTTTTGAATAGCGCCATCTAGCGTAGAATAGAAAGAACTTGAACTAATTTCGGCAAGCGCGTAAATTTTTTGCTATAACTTCTAAAGTATCTATTTAAATAATATGATGTAAAGATTATAATAATGTACATGAAATACTTAAGGTAACTAACGTAGTTAACTGGATAAGGATTAATATTGTATACGTCAAAATCGGTTTCCAATTCAAGTTCTTTCTATTCTACGCTAGATGGCGCTATTTCCGCATTATTACTCGGAAATCGCTTTTTATTTTATAGTAAGTTATCCGTATACGATAAATATATGCTATCGCGGACTTTTTTGGAGACCTAAATAAGAGGAATATCCTATAATTTTTGTTTTGTTATATCTCAAAGGGTTTAGCCAGCGTTTTCGTCGACAGCTCCCAAGCGGTTGATTTTTTCCGACACTCCCAACAATAATCTTTATATTTCAGCCAATTTACATAAAATCCTGACAAATTTTATACATAAACCTTCCTCATGAACCAGGCTATCCGTTGGTGAAAACCGCATCAAAATCCGTTGCGTAATTTTAAAGATTTAAGCATACAAAGGGACAAAGGGACATAGGGACATAGGGACATAGGGACAGAGAAAGCGACTTTGTTTTATACTATGTAGTGATAATCGCTTTGATGTTTGTAAACCCGTGAGCCCTGCGCAGTACAAAACCTAAGTTGCGATATGCTTTCTTACATATATTGTTAATATGCTCGCTAAATGATAGTTCTGTAGTTAGCCGTACGCCCAGATCTTTGACTTCTGTTACCCTCTGCATAACTACCCCCCCAACCTCATAGTTATGAGTCATAATGTTACGCGCACGAGACAGTGTTATAACCGCACATTTGGAGACGTTGAATTGTAACCTGTTCTCCTCACTCCATGCTACTACTCTGTCTATGTCTTTCTGCAACTTCTCACAGTCTTCTGGTTTTTCAATAGGCAGATAAAGCTTTAGGTCGTCCGCAAATAACAGGCACTTAGCCTCCGTCACCACCCTTGGTAGATCATTAATCATCAGCAGGAACTCTAAGGGTCCAAGATTACTACCCTGGCTTACCCCTGATCTTGTAAAATACGGTTCAGACACGTACCCCGCGTACTCCACATATTGCTGCCTATCTCCCATATAACTAGCAAACAGCTGCAAAAGGTGCGGGGTGAAACCGACAGCCGCAAATTTTTTCAGCAAGATGTCATTGTCAACTAGGTCAAAAGCTTTTTTAAAATCAAAATAAGCGGCGTCTACTTGCACCCCACTATCTACCACCGGCACCACGTCCGCCATGTAATTGAGGAGGTTGGAAGTGGTACCGCGCGCCACGCGGAATCCGTGTTGAGCATCTGTCAGTTGCGCGCTGACCTGCACGTATAGGCACCTATGTATGGCCGCTTCTAGCACCTTCGCTACTGTCGACAGCACTGCCACGGGTCTGTACTCCTCCACCCTACTCGACACACGTCCCTTTGGTACCGGGACCACTCGTGTCGTCTTCCATCGCTCAGGAAACACCGCGGAGCCTAAACATAAATTAAATATGTGGAGTAGGGGCGCGGTCATTACTGCTCGACAGTCGCGGATCACGAAAGGGGGTATCCCGTCCGGCCCTGAAGAAGTTTTCGGCTTAAGCCGGCGCAGCGCGTCGGTCACTTCGTGGAGCTCCAGGTGGTCGAGGTGTACGCGTGCCGCCGCGTTGCCGTCGCCCGCCTGCCTCACACTCGCGCTTACGTCCAACTGTGCCTTTTCTGTGCTATATACCGACCCGAAGTATCTAGCGAATTCTATAGCGCACTGATCTGCACTCAGAACTGACCCCTCCCTTACGATACTCCGTGGACTCCTACTATTACTTTTATCTTTTATATAATTCCAAAATGCTTTAGGCTCTTTCAGTAAATGACTCTGAATACGGTGACTGTATTGCTTATAAGCGAGTTGTATCATAAATTTAACTTTAGCCCTACATTCCGAAAAGTTCCGGTAGTCTGTGTCCAAACCGCTCGCTTTGAATTGTTTGTGAAGCGCTGATTTTACTTTAATATTATGAATAATATCACCCGTGTACCAAGTCGGATATATATACTTTGATGGCCGTTTATTTTGTATCTTCTGCGGTACACTATTATTAATTACTGAATATATAGAATCATAAAAATAATCTAAACTTGCTTCGAAATCTAAATCAAAAATTGGAGTCCAATCAATACCTGCAATATCCGAATATAACGCCGGGAAGTATGCCTTATGAAAATTCCATCGCTTTGCGCGCATTGTGTTGTCCGAGCATGTGCGAGGGGCGCTGTCGGCGCGGGCCGCGGGCCGCAGCGCCGGCCGCACGCGCACGCCGAGCGCCGGGTGCAGCGGGTCGAGGCGCACCAGCGGCGTCGCCGCGCTCACGCTCACGATATCATCGTCCCACGTACTCAACACCAAATCTAAATAACGACCACTACAATTTTCTACTCTGTTGCTCTGAGTGAATCCACAATACGTCTTAAAATATTCAAAGTAATTATTCACAGTCACCGAACCTGAATACAAATTAAAATCTCCTAAAACCAAAACGTCACTATAATTATTACAATATTGTTCTATAATCCTAAACATTATCATAAACTCATAGTCACTGCTATTCGGTGGAATATAAATTACACAACACAAAAACAAAAATTTCTGTCGTAAATAAACAGTTGCACTGACTAATTCGAACATCTGATTGTCCACGATGACGTCACCCGGTACCGCCACTCATCGCAGCTCGAAACGCGGTGTGGCCACTAAACATGCGCCTCCTTGCTTACGCCCATCTGTGCGATCACATCGGATTATTGTGTATCCAGGAGGTACTAATTCGGCATCTTTAATCGAGTCATTACAACCCGTTTCAGTAATGGCAAATAAATCCGCTTCCGATAATGCCACTCCTTCGTAAAATATATCTAATTTTGTACGAAGTCCTCTCACATTCTGATAAAAAATCTCAACAGATGTATTATGAACTTTTGGAGTAATCGGTTCTCTTACGAAACCACACCCATTCGCAGAATTCAATATTTAGTGGCCAATTTTCCGGTTGACATAATAAGTCATATTGACTTTCCGCGACTCCAACAATGAAGGACGCGTAATCTCTCTCAGTTTTATGTTTTATTCTATCCACCTTTATATCTACGCCTTGAGCACCTAATATATTCTTCACATGTTTTTCTATATTTTCTGTTGTAGTTTCTTTCTTAAGCCGCCATACATGAAGGTATTTTTTCCGCTCAGTACCTTGAATTTCCGAAGAAGTAACGTTGTCTCCTCTTCTTATTTGTTTATTTGGGTACCTACTTCTTCTAGTAACCGTTGTCCAATTACCATTCCTTTCATCTTCCTCACTGTTTTTCTTATCTACCTGGCCATTGTTTACTTTTTCTGCTTGCTGTTCGCAAATACGGTTCGGTATGATCTCTGGTTTTGTGGCCACACCGGCCGACGGAACAGGAGGAGCGCTGTTTTGATTCATTTTTGCTTGACTGCATTTCGTCACATTAGCGAACGATTTTTCTAATTCAAATGATTTTTGCAATTTTATCTCACTCTCATCATTATTTTCATTGCTCAAGCGTTCCTCTAAGCGTATGTTTACGTCTCTTAGTTCTTTAACTGTAATTTCTAATGCATCTACCTTGCTTGCTTTTTCTTGCATTACCCCCAACATGTTTCGCAATTTTTGCACCTCGGTTTCCGTACGAATAAACCTATTTTTGAGACTTTCATATTCTTCAGTTTGTTCCTTTAACTTCGTTCTCATTTCCAACCTAAACTCTTGTATCTCCTTTAGTATTTTTATCTCGTTGCCATTGGTTTGTAATTCGTTGTCGCGGCACCGACTTCCGCGCTCCATATTTACAAAACAGCTGGGGGTAAAGGTTTTATTCATCTCTGTACATCCCCGAACTGGTGTGTCTGAATTACCACGCTTTGGAATATCTCTCACACATTCCGGGCACCGCCAATTTTCCTTGTATTCTTGAGTAAAAGCTTCAAATGCATTTTCCGTAATTGCAAGACACTTTAGATGATACAGTTTCTTGCAGTTTTCTTGCGAACACTCCATAAATGATATATCATAAATCACCGACTCACATCCCTTACATTTGGTACCCATTTTTGTCACCGTTAATAAATTAGGTAGGTATTTACACCGTTCCGCTTTCTCGTCGCACGTAATGTACTGTGACTGTCTATGACATAATTTAGACATATAACACGCGTCTTATAAATTCGCAACAAGACAGTTCTTCTCCATTTGGTCGGTTTGTTTACGTCAACATGATCGAACGCGAACAAAAAAACGTGTGGCACTCGGGGACTGCCGCGGTAAAGCTATTGCATAGTCCCGGGCTCGAACTCACTCGTGGACGCGTTCAAAAAGCACGCTGTCTCACCTAGCATCGTGTCTAAAAGAGATAGAATCAGTTATGAGCAGTTAGCAGCTAGTCTACTAGTTTGCCAACTTTGTGGTATAAAAAAAAATTTTATGGAAAAAGGCTGGTCAGTTGCTCTTCGCGCCTCGACGTGCGATGAATGCATTTTATAACGTTTCTTTTACCGGTGGCCATTTTGCTTGTGTCCGAAATGGTGGTAGTTTATTTTCTTTATACATAAATATACAAGTTGTAAATGACAAGAAAAAGTGCCTGTGAAGGTCTAATTTCTGAAATAAACGATTTCATTTCATTTCATTTAGAATTGGATAGGTTTACTTACAGCTGAAGAATCATAAAGTTGTGCCAATCTATCCTCGGGTTTTACTCCTTTTTTGCCTCTCAACAAAAGATATATTCTATCTAAATCCGAGCATGAATATAGGAGCTTTTCTATCAACGCTTTTCCCATAAAACCTGGAATGGTGAAAAATAATTTGAATTATTATCAGAGTGCTTATAGGTACAAGGTTTTTGGTCACATTCTAACGTGTTGACGTTTACAATCCAACCAAATTGAAAAAAAGGACGGGTTGCACTCCGGGGGTGCCGGCAGAAGTGAAAACTTAAACATCAACGTTGTGCATTTTTGAATATTTTAGAATGGTTAGGGAATCTTACGCTTTTTTGATCAGGCCACGGATCTGACGCGAGTTTAACATTTTTTACCCATCTAAAAAAAGTGCCAAACGCCGCTAAAGAAGTTTACACTTCAAAATAACTTAATGTGAATTTATCAGAGGGCTTAGTACGAGTTATTTGGTCACATTCGAACGTGTTAACGTTTACAAGCCGACCAAAATGTAAAACTGTATCATATTGTGAATTTATCAGACGCGTGTTACATATCCAAATTAGCCGGGTTACTCACTTCGAAACGTGAGCAAGTAAGCCACATAATTTTGATATGTAACTCGCGTCTTATAAATTCGCAACATGAGAGTTCTTCTCTATTTGGTCGGTTTCTTTACGTCGACATGAACGAACGTGAACAAAATAACTCTTACTAAGCACTCAGACGTGTGTTCCTATATCCATATAAGTCGGGTTTCTCACTACAAAATGTTAGGAAGTAAGCCATAATTTTGATATACGAGTACTTATATCATAAAATGAAAATTATTCTTTCTTGATATTTGGCCGGTTTGTTTACGACGACATGATCGAACGCGAACCAACGCCTATCAATGAAAGCCACAACGCAACTAGCGATTTAGCGCTGTTTTTTCTAATAGATAATTTTACCTCTTAATAATGATGCGCGCGTAAAACACGCGAACAAAGGAGCGGAGAAGGGGCGCGTGCTGATCACGCCGTGCTGTACTCTGTATCACTTTGTCTGCGCGTAAACGTGCAGTGGATGCGCGTAAACGCGCAGCAAATGCGCGTTTCACGATCGCCCCATGTGCTCAGCTTACAAGGTTGCGTTCAAATCTTGTTTGCGCGTTTAAAATAAGCCGTGTGTGTGTTAACTCATGTGTAGTGTTAACTTATTAGTCAGTCCGTGAGTCTGAGTCGAAACGCCCCGAAGAAAGATGATCGTAAAATTTCTTCAGAGATGGCGTATTTTGAAGTCAACACATTAACGCACTTTTGATAGTTCCTGATCATACATAAATTCCGGTCGCTATGTACTTTAACCAAAGTTTGCTTCACATTACATAATATACTAATGAATCAAACCTTGAAACACGAAAATTAAATTTCTAATCACGATCCATGTTGACGATATCGTAGTTGGCGCCTAAAACAAAATACGCCGTGTGCTATTTATTTCTCTATAGTGCCTATCTTCTTCTTCTTTCACCATTTTATTTTATTTATTTATTCAGGAAAATTTCATTTTATTTATTTATTGTTTTTTCCTAACCTAACGGTAAGTTACTGTTAAATAAGTATTCAAAAAAGCATAAAACGTTTGAAAATGTCTTTGTTATTTAAATTTTAACCCTAAGGTCAAAGTATTAGCATATAATGATATTTTAATCATGACATTTTTGATCCCATGTAAAATGTACTACGAATTAGGTACTTTATTATCGTGGAAAGCCACAGATTTTTATGTATTTACATACATATCCGCGGCAGGTATATACAAAATATCAAGTATAATATAATTCTTAAGGGTCGAACGGTTGGAATCCCGCCACAAAGTAAAATTTAATTCTTATGTGGTGAAAGTACCAACCCACCATCTAGAGAACTTCATGAAGGAGGACATCTGGCCGAAGGGTGTCGTGTTTCGGAAATTCGGGGACGGCTACCTACAGAAACAGCGCGTTACATGTCGCCTTCAATACGTGTAAAATAGTGCATTCATATTATTGTATGTATGTTAGATTGTAAGGCATATATTATACTAGCGAAACCCGCGCAACTCCGTTTGCGTATATCTCGCTTTCCCGTAGGAATTTTGAAATCCTTTCTTAGTGCTTCCCTACGTTATAAAAGGAACCCCTGTGCAAAATTTCAAGTTTCTAACCCTTATAGTTTAGGCCCTGCGTTGATAGTCAGTCAGTCAGCTTCTCCTTTTATATATATAGTTAAATTAAATATGTATGTTAGTATTTAAGTATTTGTAATAAACAAATAAAGAATTGATTATTATTATGATTAAAACACGATAATAGCATTTGCTGTGATCGCGACGCGCGACCGAAGTTGTGTCGCGCGACTCACTGCTGTATGAATTCGTACAGAACAAAGATAAAATCTATAAAAAATAAGAACTTGAAAAAATGTTCACCCTTTGTCTCTTACTAACTATTAAGTTTATAATATTACCTTCTTTAATTGAATCGTCAATTGAGAATAGGTGTCCATGTTTTCAAGCCACCTAATGGTCGCCGACTTGGTTCTACTCCATACTTTACCAACCACTAAGTTGCCGTACAATTCGGTTGTAATTAGTTTAGATTAATTTAGTTAGACCTACCTAGTAAAGGGGTTTGAACTTTTTTGTATGGACGCTGGCATATTGACCCGCCGCCATTTTGATTTTTTTTCGAAATCGCGGCGCACGATGAAAGTGGTATGTATGGGTAGAGAACATAAAGACAAACAAAAAATGTCAAGTAACATGGTACCATAAAGTGTCACGTTCCCGATATATTTGGAGGTAAAATAGCCATATGAGTACAACGACAATCATTAAAAATATACTTCTTACATGTCTATAGACATCAAATTGTATCCAAATATACGTTCTCAGGTTGATTATTATTATTACTGTTTATTGGAAGAGAGTCTGTAGGTACATTACGCGCGCGTGATATAATAGGTAAGCGTTTCATTGCGATGTGATGCGATTTATTAGGCAAATAATTAACGTGCTCCTAGTTGTATGTAGTGTACCTACCTACGTAATCTCTTCCAATAAACAGTAATAATAATAATCAACCTGGAAACGATTATTTGGATACAATTTGATGTCTATCTATAGACACGTAAGAAGTCTATTTTTAATGATTGTCGTTGTACCCATATGTCGTTTTTACCTCCAAATATCTAGGGAACGTGACACTTTAGGGTACCATGTTACTTCACATTTTTTGTCCGTCTTTATGTCCTCTACCCATACATACCACGTTCATCGTGCGCCGCGATTTCAAAAAAATAAAATAAAAATGGCGGCGGGTCGATATGCCAGATAGGTTCTTTTCCCTTAGTCTATCGATGCCCGGTGACTGCCACCTCCGGACGGTGGTGCTGTGGTTAGGGGGAATCGCTGCCCATTGAACAGAAGTCCAACTTAGATTCTGACTACGCCAACGCTTGTACAGTTTTATTATAAACTCCAGTATACACTAACGCCATCTCTTGGCCGTGACTATGAGTTAAATACTAGCGTAAATGTTACCGGAAATGTATGTAATCCGGAAATGTATACAATTCCTAGGAAATGTGTTATTTTATAGAGAGCCTCGCTTTATTCGGTCGCTCGGCTTTTGATAGTCACAAGCTGACCCTAACCTAACCCAGCACCTAACCTTTTGAACAACAGCTTTGTCTGATGAACGGTGGATGAAAGGTTAGTTTGTGACCATCAAAAGCCAAGCCACAGATTACTTAATAGTTACTTGACCAAGCGGCCGAAGGGAGCGAGGCCACCTTTATAATAACACATTTCCTAGGAATTGTATACATTTCCAGTAACAAAAATATTCATACCTGATCCTCCAGTGATAAAAATTGTTTTTCCACTAAAATATTCTGGAATGCTCTGCTCATTGGTCATATCCCTTTCAAGGAAACCCATTTTGAATACTGAAATAAAAAAAATAAAAATGTCATTTATTTTTAACTTTTGCGAATTGTTTATAAATTGCTGAATTTTATTATTAAAAATAACAAATAAGGTCAGATTACCAGTGTCTGATAATATCGGTAACTGCTATTTTACATTGTAGATATATCTATTTAAAACAGAGAAGTCGCTACTGCCACAAAATATGATCAACGCAAAGAAAATAAAAAAAAGATAAATAAAAAAAAATACAAGTAAAACATGTTATCATCTTTCTTCGGGGCGTCTTGACTGACCTGCCCCCTTACTCTTGAAGATAATTCCGCTCGATCGCCATTGGATTGTTACTTTTAGCAAATACTATAGAAACTCTACCGAGTTAATACGCACAGCTTCGGAAGAATTCGGGCAAGACGCGACACTAGCGCCCCTACGGCATGAGGGCGGCATGAGGTGAACGATTTCAAAACTTTTGTGCGTTTTGTATGCAAAATGTTATAGCGCCCCTAGCGGCATGAGGTGAACGGAGGTTGCCAAGTCATTGTATGAAAAACGTCAAGAGCTGTGCGTATTACTCGTTTCTATAGTATTTGCTTTTAGGTAGGTACTCTTTACAGCTAGACTAGCGTTAACTAAATACTAAACTAAATGAAATCGGATTGTATGCTAACCAAATAGTTAGTAAAGTATAAAATTTCAAAGGTACGAATTAGGATTTGCTGTTAATTTTGCATTTGAAATTATACAGAATTGAAATTAAAATCGCGATTGCTTTGCAGAGTAACCTGGCTGAATCGAGACAGTATGAATACGCTGCTTTGAATGAAATAAATATCATTTTACACGACACTGGCTAACAAGAATGCAGAAGCCAAAAACTTGAAGAATAAAAAAGGTTGATGAATTTTGATGAAGTGTCAAATATGATCAATTATTTTGGCCCTCTAATGTATGATGCATATTTAGATTTACATTTAAGAATTTATCACATTTTGTTGTATTGTGAAACCCGCGCAACTTCGGTTGTTCGGTTGAGTGTATCCCGCTTTCCCGTAGGAATTTCGAAAAATCCTTTGTCATAGGACGTTTTTTTTTTTTTTTTTATTAATTGAAAAGTTCAGTTCGGGTGTACAAACACCCTTTTCTGAGACACCGGACTGTTGCGGGAGCGTAGGGCTCTCACCGCCTACGTCATACATAGAACCCACACTGCAAGTTTCAGATTTTTACGATCAGCGGTTTGGGTTAATTCTCAGTCAGTACAAAGCATTTATTTACTAGCGGGGCGGGGGCCCCGGCTTCGTAGGTGTTTTACTAAGGAACCCTAATTTTTTTTGAAATTATTATATAGCCTATGTTACCCGGGGGTAATGTACCTTTCTAACGGTGAAAGAATTTTTGAAATCGGTTTAGTAGTTTTTGAGTTTCTTCATTACAAACATAAACACACACGTAAAGATACAAATCTTTTCTCTTTATAATATTAGTGTAGATACATTTATAAATATAAACCTTGTTTCTTTTGACTTGACCAATGTAGTAAACAATCTTAGCATGTCTTTTTAGGTAATTAAAATTATCATTTACACCCAAATAATTATAATATAGTTAAAAATGGCATTTAACACAACACTCTTATTATTCTGGCGATTTATCGATTTTACACGTGCATATTTGAATAAAAAGACACGCTAAGATTGTTTAAGTACTACATTGGTCAAGTCAAAAGAAACAGGCTTTAGATAACTAGCTGTTACCCGCGTGGTTAAGGGAAAATGTCAAGTATTTTACCCATGGGAATCTCATTATTCTGTGGGGGAAAAAGTATCCATAAGTCACTCTCCAGACCTTAAATTATCCCCGTTAAAAAATTATGAAAAAATAATGTTATACTTTTCTTCCCGTGGGAATGAGATGTTTTCTGGGATAAAAAGTAGCCTATGTCCCTCTCCAGACCTTAAACTATCCCCAATAAAAAAATCATATCAATCCGTTCATTACTTTCGACGTGAAGGGAGGACAAACAAACAAACAAACACACTTTCACATTTATAATATTATAGGATATGATATTATATGGATGGCTAGTGGCCGTAAGCCCGGTTTTTTTTTTCATTTGTAAATTAGACCAAAAATGACAATACGTCACGCCGTGTGGCATTTTTTCGCACAGGGTGACGTCAAAGGCCGACTCCTAAATTTTTATGCCTATCTTTGTTATTTTTTGTTTAATCGAAAAAATAAAAAATACGTGTCCAATATTTTTTTATAATCTAAAACACGGACTAAATATAATGTAATTATTTTGACCCCGGAAACAACCCTATTGTTAACGTTTATAATAATGTGTATAAATGTCAAAAAGTTAATATACTTATTAGTAGTTTAGTTAATATACTTATGATAAATGTTGGTGAATCAAATAAAGAAATCATTTAAAAAAAACAACGTCACCTACCTTATTAAACGCACACTACAGACTGGACGCAGTACAATATCAAATAACACATTGTAATTCAATACATGTATGTGATGACTAGCTATTTTGATTAAGGTGAAGTTCTTACTAAATAGGTACAATTTTTTATAGGATTTTTTTATAGTCAGTGTAGGCCGAACAATCAGATTTCATTATTGGTTGAATATTGACGACCTCCGTGGCGTAATGGTTACCACGCCAGACCGCCACCCAGGAGGTCCCGGGTTCGATCCTCGGTCGGGTCATGATGAAAAACGAACTTTTTCTGATTGGCCTCGATTCTTGGATGTTTATCTATATATGTATTTGTTATAAAATATAATATCGTTGAGTTAGTATCCCATAACACAAGTTTCGAACTTACTTTGGGGCTAGCTCAATCTGTATAAATTGTCCCTATATATTTATATTTATATTTAAATCCAATAATTGCTAATGATAGAAAGAGAATTACACCAGTAACAAGAATTTACCCCCGACTATCTTCTTTCCGATCAAGATCGTTGTGAGTTCCAAGACAGCTGTAGTTTCTCCCCCGGGACGTCAATAAGCCTCATTGCTTATTGTCAATCTGAGGTCGCCGTTGTTGATCCTGGCTACACAGGAGACATCGCCATTATCGGTGGGAATGTGTGGCGGGCTTGTACCGATATTCTTGTATCATTTTATCTGTTGCTGCAAACTGCATTCAAATCTGTAGAGTACTTTAAAAAATTTAAGCGTACAGACGGAAGCAGCTTCGGGTGTACTCCGAAATTATTTTATTCCGAAAGAAAAGGCGGACAAGTTAGAAATAAACCGTCGTACGTAAACTTAGAAATTGGATTTTTTCACAACTTCATGGAACCGTAGACCTGAGTATACGGTTCAAATTTCAACTTGATATCTCCACGCATTCCCGAGAAAAAGGGTCTTGACAGACAGACAGACGGACAACAAAGTGATCTTATAAGGGTTCCGTTTTTCCCTTTTGAGATACGGAACCCTAAAAAAGGCGGGCGGAATCTTGCTAAGAAAGAATTGAAGCACCCTAATGGCGGCAGCGTAATTATGTGCGATTATGAAATGGCTGACCGGCACGCACACCATAGTAAGCCGGCCGGTTCGTACGTATACACGAGGTGGCTTACTGTGGGTGCTTTACTTTTTAGTTTCAGTGATGGTGTCCGCCTTTTTTCTAGTTCCATGATTCCGATGTTCAGAAACCAATTAAAATACGATTTCAGTTTCCCATCCGTACATAACCAGGGGCCTGATTCTACTAAACAAATGCATTATGGAACAATAACTTAAACATTATAATTATTATTGTTTAAGTCCATAACAAATGTCAAAAACTATTTCACTGATACACACCGGTTTTCTAAAGGCCGTAACCGGTTTTCTTTCGCCATTTCTTTTTACCGGTTGCCATTTTGCTTGTGTCCGAAATGGTGGTAGTATATAACGTAGTTTATTTTTTTTATTTAAACAAGTTGTAAATGACAAGAAAAAGTGCCTGTGAAGGTCTAATTTCTGAAATAAACGATTTCATTTCATTTCATTTCATTTCATTTCACACTATCGGCATTCTATTGAGACACGATTGAGACACCATTGAGAGTCCACTGGTGCATTTGTTTTGTAGAATCGGGCCCCTGGCTACTTTGAAATGTTTTTTTTTAGAATAAAAGAATATTTTGAGAATTTTATCTATGTATATAATAATACTAGAGAAACCCGCGCAACTTCGTTTGCGTTTATCCCGTTTTCCCGTGGGAATTTCAAAAAATTCTTTCTTATCGGTTGCCTACATCATACATCGTGTGATGTATGATGTAGGTATTTTCAGAACATACTCAGGTCTCTACGGTCAACACAAAACATTTTCATATGTATAGATGATTATATTTCTATTTATATAGGTAAGTACTTCTCATTACAATCTTTGGAGTGGGCGTTTATGAAATAGGCTAGCCCGACCGGTGAAGTGCCACCCTTTTACTGAATGCGTTTCGTTCGGAGAGTGAAATATCCGAAATTCTTGTTTGCCAACTTTGTGGTATAAAAAAAATCTAACTCCGTCCTTATACTATGTCTCGCTATATCCTGTTTTTCCTGTTATAGGACGGCAACGGGTCAGGGACCCTAGAATCTATGTGCTCCATAGTCGACGGTAATCACATAATATCAATAAATGATCCATATTCCTGAGCTTGTTTTCCAACCACTTCCGTAAAAAAAATGTATAAGTATATGATATGGGTATTTCAATACCTACAACCTCAGCCTACAACCATCCCTACAACAACACTACGAAATAATAGAGCGAGTCGACGTAATGATATTTCCTATAAGTGAGAAAGAGACAATATCAATATGCCATTTAACCATTGACTAATTTAACTTGACCCCTGTCAAATATTATAAAATTTAATATTTAATTACTTACTGTTTACATAGTTACAATTATAGCTGTTTTTCCGAGATCACAAACAGAATAAATAGTACGACGACCTACAACGACATTATGAAATCATTTTGTTTGAATATTCACAATTTATAAAAATATTACATGACAGATGACATACTTCACTTCACGAATGTGTCAAAATGAAATGTAATTGAAATCAAAAGCACCAAGGAGTATGAGTATTGATATCTAATCGAAGAAAATTACCCACAAAATACATATTTGTCAAGAATTTCAATAAAATAAGAATCATGTCTTCCATCAATTCTCTTAAACAATTCATAAGCAAAATTTGAAGTAGATTGGATTGAATCAAGTTGTCCCATAGTAACTTTACCCCCCTTTTTCACCCCCTTAGAGTCCGAATTTCGAAAAATCCTTTCTTATCGGATGCCTACGTCATATTATAATAGGTCCACCTGCCAAGTTTCAGATTTTTACGATGAGCGGTTTAGGCTGTGCTTTGATTCTCAGTCAGTCAGTCAGGACAAAGCATTTTATATATATGGATGTACAAGAAAGTCGTGTTAGTTACACCATTTAGAACTCAAGAACGGCGGAATCGAATATATGAATAAATATATGTATAGGGACAATTCATACAGAGGTAGAAAGCTAAAAATTGGACAATATTTGTGACTAACAAAAAGATTGTGCATTTTTTTGGAAATCTGCCCCCAGCTCCTTAAAAAAGGGGGTGAAATTTTATATGAGACTTTTCTCAGTTTTCAAGGTAGGAAGCTAAAAACTTTGTTACCAACGAAAAATTGTGTTCTAAGTCAGGAAAGGGGAACCGTGCTACCCCGAATTTAACGCGATCAAAAGCTAGTTCTATTATATTCTATTCTATTTAAAATTCCAAACAATATAACAACTCCGACCTAACATTAACTTGAATTTTTTATAAACCCTACAGGTCTTTCAAGAATAATATGAATAAATTCTTACTGCTCCTACTGGTGTTGCAATCCATATACTGCTTACCACAAAGCGACCCTATTGTTTGCCACCTTATTTGTATAACAACAAATTGACACACACTAATTATAAGTTCGAGAAAATTAATGAAATCAGCGTAAATAATTCGTGTAGTTTAGAAAATTTGCACAGTTATACCTTATGGAGTCCAGAACACTATAATAAAAGTCCTCGAGGGTGGGGGCTCCGCTAACGGAGTAGGGCGGGGGTCAAAGGTCCCATTTGTCCGATTTTTGCTGATATCCCGAAAGTCTGTAAAATTAGCGTAATGATTGCTTCTGGCAAAAGTTTCTACATAAAATTTCCTACTGATTTTGTCATATTAGATTAACTCTACAATCAACACTTTAGGAGCTACAGACTGTTTAACATTCCAAATTACAGCTTTCTAGCATTAAGCGTATAGGCGCTAGACCGCAGACAAACGGACATGGCGAAACTATAAGGGTGACCGACACCCCCCCCCCCCCCCCCCCCTCCACCTACGCCGTTAGCGAAGCCCCCACCCTCGACGACATTTAGTATGTCGTTCTGGACTCCGTAAGGTATAACTGTGCCAATTTTCAAAACTACACGAATTATTTCTCCTGAATGCCAAAATTCGGCTTAATTTGCTTGGGCTATATATAAAAGTCACATTTTTTTTAATAAGTTATTTTGACAATGTTTTTCACTTTCAAATTTTGGTTTTTAATTGAAACATGTATTTTGTTTAAATAATTAACACCTCGTTACACGCCACTACAATATTAAATCTTGGAACGAACTGATTATTTATAATTGATCGAAATTACATCGTAAGATTAATTCTTACGATGTAAACTGACTTCTAACCATTGTTTTCAGGCACATTGTATTACTGTTATTATTTTTTATTCGGCGAATTTTCATATTTGTATATTTGTTTTGTCAAAATTGAAAAAAAAACGTGTGGCACTCGGGGACTGCCGCGATAAAGCTCTTGCATAGTCGCGGGCTCGAACTCACTCGTGGACGCGGCCAAAAAGCACGCTGTCTCACCTAGCATCGTGTCTAAAAGAGATAGAATCAGTTATGAGCAGTTAGCAGCTAGTCTAGTCGCACGCACACAAACACCGTGCCGAAGTCTGCCGAACTGAAACGACGTTAGACGATGCACGGCTTTTAACGCCGCGCGGAGTGCGGGGTGTTAGGTTTTATTTTTGTTACGAAATTTATTCGGTCGCCGCGCTCAAAGCCCGCGATAAAAGCTATCCAATAGCCAAAAGATGTATTTATCTGATAGAAAAAAGGCGTTCGGCTTTTTCTGGTGGCCATTTTGCTTTGTTTCCAAAGTAGGGTTAATTTATAGAGAAGAATTATATTATTTATTGGTAAAATACATAATTAAATAATATGAAATTCAATAAAATTAATTAAAACTAAACTAATAATAAAAATTAAAAACTAAACTAACAATAAAAACTAAAACTAAGCATTAAAAAGACATGGTCCCTGTGGCAGGGTGCCCAAAATGCTAGCAGCGTGTTCCTCGCTGAACGGCGATAGGTATCCGTTGAGCGAAGTAACTGCCAGCCTTTGGGTCACCAGTGGTTTGTCGCATTTATAGAGTAGATTAATATACTGTGATCTTTGACAAGACAAAGTGTTTGTGAGAACCTGCTCTGTGAATAAATATTTTGAATTTCTTAAACAAATATTTTGAAATTTTCAATAATTGTAATCATGATTTTTTTTATAAAGCGTGTTTCTAACCTATTTGTCTACACTGTTTTATACCTTGTTTCCAAATACATATAATAAATATACTTTACATCTATTCTAATATCATTTAAAAAAAAAATTATATTTTTGTGTGTATGTTTGTTACGAATAAAGTCAAAAACTACTAGACCGATTTCAAAAATTCTTTCACCGTTCGGAAGGTACTTTACCCCCGGGTAACATAGGCTAATCTATATATATAAAAGAGAAAATCACTGACTGATTCATCACGAAATCTCCGAATCTACAAGTACCAGGAGTCTCAAATTTTGCGTGGGGGTTCCTTTTGGGGCGTAGGTGCTCACTAAGAAAGGATTTTTGGAAATTCATCCCCTAAGGGGGTAAAACGGGGGTGCAAAGTTAGTATGAAACTTTGCCGTTTTTGAAGTTACTCTAATGAAATTCAGCATGAAGGTTCTTTACTGAAAAGCATGAAACATGAGTAAAATATTTTTTTCAAAATTCATCCCTTAGGGGGTTAAACGGGGGTGCAAAGATAGTATGAAACTTTTCCGTTTTTGAAGTTATTCGAATGAATTTCAGCATGAAGGTTCTTTATTGAAAGCAATTGAAAGGCATGAAACACGAGTAAAATATTTTTCTCAAAAATCATCCCATAGGGGGTTAAACGGGGGCGCAAATTTCGTATGAAACTTTGACGTTTTTGAAGTTATTTAAATGAAATTCAGCATAAAGGTTCTTTATTGAAAGGCATGAAACACGAGTAAAATATTTTTCTCAAAAATCATCCCTTAGGGGGTTAAACGGGGGTGCAAAGTTAGTATGAAACTTTGCCGTTTTTGAAGTTATTCGAATGAAATTCAGCATGAAGGTTCTTTATTGAAAGGCATGCAACACGAGTAAAATATTTTTCTCAAAAATCATCCCTTAGGGGGTTAAACGGGGGTGCAAACTTAGTATGAAACATTGCCGTTTTTTAAGTTATTCGAATGAAATTCAGCATGAAGGTTCTATATTAAAAGGCATGAAACACGAGTATAATACTTTTCTCAAAAATCATCCCTTAGGTGGTTAAACGGGGGCGCAAATTTCGTATGAAACTTTGCCGTTTTTAAAGTTATTTAAATGAAATTCAGCATTAAGGTTCTTTATTGAAAGGCATGAAACTTTCTCAAAAATTATCCCTTAGGGGGTTAAACGGGGGTGCAAAGTTAGTATGAAACTTTGCCGTTTTGAAGTTATTCGAATGAAATTCAGAATGAAGGTTCTTTAGGCGATACGAAGTTCGCCGGGTCAGCTAGTATTATATATACTAGCTGACCCGTGCCCACTTCGTTGGGCATAATGTTAAAAGCCTTTTTATTTTTTGGTTCTTTATATAACCTATGACACTCAGCAATAATGTGGCTTTCTATTGGTGAAAGAATTTTTAAAATCGGTTCAGTAGATCCCGATATTACCCCTTACAATTTAACAAATATACAAATACACAAACTTTACTTCTTTACTAGCTGATCCGTGCCCACTTCGTTGGGCATAATGTTAAAAGCCTTTTTATTTTTTGGTTTTTTATATAACCTATGACACTCAGCAATAATGTGGCTTTCTATTGGTGAAAGAATTTTTAAAATCGGTTCAGTAGATCCCGAGATTACCCCTTACAATTTAACAAATACACAAACTTTACTTCTTTATAATATTAGTATAGATATAGATTTAAAAAAAATAGGGATCATAGTAAAACGAGTAAAACCTGCGTGAAGCCGACGGTCCGCTCGTAATTGATAAAGATGTATATTACTAGCGAATTTTTTTGTGAAAAAAAAATTATATAATAATTTAAGAGAGGATAGCGGATAATCCGCTCAAATCGGAGCAGCCCGTCTGGGGAAGGACCTCCACCTTATAGAAGATCGTAGCCAAATAGCATTGGTCTCGGCCACTTTGTGTTCCTACGGTAAGGTCTCCAGAGCTTAACTTAAGGGGGTTGGGAGGGTTGGCAGCGCGTGAATGATACCCCCGGTATTGCAAGCGTATAGTATAGGCTACGGTGACGGCTTACCATCAGCTGATCAGGCCGACCGTATGCTTGTCTGCCACCTGTGTGGTATAAAAAAAAACATTTTATTTAGGAACTCATTCCTAAAATAATGTTTTAAACTATGCAGAGCAGTCTCAACTAACCCGCAATTGACAATCCTCAGGCAAATAACGACAACTTCCTAAAACGACATCTTACTAATATGACAATTTACTAAAGCGTACGAAAACAAGTAAAAATTACCATTAATAACGAATATTTTGTATATATCGACCTCATTTTCTGTTCTATAAATTATGTATTATAATTTACTCAATATACATACATAGTAAAATCTTATTATGTACACGCGAAGGTTATGACACTCCGTGCGCTCCGCACCAAGGTAACTAGAGGTAATTAGCTGTGCCCGCGTGTCCGTTCGCGTATTTTTTTGACGACAACATCAACAAATATCGTCACATTTTGTTTTTACACCACTATGGTGGCAAACAAGCATACGGCCCGCCAGATGGTAAGCATCACCGTAGCCTATAGGCGCTTACAATATCGTTCGCGCGTTGCCGACTTTGTAAAAAGTGGAGCTATAAGTGGAGACCTTACTCACCGTAGGAACACAACATGGCCAAGACCAATGCTATTTGGCTACGATTTTCTGTAAGGTGGAGGTCCTTCCCCAGACTGGCTGCTCCGATTTGAGCGGATTATCCTGTACCTACTTCTCTTAATATCATTCAATTTAAACAAAACCTACACAAAATATATACTAAAACTTTCCTCACTCTATCCGTTGGTGAAAACCGCATGAAAATCGGTACAGAAATTTTTGTGTTTATCGCAAACAGATAGACAGACGCCGCGGTGTACTTCGTTTTATAATAATGTTAGGATGTATGGATTTATATTGTACTATGTTCATTTAAAGTGAACGCACACTTATCCGAACTGAAAGGGTCGAACGAATCGAAGTCAAGGAGGTCTCGCACATATATCCGCACCAGAAGAATCGACCGCGCCGAAACAATCGACCGAAAACAATGACGAAGTAGTACTCGCGCGTTGCTTTGTCGTACGCAACTGATAAAATGCGAGCGTATTGGTCGAGTCGATCGCATAAGCCGCGCCGAATCTGATGACGTCATCCGAATCCATCTAGGATTTCTGGGGTTCTTCCAGATACGGACGATTCGACGCGGGGAAGTGTGCGAGGTTTCATGAGATTTCATATACAGAATTTTAAAATTCGTTTCGATCGAGTCGTTCGACGCGTTCGGCTCGGACGAGTGTGCGTTCACCTTTAAAGTTACGTCTATCGATGTTTACATTATTCACATATAATTCTTAGTTCTTAGTTACCACGACACGTGTTATAACAATTTATAAAATATCGAGTTAATAAGATGTCGCCTTACATCATGTATTGCGTTATCTCGCTTACTCACTCGTATTTGGACTGCTATAAGAAGTCATGGTAAGGGGGCAGATCACCTCTCTTTCATTAGTTGACTGTACACTGTACATGTATAGATAAACCAATCAGATCCAAGACCTGAGGCCAATCAGAAAAAGTTCCTTTTTCATCATGACCCGACCGGGATTCGAACCCGTGGCCTCCTGGGTGGCGTGGCAGGCATCGGCATGGTAACCATTACGCCACAGAGGTCGTCGAAACTAATTTAATCAGAAAAAAGATAGTCGGAAGGAAGTCTGTATATTATTTAGTGTGCTGTGCGTGATCGATTTTTTATTTTACGGGACATAAAGTACCCTATGTGTTAATCCAAGATACCAGCTACCTATATAGCAAATATCATAAAAATTTACCCAGCCATTTGAGCGTGAAGAAGTGACAAACATACACATAACTTTAGCCTTTAGATATTAGTGAGATTGAAAGTCGATTGTAGTTTCTATGCACTGAGTAATAAGTACAAGTTTCGAACATCGTTTTACGTCTGCTCGAGCCAGCCGTGTTGGCGATTGGTACATTAAGAAATCTGTGGTATGCATTTGTATTTTGACTAAATAGAAAATTACTCTACAAACTACAGTCATATTTAAAATACAAATGAATCTAAAACTAAAAACCTTAAAGAATATAATAAAATAATTAAAATATATTATTTAATGGAATCCCTTTAGGCAAGGTTCCGAAGATACTGGCAGCGTTCCCCCTTTGAATAGCCAGACTAATTCTATTATTTTATTCTTTGAATTTTTAATCGAAGAAGCGCTTCCTATTAAATGTTATTCAGCATTTTAAATACACACACTTTATACATGACCAGAACTAATTATAATGTTGTTGTGCTACAAAGGTCTTTGAACGTGGAACTCAGAGAGAAAAATAAGACATATAGAAAGTGGAACTACAACTCCCGTTCATATTGTATGTCACTTTTTGACAGTTCGCTTTGACATAATGTATGTATAGTGCTACAAAGGTCTATAATGAACGTGGCCGTTTGTATTACAACTCCTGTTCATATTGTATGTCACTTTTTGACAGTTCGCTTAGACATAATGTATGAAAATATGCCACAGTGCCCTCCTACAAACGTCACCCACGTTTATAAACATCTATGTATATCTGTATATCTCAGTATGTAAAAATAAAAAAAAAACAGAACTTTAGGGTAGGGACAAAGTGGCCTTGGGGTAAATTCAACCAATGAAAGAGGGAGAGAAAACCAGGGCCATCCTTACTAATATTAAATGAGGAAGTGAGTTTGTTTGTTTGTTTGTCCTTCACGGCTTGACTAAGCAGCCGATCATAATGAAAATTTGCATACATATTGTTAGGGGTACAGAGCCCAACATAGGCTACTTTTTATCCCGTGAAAGTATGTCATTCCAATGGGAAAATACCTATTTTTTCTACTACATGTGGCGCTGCAATTGCGATGACGGCCAACAGATGGCGCCACAAGTCGCGCTATGGGTTGTTTTGTTGTCAAACGAGATCTAAGTCATAAAATGAATCCAATTTGTCTCCTTTGATGTGTCTTGAAAACCGACAGACGTTCGGTAAGCCGTATATTGGCTGTATTTGTCAAATACGGCAATAAATTTGGCCAATATACTCTTTAAACATGGAAGCTTTGTTTTTGTTTTTTTTCATTTATTTAAATACAGCAAATACGCAAATACAAATAGCCATGTGTGGAGCCACCATTAGCGAGAGATATTTATTTTATTTTATTGGCAATCGGACTTCAGACGAAGATTCCATTGTGCCATCTTCAAAGTTATTGCTTGTGTACGTAAGAAAGAAAAAAACTCAAAGAAGCGTATTCATGCTAACTCGACTCAGTATGTATACAGTCTCCGAGCCAAGACGCCTCGAAGAAAGATAATAGCAAAATTTCTTCAGTGAAGGCGGATTTTTAAGTCAACACGATAATGTGACGACCTCCGTGGCGTAATGGTTACCACGCCAGACCGCCACCCAGGAGGTCCCGGGTTCGATCCCCGGTCGGGTCATGATGAAAAACGAACTTTTTCTGACTGGCCTCGGCTCTTGGATGTTTATCTATTTATGTATTTGTTATAAAATATAATATCGTTGAGTTAGTATCCCATAACACAAGTTTCGAACTTACTTTGGGGCTAGCTCAATCTGTATGAATTGTCCCTATATATTTATATTTAATGTGCACTTTTAACAGTTCCTGATCACCTCCAAACACTATGCACTTAAACCAATGTTTGCTTCACATTACACTATCAATACTATGAATCAAACGCAGAAACACACAAAAATTAAATTTCTAATCACGAGCCCAAGTGGACGCTATTGTAGTTGGCGCCAAAATCCAGAGAGAGATTTATTTTATGAAATAAAATAATTAGATACAAGATTTCTTATTTCCGAACGCATTCAAAATACGTAAAAAAAAATGTCATTTTTGACAGTTGTCAATTTTTAAAAAAAACGTAAACAAATTTCATATTATTGGGATTCTTTCCTGAATTTTACAATAATTTTATAATAGTTTTAATAATTTATTTATTCAAAAACATTTTATATTAATTTTATTGAAAGATGGCGCCAAAAAAAGATAAAAAAGGAAAAAAGGTACTTAGATTTGTTTTATTCCATACTATGTGCTATGGTGAAACGCCCAATTAAGCTGATCGCACATTTGTCAGCAACGTACGCGCCGCATTTCTTGATAGCCTCGCACAGTCGCGTACGTGGGGATGTCGCAAATTATACAACTTCTCATATTGTTGTACAATAGTTATTTGTTATGCAAGGCTGCAAAGTTGTTTTTTGGCGCGAGTACTTATATTGAAACCCGAGCTAGCGAAGGATTCTAGGATTGAACCACGAGCGAAGCGAGTGGTTCAAATATAGAATCCTGAGCGTAGCGAGGGTTTCAAAGGTACGAGACGCAGAATAACTTTGCTGCCGAGCGTAACACACAACTTTTCACCTCACTACAGCGAGGAAAATACTTGGGTGCAAGAAAATAAATATAAATATATAGGGACAATTCATACAGATTGAGCTAGCCCCAAAGTAAGTTCGAAACTTGTGTTATGGGATACTAACTCAACGATATTATATTTTATAACAGAAACATATATAGATAAACATCCAAGACCCGAGGCCAATCAGAAAAAGTTCGGTTTTCATCATGACCCGACCGGGGATCGAACCCGGGACCTCCTGGGTGGCGGTCTGGCGTGGTAACCATTACGCCACGGAGGTCGTCAAAAAACGCAAATAATATAATAAATAAGTGTTTATTTTTTTCATGCGGTGTCGTGCTGGCCAGTTCGATTATTCTAATTCTATAAGGTTGGCGCACTGGCATGAAATAAGTATAATGCATTTTCAGAGCCCGTCCGCCCGTCGTGGTCCTCGCAGGTGGACCACGACCAAGGTCCACCTGCGAGGACTGGCGGTATAAAAAATTATAGAATAGAAAGGTTCGAATTTTAAAAATTCTTTCCACGCTAGGGCACAAAATGCACTTTTGCGCTCAGATTTCGAATGACAAACAGATTCTTTCCGAGCTTGTGAGGTGAAAACGATATTATTCGTTCGCCAGTTCGTCCATTTCGTGCGGGTACGCTCGGTACGTGCAAGTCGCTCAGCTCTACGAGCCCGAATGAGGCAACACTGAGTATCAGCACGCGCCGTACGCGCCGCGTTTTATGACGTCATCAGAATTCTTCCTTCAAATTCGGATGCCTACCGTACTTTACGAAATGCGGCCCGTACGGTGTGGGTGAAATGTGTGATGTTTCACATCATTGCATACAACCAATTCTAAATCGGCGCGTGCGGCGCGTATGTTGCTGACAAACAAAAAAAAAATCGACAGATATTTTAAAGAGGTTAAACCAGTTAAAAATATATTTTAGTTACGAATAATGCCACAAAGGTGGCAAACAGAACAAGCGTACGGCCCGCCTGATGGTAAGCATCACCGTAGCCTATAGACGCTTGCAATACCGGAGGTATCACTCACGCGTTGCCAACCCTCAGAACCCCCCAAGTGGAGCTCTGGAGACCTTACTCATCTGAACACAACATGGCCGAGAACAATGCTATCTGGCTACGATTTTCTGTAAGGTGGAGGTCCTTCCCCAGACGGGCTGCTTCGATTTGAGCGGATTATCCACTGTGCCCTACCTTTCTTAATTAAAAGTTTCTAGGTACAAGATATGTTTACATGAAAATATCAAAATAGCAAACAATAACTACTTATTTATTTTTTATTTTTCGTCGTACCGCTGATAAGATAGAACACTGTTACCTGGTGTTTTGCTTTCTCCCTAATAATGTTTTTTTGAAAATAGTCTTCTTCTAAAACCTGTTTTTCTTAACTTGACCAATGTAGTAAACAATCTTAGCGTGTCTTTTTATTAAAATATCCATGTGTAAAATCGATAAATCGCCAGAATAATAAGAGTGTTGTGTTAAATGCCATTTCTACTATATTATTATTATTTGTGTGTGAATGATGATTTTAATTGCCTGTTTTCGTTAAAAAGACGTGCTAAGATTGTTTACTACATTGGTCAAGTTATGAAAAACAGGATTTATGTTAAAATACTAATATTAATTACTTGCTTTTATTTCAGGATGTCCCAGGTAATAAAACATTTTAGTCTACTCTTTATTACTTTTAACTAGACATCAAATTATACGCAATATGCATGTTACACTTGCATATTGTTATTTGCAAGATATGCATGTTTAACTTTAATCCTCTGAAAGTACTGGACCGATTTGAAAAAACAAACGGTCAAGTGCGTATACATATTGTGTAAAAAAAATATTTTATGATAAAAATTATGTTTTTCGCATTTTTCCTTTCAAAAATGAAAATAGAGCTGATGTCTGCATACATACATGTCTATTTCAGCGCCAGAGCCAGAGCCGGAGATTGTGGAGCCTGAAGCGGAGCCGGAAATCGAAGAAGTCCAATATACAGACACATCTTACACTAGCGCGTCATTCGAGTCCTTGCCACCTGTTATTGAAGGTATTAATACTGGAACCAAAGTGTTTTTGAAGTGAAAACTTCTTTAGCGGCGCTTGGCACTTTTTTAAATGGGGATTAACAAAACAAAACAAAACAAAACAAAACAAAACAAAACAAAACAAAACAAAACAAAACAAAACAAAACAAAACAAAACAAAACAAAACAAAACAAAACAAAACAAAACAAAACAAAACAAAACAAAACAAAACAAAACAAAACAAAACAAAACAAAACAAAACAAAACAAAACAAAACAAAACAAAACAAAACAAAACAAAACAAAACAAAACAAAACAAAACAAAACAAAACAAAACAAAACAAAACAAAACAAAACAAAACAAAACAAAACAAAACAAAACAAAACAAAACAAAACAAAACAAAACAAAACAAAACAAAACAAAACAAAACAAAACAAAACAAAACAAAACAAAACAAAACAAAACAAAACAAAACAAAACAAAACAAAACAGATGTTTAAATTTTCACTTCTGCCGGGACTCCCGGATTGCAACCCGTCCTTTTTTTATTAATACCACTAAGGTGGCAAACAAGCATGCGGCCCGCCTGATGGTAAGCATCACCGTAGCCTATAGACGCTTGCAATACCGGGGGTACCACTCACGCGTTGCATACCCTCCCAACCCCCCCAAGTGGAGCTCTGACCTTACCCACCGTAGCAACACAACATGGCCGAGACCAATTTCTATGTATTATAAGTATATATTTACAATAATACATATATCTGTCTGGTACCCATAACACAAGAAGGTCAAGTCTAGCTTACTTTGGGTCCAATTAACGCTGTGTGAATTGTGTAAAGCACTACACGGTTTAGAACATTGATTTCGAAACGTTTAAAATGTCATCACAAAATGTTTACCCCGAGTGGGAATCGAAACCACGCCCTCTAGTACAGTCAACAAAATAATTGACTGATCCCCCCCCCCCTGTCATTGCGTGAAGGGATTTACTTGAAAATTTATTTATCAGTTGTAGTCATATTGTACTATGTAATTACAAATTTTCAAGTAAATCCCTTCACGCAATATTTAGAAATCTTTAATTATATACACAGGAGTCAGTGAGTCAGTCAATTCCTTTGTTGACTTTACCAACCAGGCTTTAGTGTAGTTTTGTCAATAAGCATATAATTGGTTGGCATAGCAACAAACAAGTATTTATGCATTCGTTTGAGGAACAGTAAAAAAGAATCTACATAATAA
Organism: Endotricha flammealis; assembly: GCA_905163395.2. Classification (NCBI taxonomy): domain Eukaryota; kingdom Metazoa; phylum Arthropoda; class Insecta; order Lepidoptera; family Pyralidae; genus Endotricha; species Endotricha flammealis. Next base: position 2,282,203 of record LR990882.1, on the reverse strand, counting down.
TCTTCAAGATTGTAAGTAAGATAATAAATGTTAATTTTATTACTTGAAGCATATTAAGTTTATGTTTGTATGTATACGTATTGACGATATATTTGACAAAGAACTTGCATTATGTGCCTATTTGTCAACATAACATTAATAATCTAAAATTGAATGTTATTTCAGTAATTTGTCGTTATCGTAGTATATTATATTATTGTGTTTTGTAACCATAGATTTATTATAACTTACTAGCGTAAGAAGATTGGCAATGCAAAAGAGATAGATCATAGCATACGCGTTTGTTAGAGCGAGATAGATAGACGAGACCATTTTTCCTATACACGCTATGGGCTTGTATCGCCCTAACGTCAGTCAATAACAAATCCCATTTATTTTTACAAAATTTAAGGTTTTTAAGTGTAGTTTTGGTGTTAATTCGACGAGATTAAATATGGTTACCTGTGCAGTAACTGGATGTAACTCGAACTAAAAGAAAAATCCACAAAATTATATATTTTGCTTGCACACATGTACATTCTACGCACACTAGTGTATTTTGTTTTTGGTCTCGCCTCAATCAAACTAAAGCCGATCTATAGGTACGCTAGTATATACTAAATCTATGCTTGTAAATGACGTGTCTAAGTCATGAAGGAGATACGTATCTCCTTCATGGTCTAAGTGCCCGCGAGGGGCCTACAGAACAGAGTATTTTCGATTTAATTTGATTTGATTAACAAACTAGAAAATGGAATCAACTATTTATTTCTTTCTTTTCAGAACCGAAACCTAAGAAGAAACCGAAAAAGAAGAAAGCTGAAGAGGTATGTTTTCTTTTAGAACAAAAAAAGAAATTAAATTAAATCTCTCACTGTCTTAATCTATGCTTCTATACTAATATGACTAAGCCAGACGACGTTAGTAAGTATTTTAAAAGTAACAAATATTTTTGAACAGGTTGCAGAGGTTCAGAAGGAAGCCAGCGACTTATTTCAATGGTCTGAGGAATCTTTGCCAGCAGGCAAGTTTAATTCTATGTTTTTTTCGATGTATGTAATGTTTTATTAGTGGAATTTATGAAATTGTAACTCCACCGTAGTCTTCGTTCACACTCATTCCAGTTGGATCAATTATTTGACTCAATGGATTCTAGGCGACTTTTTTTCCATTTGAATCCAAAATTCTTTAGGGTTATAACTCAATCATAAGGGGTTTCAAAAGTTTTTCTGATAGTTTTCAAATGATTTTCGGATGGTTCTGAGATGGTTTTTGGATAGTTTTCAATGGTGTTTTCCTTAGAAAATGGGGCTTCATAGGAGAATCATCCGACATTGCCTGTGACTTGTGCAACACTGGTGCCCCGCAGCCGATGAGTCATCTTCAATGTTGCCCGGGTTGTCCTACTGACTGTGCCTTAACAGATTTGTGGAAGGCCACGGATAATGCCATCTCACTGGCTGAACATCTTGCCAGTAGGGTGCAGGAATTTTATTTTGTTTGAGTCACTGACACGAAAAGAAGAAGAATGGTTGAGGTTGAGGGATCAAATAATTAATCTAAGTGGAATGAGTAACTATACTTTCGTTTTTTGTTGCTTTTTGATTGTTTTTGCTGTTTGGTAACTTACCCCCACAACACTGTGCTAAGAGGAGGCCATTTTGATTTAGGCACAAAGTATGTCCATTTAGTTATAGGATTATTTAATGTCCATATTGTTAAAATGTGTTTGTGTTTTGACGTCAAATAAACTGTTTTTCTTGTCTTATATTTATGCTGATAATGTCAGAGTATGTCGCGGCACCACGATGCTAATCTTCCGTAGAGACTAGGAAAATAAATAAGAATGCCATGACATAATAACAATAAATAATAAACAATTTATATTTTTATATTTTTACACAGAGGAACAAGCTAAAGTAGAAGAAGAACAAGTAGAAACAAAAAAGAAGGGGAAGGGGAAAGGAAAAGGAAAGAAAGAGAAAGAAGAAATACCGGACTTTGAAAAGGTAATTTTTTTTTAGGGTGGTAGTGATATAAGAAAATACTATAGAAGACTAATACGCACAGCTCTTGACGTTTCTCATACAATGACTTGGCAACCTCCGTTCACCTCATGCCGCTAGGGGCGCTATAACATTTTGCATACAAAACGCACAAAAGTTTTGAAATCGTTCACTTCATGCCGTAGGGGCGCTAGTGTCGCGTCTAGCCCGAATTCTCCCGAAGCTGTGCGTAATATAAGAACGTCACACATGGTCACAGAATAAATAATTATGAGGGGGTCAAAAGTGGTTCCAAATGGTTCGTGTATACACGGTGCTGCTCGCCAGTTCTGTTGCTTGAGCTTGGTAGATAGTCATGGTGTAGTCTACGCCTGCCTTCGTTGAACGTATTCGCAACGCACGCCTACAGTGCTACAAGGCTTTTTATGAACGTGGCCGAAATTGGAACTACAACTCCCGTTCATATTGTATGTCACTTTTCGACAGTTAGCCTTTGACAAAATGTATGAATATATGCCACAGTAACGCCTCGCACAACTGTCACTCACGTTTATAAAATATCCTTGTACTTACTTACATCTGTACTAGCCTGCGCTGTGTTGTCTCTACGTCATTACTTTCATGACATTCATTCATTTCCATTCACTCATTCATTTATTCATTCGTGTATTCCTTCATTTCAGTCATTTATTCAGTCATTTCATATCAATCCTTTCAATGAACGGTCAGCATAAAAGCATGTCTATAAAAAGTTGATTTGTATCGTCTGAATTTTTATTGCAAGTATATGAGTTCAAGAATTTGAAAGGGTAATGTAAACCATAAATTTGTCGTACATATAAATCATCTTTGATATGTTGTTAACACGCAAAATTAAGTATTCCTTATGTTAGGAATCTCATTCGTTTTATTTCAATCGTGAGAGTAAAACGTGCAAAAGTAATTTGTGTTAAATATTGTAATAGCTCATAATCATCCCACTGCAGAGATACGGGTCATCCTTCTATCGAAGGAGATTAGAGCAGACTCTGCTATGTTATAACTCTGTGCTGACATAAATCTATCTAACTTCAATAGATTTGGATATTTTGATTTGCCATCTCTCTTGGCTATAATAGCTTTTGTTTCAAATTGCTGTCTCTCACGTAGTTATTAAGAAGTTTCTACTTCGTCTAATTTGTTTCTGAATAAATTCGTTGTGAGTTCCAAGACAGCTGTAGTTTCTTCCACCGGGACGTCAATGAGCTTCATTGCTTATTGTCAATCTGAGGTCGCCGTTGTTGATCCTGGGTCTACAGGAGACACAGCGGTGGGAATGTGTGGTGGGCTTTACCCGAGATTTTTGTCGGCACAGAATATTCAGTTAACTCTATTAACATTTGAAAAGTGATACAGCCCAAAGATTGGAAGAAAAAGAATAAAAAAGAACGTGAAGCATGGCTGGTACAGAGGATAGAAGAATGGAGAGCAGAGAAAGAGGCGGAAAAGTTAACCAGAATACAGAAAGAAACAGAAAGAGTTTTTGATTTCGATCACATTTTGCACGTAATACCAAGTAATCTGTGGTAATACTTAAAAGTATGTACAGATAGCCCGCTCTCTAGCAAATTTATTTCTGTATTCTTTAATCCCATATCCGTCCTTTTCTGTCATGCATATGACGCTATGTTATGCCACATGACGTCCGGTACGCTCCGGCGCCGCACCGCATGCAAACACCGAGGCTGTAAGCATTGCGCGTACCGCCGTAGCGGCACCGCTTAGTTGGTTCACAAACTGTGTTTTTTTTTAAACAAGCATACGGCCCGCCTGATGTTAAGCAGTCACCGTAGACTATAGACGCGTGCAATACTGGTGGTATCACTTGCGCGTTGCTGAGTCTGTAGAAAGTGGAGCTCTGGAGACCTTACTCACCGTAGGAACACAACATGGCCGAGATCAATGCCATTTGGCTGCGATCTTTTGTAAGGTGAAGGTCCTTCCCCAGACGAGCTGCGAAAGATGCGGAGCGGACTATCCGCTGTGCCCTACCCTACCTCTCTTCAAAGTCGTAGAAATTCGCAAGCCAGCCAACAGTGTTTTCGTCGCAGCTGCTGCGCCGCGATGCTGCCGTAAAACGTTGAGACGCCACATCTTCCCTTGTGAACGGTGTGGTGCACGGGATAACCTAATACGAACCTTTTTCATCATTCTACTAGGGATATTTCTTAACAGGACCAAACCGGATTGGGCAACTAGTTCTTACTATAACTAGTACATTCTTCTAGGCAAGCAATCCTGGCGGGTGCGAAGGAGAAACGGCTAGCCCTGGCGAGGGAGAGGGCAGAATTGATGGCAAAAGATACTGCAGAACAAGATATTAGGAGAGATATATTGGACAAAGCATGCAACCTTTTTCGCAGTAAGTTCTTTTTTAGGTTTCGTAAACATGGAACCCCTCATTTTTCGAGTCAAGACGTCCCGAATATAGATGGTGGCAAAACTTCTTCAAAGATTTTGAAGTCAGCACGATAATGCTCTTTCAATAGTGCGGGGCAACCATGAAAGTGTCCATCAAACAGCGAAACACGCAGACCTGTCGAAAAAGACATTATAGTTACATTATTAGTTACAATAAGGTTCAAAACTGGTTAGTGGTTAGAATTCAAAGAAACGTTGGTCTGTTTTTTCGGTATTTCGTTTCATGGTACCGGGTTGATCATTAACTCCAATCACTGCACTTTAATCAATGTTTGATTCACATTACACTATCAATACTATGAATCAAATATTGAAACACAGAAATTAAATTTTATATCACCAGCTCAAGTTGACGCTGTTTAGTTGCCGCCAAAAACCCTAAAGACTTGTTTAAGTTCAAAATAATAATAAAAAAACTTCATTTCTTTACAGAATTCGAAAACCAAAAGTTTCGGTTTCAAAACAAAAAGCAGTTTGAAGCAGAGGTAAGTTGTGCTTGAAAAATGAACGTGTGATGATTGAATCAAACAACGCCATCTAGTGACAAACTAAGTAAAACGTGTGCTGTCAACAAAATGAAAGAGGCATGAATCGTCAGCCTGGCATCGTCCAATAGAACGCGAATGCGCGATCGTTGTAGGTTCGCGCGAATTTTACTCGTGCGAACGCGTGATCAAACATATTGAACTCGAATAGGTGTCCTAACTGACAATCGCACGACGCTGTGACGCGACTCAAATGTTTGTAAAACCATCGCGCGAACTTAGTTCGAATAGGTATCTAATTGAAATTTGACGAATAGCGGGTCACACCGCGCCGACGATATTCGCGCGAATGAACGATGATCAATTAGGACACCCAGTTTTTGCCATCGCGCGTACACGCGACGGTCGCATCGCAGTCGCGCGAACGTTCTATTAGAACGATGCCTCACGACACGATCCTTCCTTCGGCAGACGGCATTCGATTTCCTGTCGGGGCAAACTTATTTACGTGATGTTATTAGTGTTTCTTCTCGAATCTGGGTGTTTTCTATGTATCATAAGTATGTATTTACAATAATATATATTATCCGTTGTCTGCTATCCATTATATAAGCAGTTTAAGAATAGCTTACTTTGGGACCAGGTAACGTTGTTTGGATTGTATTGAATTTATTATTATAAAGTTCATATTCTAACTCTAGCCTAACCTAACCTACCCGTAGACAATGATTACCTTTTTTTTTATTATTTTTTTTTAACGGGGGGAAATCCTCATGAACTGCGTGCCGGACTCTTACCGACTAAAACCACCCCGGTGTCTCTTCGCACGTGCGCGCGGGGCCGCGGGAATCCAGATTCTTCCGCAGCCCCACACTAGTGCTGGCCGGTTCTGTCCGGGCCTCGTCTCCTGCACGCTTACCTAACCTTAGTTAGACAATGGTGCTAATTCTGTTGTACATTTAACTAGACTAAACTAATTTTGACAGGACCAAAGGTGTTGTTGTCCTTCCTTGGTTTACAATTAGTGACAAGGATAGCAACACTTCTCCTGTCAAAATTAGTTTAGTCTAGTTAAATGTACAACAGAATTAGCACCAATGCTTACCTAACTTAACTTTATTTTTCAGTGGCAACAATATCTCCGATGCGACGGTCTACCCGATCCAAGAGTGGCGACACAAATGAACACATACATCCATCTCTGGCAGATGAAACAGGAATGCGATGACAACGAACTGGATAGGCGATGTATCGAGACATTGCCGGTAAATTTACAAACTAAAACCACAGATAGAACTGATCAGAGTGCTTAGTACTAGTTTTTTGATCACATTCGAACGTATTAACGTTTACAAACCGACTGAATTGAAACAAACGTTTCATATTGTCAATTTACCAGACGCGTGTTATATACCTATCCAAATTAGCCGGGTTCAAAATGTGAGCAAGTAAGACACATAATTTTGATATGTAACATGCCTCTTATAAATTCGCAACATGAGAATTCTTCTCTATTTGGTCGGTTTATTTACGTGGACATGATCGAATGTGACCAAAAAACTCGTACTAAGCACTCTGTAATAGCACGGAAGCAAGCTATTAATGAGAAAATACTAGCATGGTCATTGCTAACAAATTTGTAGATGTTTAAAACTACTATGCTAATGGCTGGCAAATGTGAACATATGCAGAGCATGATAGTTTTAAGCACACTCATAAGACAAGTGTGCTCACCAACGTGCTATTACAGAGCACTTCTATCCGTATCTTTAGTGCCTGGCCTTAGTGTAATATTGTTCGTAACCATAGATTTAGTATATACTAGCGTACCTATAGATCGGCTTTGTTTGACTGAGGCGAGACCAAAAACAAAATACACTAGTGTGCGTGGAATGTACATGTGTGCAAGCAAGATATATAATTTTGTGGATTTTCCTTTTAGTTTGAGTTACATCCAGGCACTGCACAGGTAACCATATTAAATCACGTCGAATTAACACCAAAACAACACTTATAAACCATAAATTTTGTAAAAATAAGTGGGATTTATTTTAACATGACTGACGTTAGGGCGATACAAGCCCATAGCGTGTATAGGAAAAATGGTCTCGTCTATCTATCTCGCTCTAACAAACGCGTATGCTATGATCTATCTCTTTTGCATTGCCAATCTTCTTACGCTAGTAAATTATAATAAATCTATGTTCGCAACGATCTATAACACATCATACATCTTATAGAAGTAACCGCACTGCATTTTTTTTCGCAGAGCGGACATAGTCATGCTGATTTAATACTACACAAAACATTCTCGCGGAAATAATTCGCAGGCCATTCACAGGCCCTTAGATTGCATTTTTTATGCTACAAAGTTGGCAAACAAGCATACGGCCCGCCTAATGGTAAGCATCACCGTAGCCTATAGACCCTTGCAATAGCGGGGTATTACTAACGCGTTGCCAACCCTCCCAACCCCCCCAAGTGGAGCTCTGGAGACCTCACTCACCGTAGGAACACAGCATGGCCGAGACCAATGCTATTTGGCTACGATCTTCTGTAAGGTGGAGGTCCTTCATTTAATGATGTTCTTCAATGTTAAAATTTCGTTTCAGATGCTTGAAATGCTAGAAGAGTTTGTGGCTAATTCTAGACAATACACAGCGTTACAAGCACAGAGTTATAATGAGGTAAGTACTTACAAATTAGTAGGTAAACAAAATATAAGGTCCTAATTTATTAATGAACGAGCTGTTACCAGCGACTTCGTCCGCGTAAAATGTTCAAATAAGGATAACTCCTTTTCCTGTCATGCGATTTAAATGAAACAAAACCTATATTCTGCTCCAAGCCGAGCTCTGTCTCCCTGTGAAAACAGGATTAAAATCCGTTCAGTAACTTAGAAGATGAGCGCGTTCAAACAGACAATAAATAAAAAATAAAAAAATTTCGCTTTTATTACCTTTCTCTAACTGTTCCCTCTCCATTTTGCCAAATATGTTCAAAGTATGTATAGACTTCCTTTTAACACATGACTATAAAGGTTACATGATTATATGATCGTTTAAGCAAGGAAATAATGGTCTTGTATTCAGTAAAAAAAAGGCATTAAATTTAGAAATACTCGGTAAAATTCGCCTCTCTTGTAGCAGCCATCCGTCAGTAGAAAAAAAAGGTTTAGGCGTGCGGTGTGAAGGGCGCGTCAAAGCGTCTCACATATCAAAATGGATGAATTTATGTAGTAAGCAAATTTTTCTAACTACTTACAATACAATCTATTTTTTTTTTTTTACTGAATACTAGACCATTATTTCCTTGATATAACGATCATTATGTGACCTATATAGTCATGTGTTAAAAGAAAGTTCATTAATATAATAGGACCTTGTATAATAGTTTCCGCTTAATAGGTATGAATATCGAAAAATAATGTGTTAGCTAATCCTTCATCATCATATCAACCCGTAATACCACTGCATGGATGCAGGTCTCCCTTCAATCGGAGGGGATTATAACTTGCATCCAAACACTGGCTAGAATCAACATTTAACTTGCGTGTTGACACACAGAGACGCCTTCCATCTCCTCAATTCAATCTCTCTGCAGTAGGTCCCTCATATCTGAGGATCGTGGTCAGCTTCATTGTTACATCTGGAGCGGATGATCTGCTTCGCTTCTGTCCAGCGCATCTCCAATTCAATAATATTCTTTATTTTACGACAGGTCAGATTAGCCCTACGAGCCGAACTGTCAAATGCCATACAGTACGCCTCATACACACTCCTAAGAGATTTAGAGCATAGACTCAAATTCCAGTCGATAAAACTGGCGACTTACGAAAGAGAATTCAAAGGATTGAAGCTCAATATATGGATAGCAATCAAATTACCAACAAGAAAACTTAGGCCTATTGAGCCAGAGAGGTAAGATTATATCATCATTAGCTTCTGCCCGCTTCGCCCGCGTGGCCTACTAACAATTAGAGAGAGATTTTTTTTCAGAAACGCATTCCGGTCCGGCACGGCCCGGCACGGTACAGTTCCATTCAGTCCGATCAGGTTCCGGTCGGTCCCGTCCTTATAAGGAACCTACATGCCAAATTTGAAATCTCTAGACCCAGCGGTTTGGGCTGTGCGTTTATATACCATCGCAACTTCGTTTGCGTATATTTCGCTTTCCCATAGGAATTTTGAAAAATACTTTCTTAGTACATCCCTAGACGTCGTAAGGAACCTATCGATGTCGATCGATGGTGAAATGGAACAGTCGACATCGTCCATCGTCAAGGATTGAAATGGTAACAATTGATGATCGACGTCGACTGCTTTATTTTATAACTAACTTTTCCCCGCGGCTTGGCTCGCGGTTAATTTTATGACGTAGATCTCGTTTTGACAACAAAACAACCTCTAGTGCGACTTGTGGCGCCATCTGTTGGCCCATCCTATACAGCGCCCTCTATAGTAGAAAAAATATATTTCACCTCACAAGCTCGGAAAGAATCTGTTTGTCATTCGAAATCTGAGCGTAAAAGTGCATTTTGTGCCCTAGCGTGGAAAGAATTTTTAAAATTAGAACCTTTGTATTGTCAGGGGTAGACAATATATATACGAATTTTCATAATAATCGGCTGATTGGTCAAGCCGTGAAGGAATAACAAACAAACAATAGTTATTTGTTATGCAAGGCTGCAAAGTTGTTTTTTGGCGCGAGTACTTATATTGAAACCTGAGCTAGCGAAGGATTCTAGGATGAAGGAGGAAACCACGAGCGAAGCGAGTGGTTCAAATATAGAATCCTGAGCGTAGCGAGGGTTTCAAAGGTACGAGACGCAGAATAACTTTGCTGCCGAGCGAAACACAAAAATTTTCACCTCACAACAGCGAGGAAAATCCTAGGTGCAAGAAAAACGCAAATAATATATTAAATAAGTGTTTATTTTTTTCATGCGGTGTCGTGCTGGCCAGTTCGATTATTCTAAAAATATGGTTGGCGCACTGGCATGAAATAAGTATTAATGCATTTTCAGAGGACTTGCGGTATAAAAAATTAAAGAATAGAAAGGTTCGAATTTTAAAAATACTTTCCACGCTAGGGCACAAAATGCACTTTTGCGCTCAGATTTCGAATGACAAACAGATTCTTTCCGAGCTTGTGAGGTGAAAACGTAATTTCTCATTTATAATATTAGTATGATAGTTCTTTTCCGTCGGTCAGTAATCGATCGATTGGTGTAGCAAAATTCTAAGTAAATGTTCTATTCCAGAGAACCAGTAGAACTATCTTTCCCAATGATGAAGGTAGCCTTGAAGCTACCGACGATCATTGACGGGTCGTGTGTGTGTGTCCGAGCTGCAAGATCCATGCTAGATCTGCTCAGTGAGAGTTCCAGAAGCTTCGCTTTGATTGCTGAAATGCCGAATAGATTTGAAGGTAAGATATGCTTAGAAACATTCAGTTCCGATCAAAGTACCTGGCGTTTTTCTATAAAAAGTCGACCGGCGTACCGGCAAAGAGGACTCCCGGCAGAAAGCTTCCGTGTGAGGACTGGATTTTCACTGTACCGGTCCGGTTCTCACCAATTCGTTCTCCCTAATCCAGTATCGCAATAGGCCGAGGTTCGCTTCTGGGACACCCATAGGCAGACGCTGTAAACTTTTTGGCTGTGAGAGCCTTAAGCCCACCATTCACACGAGCCCGGACCCGACTCGCAACCCGGACCCGACCGCGACCAATCCGGCGTTGCCCATACACTGCACGAACCCTCCGCCAACCCACCGCCAACCCTCCACTCGAAGTGTGACTTTGGTGAGCCCTACACGTGTATTTATTTAATATGTCGCCTGTACTATCTAAGAAAGCAAAAGTAGCTTTAATCGTCGGCGGAATAATTATTTTAACTGAGAAAAGAAAAAAGATAACGTGTTTGGACAAAAGAATGGTTAGAAAAACGAGCAACGCATAGTCATTTAAACCTACTAAGGTGTATGCAGATATCTGAGGCTCCTGATTTTATAAATTTTCATTTGTTTGTTGTGATAATCTTTAGATTTCATGTCCCACAGGCATTGCTTTTCCTTATAAAGATAAATAAATTCTTTCCAAAACGGTTTGTTATCGTCGAAAGACATATAATATTTGAATAAAAAAAAAACAAATAAAAACAACGAAAAAAAAGCAAATAAATACGAGCGCAGCGCGCAGTCGAAGTTCGACACTGACTGAGTCGGCCGACCAATCTGCCTTGCACACACACGCGCGGATTAGTTGGGTCGGGCGAGGGTTCGGTAGGCGCTCGCGGCTCGCCTGCGAGCCCGACGCCAACCCATTTGACAGTCTGGCTACTGTTAAGTATTATAATAGCTGTGGTCTGGCGGACCGGTTCGTCGCTTCCATACACAGGTGGATTAGTCCGATGGCCGACCAATCCGCCGGACCAATCTGCGTGTGAATGGTGGGCTTTACGTTGCTCTCTTAATTGGCCGTTGTCGTAGCTTGGCGATCTGAACCCTGCTACTGTCCATAAAATTATAAAGAGGACGCATTCTTTACTCAGCATTTGACAGCAACAAAGCATTGCCCCGCTTTCACCACAGCTCCTGCATGTCAGGCAGTTGACTAGTCACATACCGGTAGAATAATTTAATATTTAGTAATACAATAGATAATTTTCTTATTAACTCTCATGAAAATAAAGTGTATTATCATTTTTGTGTAAATATTTTCAGATTTGTTCATTTTCAACGTAAAAGAGCATACAGCGACTTACAAATTGAAGAAAGAGCAGGACGATATAAGAAACGCTTTTTACAAAGACATAAGGGAGAAAACGAGAGCTTTGGAGGCTTTTTTGAAAGCAAATCCGTGAGTGATCCCTAGTCATGTGTAGTTTAGAGCTTTAGAAGACTTAAAACCGTCGATTCCTGTTGTTTTCAATGGATGACAGGTTGTTAAGCCAAATGGCATCACGGATTGTCGGATCCGACGGATTGGTTGTCTGTCCATGGCTAACAATCATTAAACCAAGTTGAAGTAGTCAGGATGAACTGCATCAAGCTGCGACTGCACAGTGAACTACAGTCTTCTACATACATGGACCGCTCGAGCAGTTCAAGTTGCTTCGGGCGGTCGTGCGGTGAAAGCATCAAGCTGTTCACTATGACTGCAAGAGCGGTCTATTTATGTTGATCTATGGCTAACTGCTCGAACATTCTGTCCATGTCGACCCCAAGGCGGTTTGAAAATACTGGTATCCGTCAATCCTCATAAAAGTGCTGATAAACTTGAGCATTCACTTGTAACAGAACATCGAGCATTCGCCGTTTTTATATTTGTCGAACTGAACAACGAGCCGAGCCAAGCATAGAGCCAAATATTGCTAAGAACATCATGAGCATTCTAGCGTACGCTCTAGTCGATGGTCGACAAAGACGCTGGAGAGCAACAGGGATGCGGGGAGGGACGTCGCAGAGCGGCGGGGCGGAACGATGACAGAAGCTTGGCTCGGCAAAAAGCTCGAAGCAAATCTGTCCTTTCCTAGAATGCTCGCCAGAACGCTCGATAGAATGCTTGCTAAAATGTTCTTGTAATTTGTATGTAATGTAACATTCTCAAGAATGCTCATTACAAGTATAGTATAGTCTATACTAATATTATAAAGAAGTAAAGTTTGTGTGTTTGTATATTTGTTAAATTGTAAGGGGTAATCTCGGGATCTACTGAACCGATTTTAAAAATTATTTCACCAATAGAAAGCCACATTATTGCTGAGTGTCATAGGTTATATAAAAAACCAAAAAATAAAAAGGCTTTTATGTGGTAGTCGGTTTTGCAAAGTGAATCGGAGAAATAACGGTCGAATGAAAGCGTTTCTTACGAACGCCTGTACTAAAAAAGGATTATTAACATTATGCCCAACGAAGTGGGCACGGGTCAGCTAGTATAGTATGAATTTATTTGCATAACTGAAGCACAAACATACAAATAGATACACATTTACATTAACATCTACATTAAGAGCATTATTGTACCGCAGCGACACAAAAAGGCAATAACTCAGCGATAAAGATTGCTCCGAAAGCAAACGCTGATTTTCAGTCATTACCGTCAAATTAAGGGTGCGTGAGCCGATCAAAGAGATAAGAAATATGATACTAAATTACTTATTTATTACCGTTAACAGAAACCAATATTTAAAAGAGAAGAAACAAGTGATGATTGCATATAATGTGAGAGTGATGACAACAATACCATTCATACTATTATAAATATAGTAGTCCGACACCTAAGCGACCAAATTTTTGCTTTTCTAAAATATATTTTTTTATCCTTTAGAACAGCATGGCAGAGTACGCTCTAATCCCCTACGATTGAAGGGAGACCCGAATTCCCTGCAGTTGGATAATTATGGGTTGATACGATTATGGTTTTTTTTCAGATACACAAAAAATGAAAAAGAGAAAGAAGATTTAGATAACTTAAATATGATGGAACCACCTTTCCTGCCTGATCCGAGAACTGCTGTAGCTGACGCTAATGGTAACGTTTATAACTATTTTTAATACGATTACACTTTAACACAGATTCTTTTTTTGACGACCTCCGTGGCGTAATGGTTACCACGCCAGACCGCCACCTCCTGGGTCTGGCGTGGTCCCGGGTTCGATCCCCGGTCGGGTCATGTTGAAAAACGAACTTTTTCTGATTGGCCTCGGGTCTTGGATGTCTATCTATATATGTATTTGTTATAAAATATAATATCGTTGAGTTAGTATCCCATAACACAAGTTTCGAACTTACTTTGGGGCTAGCTCAATCTGTATGAATTGTCCCTATACATATATTTATATTATTTATATTATTACTTTCTGATTAAATTTTAAATACATAGATAAAAGATAGAATATGCTTTTATTTGCAACACACAGACTATGAACATTACAATACAAACAAACATAATACGGAGAACACTAAATAGCTTACAGACTAGTGTATTAGCAACAAGGCGGCCTTATTGCTTGAAGCAATCTTTTCAAGGCAACCTTGGGGTAACAGATTTATAAATCACTAGCTTTTTTGCCTGGGACTTCGTCCGCGTGGAACCACATTGAATTTCGGGAAAAGCTATAGCCTATGTCACTCCCTGATAATGTAGCTTTCTACTGGTGAAAGAATTTTTGAAATTGGTCTAATAGTTTCGGAGCCCATTCATTTCAAACAAACAAACAATCAAATCTTTCCTCTTTATAATATTATAGTATAGACTAACTTGTCCCCGCGGCTTCGCTCGCGTTAATTTTATGACATAGATCTAGTTTGACAACAAAACAACCCATAGTAAGACTTGTGACGCCATCTGTTGGCCGATACAGCGCCCTCTATAGTAGAAAAAAATATTTTCCCACTGGAATGACATACTTTTACGGGTTAAAAAGTAGCCTATGTTGGGCTCTGTACCGCTGACAATACGTCAATACGCTTCATTGCTTATTGTCAATCTGAGGTCATTGTTGTCGATCCTGGGTGTACATGAGATACAGCGGTGGATATGGTGGGCTTGTCCCGAAATAGACAGTAAAATATTTTCCAAGTACTTTTTTTTTGTTGACTGGTTCTAGACGAATAGAAAATCTATTAAATAATTTGATGACCGTCTGTAATTTTCTCGTTGCGTAGTTGATAAGTTTTTAGAGGAGGGGTCAATTTTTTAATTTTAATTTCAGAAATGGCGTTCGCTAAATATTTGAAGACTTGCATGACTCGAACGAGAGCTGGAGAAGTTAACTTACGAAAATACAGGTAATTAATCTACACATTGTCATTTAAAATGCTTTGTTCTGAATGAATGAAGGACCAACGCAAAGCCTAAACCACAGATCGTAGAGACCTGAGTGCTTAATACGAGTTTTTTGATCAAATTCGAACGTATTAACGTTTACAAACCGACTGAATTGAAAAAAAGTTTTATATTGTCAATTTACTAAACGAGTGTTAGATATCCAAATTAGCCGGGTTACTCACTTCAAAATGTGAGCAAGTAAAACACATAATTTTGATAAGTGATTCTTCTCTATTTGGTCGGTTTATTTACGTTGACACGATCGAATGTGACCAAAAAAATCGTACTAAAGCACTCTTAAACACGTAGAGTGTGTTTTATGTGGCGCAGACATTGGATAAGATAGGGTTCTTTAAAATTCCTACAGGTTAGCAGTTAAATTCCTACGAAAAAGCGGGATACACGCGAATGAAGTTGTGCGGATAACCGCTAATAATCTATACTATCTATACTAATATTATAAAGAGGAAAGATTTGATTGTTTGTTTGAATTGAATAGGCTCCGAAACTACTGGACCGATTTCAAAAATTCCTTCACCAGTAGAAAGCTACATTATCAGGGAGTGACATAGGCTATAGCTTTTCCCGAAATTCAATGTGGTTCCCACGGAAACGGGTCCGGAACTTCGCGCGGACGAAGTCGCGGGCAAAAAAGCTAGTGTATAAATAAATACATAATTAGTAGATTGGTTTGTCATGTCATAAGTAGGTCTCTTTTAGGAACGTACCTATAAGTAAGGGCAACATTGTTGCAATATCAATTTCAAGAAATCATTCGATACTATTAATTAAATATTATTATCACAAATAATATAGTACAGTACCTTCCTAATAAATAAATAAAATATAAATAATAAATGGGGACAAATCACACAGATCGAACTAGCCCCGGGTCCGGAACTTCACGCGGACGAAGTCGCGGCCAAAAAAGCTAGTAATCTGTACCTACTTAATATTATATAGAGGAAAGATTTGTACTTTTGTTTGTAACGAAGAAACTCCAAAACTACTGGACCGATTTCGAAAATTCTTTCACCGTTCGGAAGGTACATTACCCTCGGGTAACATAGGCTATATTATATATATTTTTTAAATAGGAATCCTTACCATAACCCGTGCGAAGTTGGGACGGAGCGCTAGTTAATAATATTTCTATATGTCTTCCAGGATTTGTGGCGGTGTTTTGTACTTGGACCTGTTGAAGACTCCTCCTCAACCAAAACGGCTTAAAGGCGACTTACTTCTTACGACATGTGAGTTAACTATTAACTTATGCACAAATATCTCTCATACCTCATTTACACTCTCGCGCGAGCCACGAGACGAGCCGCGAAACGCGAATGTAAACGCGCACTCGCGGCCCGCCTCGCGTCTCGTCTCGCGCCTCGCAGCGCTCGCGTCCGGAGCGGTTTTTTGGGCACGAGTCAAAGGGGTTCGCGTGGGATGCGAGCGCGGTGTTCACACTCGCGCTCTCGCTTCATTCGAGTTTTAACCTTGGGCCGCGTTAAAAAAGACTATGTTGCCGCTAACACTTCGACGTCCTCCATTCTGGCTAGCTCGAACACAACACGAGAGTGTGAACAGACAACTTCAAAAACCATCGATCACGCGAGGCGCGAGACGAAGCACGAGACGAGGTACGAGGCGAGAGTGTAAATGAAGTATCACATGTGCACAACTAATGCTGGACACTCACATGTGCACAAATATTCGTACGTTGAACGAACACTTGCGCATATGTGTAGGACCTTCGAATATTCATTCGCAAACTTAGCGGAATGCGAATGTGTTCGCATATCAATGTGCGAAACATTTGCGCTAACACATGTTTACGAATGTCTCATTCTTGCTTGCGATTTTGTAAATTTATTTAAATTTTCTGCCTTAGGTTATAGAACTTATCATCTTCTTTAATTCGTCAATAAATATATAAAATAAATAATTATATAGGGACAATTCATACAGATTGAGCTAGCCCCAAAGTAAGTTCGAGACTTGTGTTATGGGATACTAACTCAACGATATTATATTTTATAACAAATACATATACTTATAGATAAACATCCAAGACCCGAGGCCAATCAGAAAAAGTTCGTTTTTCATCATGACCCGACCGGGGATCGAACCCGGGACCTCCTGGGTGGCGGTCTGGCGTGGTAACCATTACGCCACGGAGGTCGTCAATGAACAAATCAAATCAAATCAAATATCTTTATTTGTGAGCACAGGAAAATCAAAGTTAAAACAATAGTATAAATGGCACTCTGTATCCTGCCAACACCATGGCGTGAACATAAAAGAAAAAATACATCTTTGATTCTTCTTCAAGCGTCATTAACAATCATTCTGTTTTTATGGGAATACGTCCGTGACCTTTGCAATCGAGCGCGCAACTGGTCGCACGAATGTGTAGGAGGCGACGCAAAGGTTCGAGGTTTGCGCTCTTTGATGCGTCAAAACACCGTCACGGCTCGGAAAAGCGCCAATGCAGCGAATACTTCGCAGTCATTTGCAAATGCCGTCATACACTTGTAGGTTCGCTTATTTGCGCACATACGAGTGACCGGGGTAAGTAACGCCCGAACCCAATATTAATATGTGAAAAAGAAACATTTCTATATGAAGGCATAAAACTGTTTAACGATCTACCGACTGAGATTAAGGAGTGTAAGAGTCTGTCCCTTTACAAATCAAAACTGAAATCTTTTGTTTCAAAAAATGTATATTTATAAAGAATATAAAAAAATGGACGTAGGACGCCCGCCCACCTACAAGGTGGTCAGACGACCTAAAGAAAGTCGCAGGAAGCCGCTGGATGCAGGCCGCTGCCCACAGGTCGCTTTGGAGGCGTTTGGGGGAGGCCTATGTCCAGCAGTGGACTTCTTGTGGCTGAGATGATGATGATGATGTTGAAAAAAAATAGTTCCTAATCTTTCTCGGATTAATCGGTGTTGTCGATCTAGAAGTGTCTACGAAGATCCGACTGCCCGCATAGATATTATTATGTAAAAAAATATATATATAAATATTGTGAATTGCTCATTTAAGTGAACTATGTAAAAAAAAAATGTTCTTATGAGTAAATAAATTCTTTAAACCGAAAATGGTCGAGTAATGCGCGGTTTCAGAGGAATTTCCTCCCGCCAACGTTGAAGCTATGGAAGGAGATCCCCGCCGAGGTCTTTCCTTTAGACTACAATATGGGGCTCTTCAAAAGGGGCATTAAAAGATTTTTACAGGGTCGGCAACGCGCGAGTGATACCCCCGGTGTTGCAAGCGTCCATATGCTTCGTTGACCGGTTATTATCAGGCGGGCCGTAAGCTTGATTGCCACCTTTATGGTATAAAAAAAATAGGATTTCTACGTACGGAACGCACAACACACACTTACGCAATTGTCTGGTTTTATTTCCTGTCAGATTGTAAAAGTCACATCACGCGTCTGTAAAACCAATCAATGCATTGTATTTATGACGCATCGAAGTCTACCAATCAATACTTCAGTCAATCATGAACAAACATCGATAGTGATTGCATATTGGAATATGCACTGTAAAAAACGAACAGGCAGTAAAAATTAAAAAAAAAACTATTGAGTTTTCATCAATTTATTTATTATTCTTATAAACAAAATTTTAACCAATTAAAACTTAGCTTAAAGGCTTCTTGTAGACGACGCCGGAGACGCGCCGAACCCGCACCAGGCGCCAGTGTCATTTTTCTTCGTTTACACCATTTTGCGTTCCGGCGCCGGTGCGGTTTCGGCGCGTTTCCGGCGTCTACTGGAAGCTTAAATGATGACTCACGGTACACCGTGTCGAGTCGAGTGTCGAGAGAATTGTGTAGAATTCTCCCTTTCGGCTCCATCTTACATCGTATCGTAGCCAAATAGCATTGGTCTCGGACATGTTGTGTTCCTACGGTGAGTAAGGTCTTCAGAGCTCCACTTTACAGGGTCGGCAACGCGCGAGTGATACCCCCGGTATTGCAAGCGTCTATAGGCTGCGGCGACTGCTTACCATCAGGCGGGTCGTATACTTGTTTGCCACCTTAGTGGTATAAAAAAAATATACGCAAACAATATTAAAAATTGCTTTCCATATAACTTTATTGTGCAAAATTATCATTTTTTTTTAAATCTGCACTGCTATGTCATTTCACATTTCATAATAATGTCGAAATGATGCAACACTATCATATTCAATATCGAGCGAGCCCATATGCGTTTTAAATTCAAGTGTGAATGGGGACCTCCACTGCGCTTTTATCCCTACAGAGGGCGCATCGCTATGACTATTACCAGCCGTCATTTACGTACTATTTCATAGTTTAACTGACTTTTTTTCTATTATACTCCGCTATGCCACTTTGTTCGGTACCAGGATGTAATATTAGTGGAGTGCATTTATTTCCTAAAAATGCGCCACTAAAAAAATTTTTTTTTTAAAATTATATTTAATTAAATAAGCGTATTCCAGGTCGAATACATAATAAAGCCAGTCCAGAACACAAAGTATGCTATAAAAACACGATAACAATCTGACAGCTTAGAAACGTTTTTGTTGTGTAGATTTTGCGCCCGTGCTGCTATCTACAATTAGCTTTGCGTGGAGATCCCCCATTGTGTAAAAATTATTATCATTATACTAATGTTATATTGCTTTCTTTGAACTTATTCTTCTGTACAAGTAAACTCTTTTTAAGTCTTCTCCAGAAGACTGTCTTCTCGACAGGATCCTGGGGCCACACTATGTACGTTTTGGTCAGCATGAGAAAGTGCAGTGTGTTCGGGCGTAGTCGCCTTGGTATCTCTTCAAGTAAGATTAATATCAGATCTTCACGTCTGGTTTCCAGAAGTCTGTAAAGTTCAAAGTCAATTTTAGTCAAGATGTTAGGAGTAGGATGTGTTCTTACGAGATTTTAGGTAAGGGGGAATCATAATCTTATCTAAGTATATAAAAGAAAGTCGTGTTAGTTACACCATTTATAACTCAAGAACGACTAAAGCGATGGCTGAAAATTGGTGGAGAGGTAGCTTAGAACCAGGAGCAGGACATGGAATACTTTTTATCCCGTTAGGGTAGGGTAATGGTAGGGTAGGCGGAACCAAGTTTGCTGGATCAGCTAGTCTATCTATACTAATATTATATAGAAGTAAAGTTTGTGTGTTTGTATATTTGTTAAATTGTAAGGGGTAATCTCGAGATCTACTGAACCGATTTTAAAAATTCTTTCACCAATAGAAAGCCACATTATTGCTGAGTGTCATAGGTTATATAAAAAACCAAAAAATAAAAAGACTTAGTGGTAGTCGGTTTTGCAAAGTAAATCGGAGAAAAAACGGTCGAATGAAAGCGTTTCTTACGAACGCCTGTACTAAAAAAGGATTATTAACATTATGCCCAACGAAGTGGGCACGGGTCAGCTAGTATTATACAAAATTAAAAGTCCTGACTGATTTAACTGTATTTCAACGCACAGCCCAAACCGCTCGGTCTAGAGAATTCCAAATTTAGAATGTAGGTTCCTTACGAGACGTCTAGGGGTGTATTAAGAAAGGATTTTTCAAAATACCCACAAGAAAGCGAGATATACGCAAACGAATACGTATTTTACTAGTTAGGAATAGAAAGTGCTGAAGTGAATTCTCCGCATAGCAATTTTTTTTTCCTAAATAAATGTTTAGCTAGCGTCAACATCATTCTCAGATTGACAATAAGCAATGAAGCTTATTGACGTCACGGGGGAGAAAGTACAGCTGTCTTGGAACTCACAACGAATTTAATCAGAAAGAAATTAGACGGAGCCAGAAGTATTGAAATGGCAAATCAAGTGAAGCTCGATTGCCCACGGTCTATTATTTCATTACTATTGGGACCTAACACTGTGAGCTGTTGACATACCTGTGTTGAGCCAAGTGCATCTCAAACTGACACCATTGACTCTTGAGAAACTTCTTCGATATGATCAGCATTATCGTTCTGGAGTTGTCCATGCATGACACTATGTTTTCAAGGATTGAGAGGCCCACCTGGAAAATTAGAACTCAAAAAATTTGTACATCATATCCAACCCATAATCATCTTGCGGGGAAACGGGTCTTCCTTTAATCCAAGGGGGTTAGAGGCTCTGCTATGCTGCTCCAAGGCGGATTGGCGTAGGCCGATTCCTTTAAGAGGAATATTCAGAGTTGAAATACAAAAAATAATTTATTTAGTACAGCACATGAGACACAAGGCTACGTACAATGTACACATACGAAGAATCATACAAACAATAGCAAATGACGTAAAAATATTATAATATTAATCGAAATGAAAACCTATCTAACTTAACCTAGGTAATACTTTGTATCTCACGGCCGCACGGAAATATAAATACCTAGTATATGTAAATTTAGCATAATGTCAAATTAAATTAAGTAGTTTGAAAAAAACCTCTCTTACCATTTGGCCCCTTTTCTGTAGTGTAACACTTTGTCCAGAAAGGCCCGAGTTTTCGTCACGTTTCATAATATGCATTGCGGAGTTGCAAACATTCCATCGTGAAGGTTAACATACATAGAGCTCAATGTAGCACGAAACGCGATGCAAATGCGCGTTCTATGTACAGGGTATTTATGAGAGGTAGGGCACAGCGGATAATGCGCTCAAATCGGAGCAGCCCGTCTAGGGAAGGACCTCCACCTTACAGAAGATCGTAGCCAAATAGCATTGGTATCGGCCATGTTGTGTGCCTACGGTGAGTAAGGTCTCCAGAGCTCCACTTGGGGAGGTTGGGAGGGTTGGCAACGTGTGACTGATACCCCCGGTATTGCAAGCGTCCATAGGCTACGGTGATGCTTACCATCCGGGGGCCGTATTCTTGTTTGCCAACTTTGTCGTATAACAAAAAGGTCTAAGATAAACTTTGTGTAGAGTAATAAGTGTCCTTACCTGAAAATCCCTCTCGTGTAAGCAGACGCTGACACTGCAGTCTGTCTCCAAGTGGGGCAGGAGCTGATCCAACATCCAACCCCTGTCATCCTGACAGTATGATACGAAAACATCGTAGTTGTAGATTTTGGTATCTGCAAAATAAATTCATTATTAACCAATAATCATTCAACTGCAGGAATACAGGTGTGGCAAACCGAACTCTTTTTATAAACCTCTTTGTAAATAGTTATTATGTTTCCTTTTTCTTTATAGTTTTTATATTCTATTTTACTGTCATCTTCACTTTACTTTTTCACCTTCTTGCCATCAATACATTATTTTTATATATTATAAGTTTTCTTCGTCCCTTCCTCTTTTCCTAATCTTTCCATATTTAATATCAAATACTATAGAAGACTAATACCCACAGCTTCGGAAGAATTCGGGCAAGACGCGACACTAGCGCCCCTACGGCATGAGGGCGGCATGAGGTGAACGATTTCAAAACTTCTGTATGCAAAATGTTATAGCGCCCCTAGCGGCATGAGGTGAACTGTGCGTTTCGTATGCAAAATGTTATAGCGCCCCTAGCGGCATGAGGTGAACGGAGGTTGCCAAGTCATTGTATGAGAAACGTCAAGAGCTGTGCGTATTAGTCTTCTATAGTATTTGTTATATCTTTCCATCCTTAATATTTTCCCAGTTCCCTTTAATCGAAGGAGAATAGAGCAGACTGGAAGATTTATTTAAAGATTTGAAACGTTTATTCAGAGAGTCGACAGGTCCGGTGGTCAGTGGCTAGCAATGGTCACTTTATCCCAAGGGAATTAAATGATACATTCGAATCCTGCGCAAGGCAAACATTTGTGTGCATGAACATGTCTGTTTGTCTTGGTCTGGGTGTTTTCTATGTATAATAAGTTTTTTTTATTTTTTTAAGTGGGTATTTAAGTATATATATCAGCAATCTAGTACCTAGTGATTAGTTGCTTAGTTTGGGACTAGATGGCGTTGTGTGATTCGTCCAAGAATATTAAAGAATATTAGTATTTAATACTATGTAATTACAAATTTTCAAGTAAATCCCTTCACGCAAAATTTAGAAATCTTTAATCGTACATACAGAGGGGGTCAGTCAATTCCTTTATTGACTGTACATACTGTAATAAATGATTTGTGTAATTAGTACGACTCTTATAGGCTACACCATTTCGGAAACAAAAGCAAAATGACCACCAGTAAAAGATTTGGCGAAAGCAAATTGGTTACGGGCTTTTGTCCATCAGATATTTTGTTATAAATTCATATCAACCCGTAACGATCCCATTGAAATCAAAATATTTTTAAAAAATGTTGTTCTACCACTTTGTTAGCATAGTTAATGACTTTATAGATATGCAAAATCTTTCTAGTAAGCGTCTTAGCTACACCGCGGACAGACATTGTCACTATACTTTTAGGGAACTTACTAGGAAACCCTAAAAGAAAATACTCCACTTTTAAGTACAAAAAATTATAATTACCATCCATAATCTCATCCTTAGAAATCAAGCTTAGTGTCGCAGAATTCCTCATTGTCACATAAAAATACCACAACTTTCTCCTAAACAGATACAGAATTAGCATAACAGGTAATAATACTCCTGGTATTATTAATAATAATAATAAATTCTTCCCTCTTCTATAATGGTTGTCCGTATAATTATACTGTGATTTACTACTGCAACTTCTTACTTGAGTAAATAGAATGGCTTCTGTGTCTGTTGATTCTAGACAAGAATATTCTTCAGGATTGTAATCTAATAGTAAAAATCTACCTGTATCCTTATTTATATCACCAAAACACGTTCTATTGCCATTACATATAAATGATACGTTCGTTCTCGTTAGAATCATATTATTATACTCCGTCAGTGCGTTTTGGAATGCTGTAGTTTTAGAATTGTTCGTTAGTTCTATTAAAGAATTCTCTTCTTTCATTTCATTAAGTGAAGCCATCTCGACGATGTCTCTTGAATGACAGTTGCAAACCATAAAGTTCTTTCCGGCTAACGCAACATATGGTATGTCTTTTAAATCCATAACCATTTCTTGTGAAATAATATTTATATTGTTTTCCCTCAGATTTAGAATCTTTATCGATTGCATGCCCGAAAACATTGAACTGAACCATGTCACCAAACGGTTATTACTCAAATCTAAGACTTGTAGCTTTCTCAACGAACGCAAAACATTTCTTGGTATCATATTTAGATCGTTATTATTGATCTTTAGTATTTCTAAACTCCTCAGATTGTTGAAAACGTCGAAATTGACTAAGCCTGTTTCACTTGCGTATAGTATTTGCAATGAATTCTCTAAGCCTTGAAAGAAAAATCCTTTGCCGTGCAAAACGAAAAAATTGCCGGAGATATCTAAATATCTCAATGATGTCCCATTAAAAATGTCGTTAGGTAACCTAGGTATTGCAGCGAAACACAACGACATTCTTTCTAATTTTCTCAATCTACTGATGCCCATAAAATTCCTACCGTCCAATATAGTAAATGACAAATCTAAGGACTGCAAATTTGGTATCTTGTCAAACACTGCAGTTTCAAAATGTAGATGTATAGGTGGTCCAATGTCTTTCGTAACTGATCGACTAATATCTAAATGTATTAGTTTATGTAGACCATTAAAAGCATCATTAGATATAGTATGAATAGTATTTTCTCCTAAATATAATGCTTCCAGTTTAGTCATTCCTTGAAAGATGTAATCGTTTACCGCTTCGATTGAGCATGCTCGCAAATCGAGCTGTTTCAGTTTCGGGAACACCATATTGTGAAAGCCCATTGTCCACATCGGAATGCCTTGAATAAAATAAATAAAATTTAAATTAAGGGCCCATTTCGCCGTTTTGCCGCTCGAATTTGACGTTTTTAGCGCCACTATCGCAACTGCGCCCCGCACACGCACACATGCATGTATGCATAGTGGGTCGTGACGGACTGTGACTCGACAACTAAATTGTAACTTTGGATTTTGTTAGTAAATATAAAATTTTTTGGCAAATGTACTTATTTCATATAACAATAATTACTAACTGCTGCCCACGACTTTGTTTGCGTGTAGACACGTTTTTCCGTAAGAATCAGGTGGGAATATTTTCCTGCCGGTGGATTTTTTTGCACATTTGATTTAAGTCAAACACAAACTCTACAGGAATCGCAAAATAAAATAGTAGATTACAAACTCAATTTATTCCATTAAGATTTAATGTGAATATGACAGTTGCAAATACATATTATACAATCGGGCATTGGTCGTGGTCCACCTGCGTCACAATATCTATTTGACACCATAATGACGTACTTTAATGACAAGAGTTTCGTGATGAAGGTTTGTCTCAGATTAGAGGTAGATATTCAAAAGCTAAAAAGACGCACGGAAACCAAAGGTATAATTACTAATTACAACCCAAGCCTTTTGTATGATCAAACCAAAAATATAAGAAACAGAAATAGATATACAAAACGAGGACTTCACTAAACTTGTAGATTCCCACAAAATTAATACATAACAAATGCTTAAATATAAGTGATCACACCTTTCTTTCATAAAAAAGGCTGCCATGTTATTATAAATGAGGGCTTTTCAAGGAGACTTTAAACAAAATAAAATAAACTAAAAGTATTTCCAAGTTAAGTGTTAAAATCTATAACTGGTGGTGGAAATCTATGCAATGCATGCAATTTTTGGGTTGGCAACTGTCAAAAGTGGCGCTAGCGTAGCTTGAACCGATGGTACTAAAATTTGAATGGAGAATTTTATGTTTGAATTTATTTAATAAAAATAAAAATTAATTTTGCAATGCCAATGACCTGTGAAGGAACCTTTTGGAAAAGTAATGTGAAGTGCACAAATTTCCAAAAGACGATGTTTTACGAAAAAATTTAAACTCATATTTCAACTTGAATAGCATATATTCTCTTAATAATAAGTGATTTAAAAAAAATATTTGCAAAATAAATTATAAAAGAAAAAGGGAAAAATATATTAAAACGTAGTTTTGAGGTTATCCCTTTCAACCAATTCCATTGTTCTTTCTCGCCAAGATGCTCCACGTTTCTATAATTATTTTTTAAGATCAGTCACCCTCCACGTAGAATACATTATTTATTTTTGGTTTACTACCTTAAAAAGAGAAAAAATCGACAACTTTTCGAACAATCACGGCAAAAAAAAATTTTACAGGTTCAAGCACATACATATTTTAATAGGCATAACATTCATGATAACTAATCACTTAAAAGATATAAAATCGATTCATATAACGTTTATGTAAACTAATATATCCAGACACATAACTTACGCGGTATACACGTCAATATGTATACCGTTCAAAAAGTAGGTATATATATTGTTTAAAAGACTTATAAATTAAAATGTATAGGTACCTATCAAAAATTATCAAGCACTAAACGAGGGATGTCGATCCAAAAAGCGCTATGGTCAAATCTTAAATATGTCGAATATGTAGATGTTAATAAGACGAGCAGACCAGTCTCCCAAGATGACAATCACAACTGAGAGTCGGCCCGCCAGCCTCCATCACTGAGATCACCATCAACAATATTATGACAGATATATCTGAGATTTATATATATTTTTTAAATCAAACAATTTAATATATATTTATATACTTATTAGTAACCGAGTTGATCCTATCCAGAATACAATACCACTGTGCACTGATTTTGTGTAAATACAACACGATCTGTCAATACATCGCGGTCTGTCAATGCGACGCAAAGCGACGTGTTCCCTCTTCGGAGGCGCTGGGCCGTCTGACTGAAACTGAGCGACGAAGCGTTGGCATATCATGTCACGGCCGCTTCATAGTAATTTGTATGAAGATTTTTAGCGTAAAAATTGGACAAGTTTGTGATTTTATTACACAAAATAAGGATATATTGTTTAAAAAATAAAGGTTTCAGGCACTAGCTTATAGTTTTAACTTTATTATTTGATAAAATTCATTTCATAATTCTTGATACTTTTGACACAGTTGTTGCAGGACGAAAGTGCGATTTACACGTTTTTAGTGATTTTCTGATTTTTTTTTACATTTATCTATAAACATTATCTTAAATTCGAATGTTTCATGGACTAGTATCATTCATTGGCTAGCTATGTGATTTTTTTCAAGGTTGTGGAACATCGTTTTCTATATAAGATTATGTCTTTCCTGACACTCGATTCCCGTAAGGGACCCTATTAGATTTACAAGAAATACTTATAGCTTTTATCGCGGGCTTTGAGCGCGGCGATCGAATCAAGAAAGTAACGAAAAAAACCTAACATAACACCGATAAAATTAATAAACAGAATTCAACCTTAATCGAACGAAATAAGACTCAAAATTCAATACGCAATTTAATGCATACAAAATATAACCGATAAAATTTACCACTATTCTCTCATAGAGGACTCTGTTAGCCAATGTTATGTTTTAAAATTCAATACGCAAATTTTTATGAGATAATACCGCTATTCCCTCATACTCTGTTAACCAGCGTTATATTTAACTAGACTAAACTAATTTTGACAGGACTATAAGTGTTGCTATCCTTGTCACTAGTTGTAAACCAACGAAGGAC
This sequence comes from Endotricha flammealis, assembly GCA_905163395.2. Classification (NCBI taxonomy): domain Eukaryota; kingdom Metazoa; phylum Arthropoda; class Insecta; order Lepidoptera; family Pyralidae; genus Endotricha; species Endotricha flammealis. The sequence continues at coordinate 2,254,876 of LR990882.1, read as the reverse complement.
AACATCTTTGGTCCTGTCAAAATTAGTTTAGTCTAGTTAAATGTACAATAGAATTAGCACCATAGATTGAAAGGGATCCATCAAATTATTTTTATAGTTTTTTTATACTCTCAAAAATAGTAGGATACGTAGTTGTTAAGAGAAATTCTTTAAATACTTCCTACTCCGTTTATTTCATGTCTGATTAAATTCGTTTTGAGTTCGAAGACAGCTGTAGTTTCTCCCCCGAGACGTCAATAAGCTTCATTGCTCATTGTCAATCTGAGTCGCCGTCGTTGATCTTAGGTATACCGACGACACATGGGAATGTGTGGTGGGCGTGTTATTTATGGATATTTTACCTTCTCTTAGCTGATTGAGTCCTCTTATCTCTCTTAGTTCAGTTGCATTGATTGACATTTCATATTGAACACCAGCTGAGCTGGTCTCCATGAAAGGGTTACCATAAAAGGTCATGTACTCTATGGTCTCGAAGAGAAAATGGCCCGCTGGGTCTGGATAGTTGAAAATCTGAAAAAAAAAAATCAAAGAGTAATAATAAAAAAATTAACCTATCAGAAACACAGTCACATTTTTTCCTACCACCAGTTCAGACTGCAGATATGCCCTAAGAAGAACTGGCAAGAAACTTAGCACTTGCTCTTTCAAAATGAACCTACTAAGGACTCCGCCCACTACAACGTATCATACCATGACCGTGCTATGAACGTATGAGACACGACAAGCAACCCGATACGCTCTACTATGCCCACTAGAGCGTCGGCAAAATATTCTCTCCCACGATAGTTGCCGCTCCGTGCATGGCACGCGACGGTGCTGGTGACGGAACGGGATAGTGGGCATTGTCTCATACTTTTTAATACAAAGAATATTTTTTTGTCTGACACGTTCATAGCACGATCATGGTATGATACGTTGTAGTGGGCAGAGTCCTTAAAGGGTATAATTACAATATTAACAGAAAAGATTAAAGCATTTTAAAACTATTACCTGTGGAACACTGCCCAAATTACAGCGTGCCATACTTAAGTACTGGATAGATATTTTATTAGTACTAAACATGGCTATCTGTAAGTTCTCACGAAGTGTACGGACCGCATTTTTATTTGATGACAAATCAATCGATTTTGATGGTTCTGTAAATAAAGAAAAAACAATCCTTACAAAGAAAGAAAATTTAACACTATTACCACATGAGTAAATAAACTGACGGAACAGAGACTTCACTCCATACAATAGCGCGCGCCGAGGACACGCACACAAGCATGTGTACGTGACGAGCGCTTTGAGGACACGCAATACACGCGCCTCATGCTTGTGTGCGTGTCCTCGGCGCGCGACGTTGTATGGAAGTGAAGCCTCTGTCCGTCAGTTTATTTACTCATGTGCTATTACCCTCCGTATCAGAAGGACAATTTATTAAAATGTCCAGCTAGAATGTCATAATCGATCCGGATAGACTTTTTGCTATTTAAGATTGAAAATTCAATACATTTTTTTTTACTATAGTGACATTTCTACGTAAATATCCGAGATTGAATTCAGCGATAGATTATGTGTTACACTTGTGAATGTGTATTTGAATCCCTGTTTGGTCCGTTTGCTTGTTTGTCTGTTGTTATATAAAAAAAAACTCACCAACAACATGTGTTAACGCACCAGACTCGTCCACCCAGTTTTGTACATCTGTCATGTACCCAGTTAGGCATTTTGCGCCCGGCAGTCGTTCCTGCGAAGACGCATCTCTTATAGACGTTAGGAGATAAGATATTATGCTGAAAATGCGAGCAAAGTATAGAATAACATTTTATTTGGATAAAAACTTTACAATACTATTAAAATATAAAAAAGTGGGTATTTAAAAAAAGGCGACACGTAATAGCCTATTACGTGCTGCAGCCATCCAAATAGATCATTAAATCAAAGACGAGCATAAATAAAAATAAAAAAAAGAAAGATAAGCACAGTGGATAATCCGTTTAAATCGGAGCCAACCCTTCTGGGGAAGGACCTCCACCTTACAGAAGATCGTAGCCAAATAACATTGGTCTCGGACATGTTGTGTTCCTACGGTGAGTAAGGTCTCCAGAGCTCCACTTTTAACAGGGTCGGCAACTCGTGAGTGATATCCCCAGTATTGCAAGCATCCAAATTCTACGGTGACTGCTTATCATCAGGCGGGTTGAATGCTATTTTGCCACCTTAGTAGCATAACAAAATTCGACTTGAAAATCTCTAAAAAGTAAACAAATATACATCATCAGATCAAGGTCGATCAAGGTAAGTTTTCATCAAAGAAATTTTATTTTATAAATTCGTCACGTCGGCTATTACTCGGTAACTAGTAGAGCCTACTTAACCGTTATAGTTTTCATTGTAGGCTCAGTATATGGACTACTACCATCGAAATAATATTACTACGTATAGAACGGACACCGCGAACAAAATTTTTGTCCCCATACGTTGAGGCCAATAGACATCAACTCGTTTAGAAACTTGCCGACGCTCATCGTGATTGGTTCTCATATTTATGTCAAAAAAAAAATTGGAAAATGCCGTCATGTTCAATAAAAACTTGTAAAAACCGTTCAACAGTAAGGAAGAAAGATAGCGGCATGACTTATCATCGGTAAGTATACAAAAAATTAAGTAAAACCAACCAAAACAATTTTTTTTCATTATTTTCTATTGCATCATAATTGCATCCGCCATTTCTATGTGAAAATCATAGATTATCAAAAAGTAATCGTACAGATGGGATAAGCGTAGGTCAATTTTATAATATAATTTAGGTACTTATTTCAGAAAAATTTTTTGCTTTTTTTTTAACCGACTTCAAAAAAGGAGGAGGTTCTATGTTTCATTGTTTTTTTTTTGGAGGTCCGCCGATTACTCCTTCAATTTTGACCGATTTTCATAATTCTTTTTTTAAAATAATATGTAATTTAAATATTGATTTTTTAAACTATATTTCCAAAATATTTTTATATAGTAGGTAAAAAATACGTAAATGTGGATAAAGTTACTAAGTAAAAAAAATAGTTTCTAGAAAACAAAAAGATGGAAAACGAAACAGCATTTTAAATTTCGACCAACCATTTTCGAACAAATGAAATTCGGGCAAACAAGTTTCGGAGTAAAGATACGTTACCATTCAACAAGAGGAGTTGTCTTGTCTGGCAGGCGACCGTCTCCTAGTATTTGCATATATTACAAAATACTTCAATATATAAATAGCTTCATTATAAAGTTTTGATTTAATCTCAGTTTATTTTTGACTAATATTAAGTTAAGAACAAAAATGTAATGTAGCTTCCTACCTATAAATAAAGCTAATATTATACCTATTTTCTATTAAGTTTATTCTATTAAGTAAAATAAAATATTGTAATAAAATAAAATAATCAGTTAGATGTCCAATAGGCAGAATATAAACAAAGTGTCGCCCCGGCGTAGTAATGTCATATTCTATGAATCGGTTGGGGGCGGGGCCAGGGAGGGGCGCGCCCCGCACGGCCGAACGCGGCGCCAAAATTTGAAGGCGCTGTCATTTCTATACGTAGTAATATTATTTCGATGACTACTACTATGATTTTTTTCAAATTTCTAAACATAAGTCTTTCGGAGATAGAGGGAAACGTCCAAAACGAAAATTGACACGATAAATGTAAATAATTCCGAAATGGATCATTGTATCGTGTTTTGAAGAGATCTATCTAACGATAACCCACAACATGGGCTGGGCGCGAAAAATAAAATTCATTTCGATTTTACATGTAGGGGAGGCACCCCAAAAAAAAAGTTTTTCTCAATTTTATCCCAACACTTTGTTAGCATTATTAATATGTGTATGTGTATACATACCAAATTACAGCTTTCTAGCATTAAGCGTCTAGGCGCTAGACCGCGGACAGACAGACAGACGGACATGGCGAAACTATAAGGGTTCCTTGTAGTTTACTACGGAAACCTAAAAATGAATCGCTAAATGTGTTGGTAAGCGCAAATCTCGAACAGCTAAACCGATTTCGTTAATTCATTTTTTAGAATATTCCTTGAATTACGAGGATGGTTCTTACGGAGAGAAAAATTTAAAAATTCCCACGGGAAAGCGGGATACACTCGAACGAAGTTGCGCGGGTTTCGCTAGTAATATACAAACACATACTTACAACCATTTTACTTTCATATCGGATATTTCAGATGAAACCAACATTTATAATACATCATAATTTATATGTAAATTAACACTTCACAATAAAGACCATGTTTCCTTTTTTTCACTATATAAAATATACGTATACTATGTATAAGTTTTTTACATATAATATCGAATTTTCTGATAGATAATTTGTTATCTTATCTCATATATTGAAAGGCGAGGATGTAATACGTAGTAGCCATACTCTGAGTAATAGTTGATATTCGTAATCATGTTTGTATAGTGTACTTGGACATTTAGCCAGGGACTTCATATTTCATTCCATTACATTTCTTTAAGGGCGTGTTAGTACTAACCGTAAGCTATGAATTAAACACTATATTGCCTTATAAAAATGTTGACCGTTACTGAGGAATTTTCGTTAGATTTTGTACAATTCATACTTTATTACTTTTTTTCAAATTGGCTTTCTAAATAATGAAAAAATACAGATTATATTTCTAAGACATTGTGGCAAAATCATTGGCACAATGTCGTTGTTTTATTTGTTTTAAAAATGTATTGGCATGTGGCCTGAGTACCAAAAGCAAAAAAAAAAACAAAAAAAACTAACGAACTTAAAAAAAAATACTTTAAAGTCGAAATTCTCGATTGTTTTTGTTTTTTTATTTTTATACAACAGGTGGCAAACAAACATACGGTTGACCTGATGATAAGCCGTCACCGTAGCCTATAGACGTTTGCAATACCGGGGGTATCACTCACGCGTTGCCAACCCTCCCAACCCCCCCAAGTGGAGCTCTGGAGACCAATGCTATTTTACTACGATCTTCTGTAAGGTGGAGGTCCTTCCCAGACGGGCTGCTCCGATTTAAGAGGATTATCCGCTGTGCCCTACCTCTCATAAATCAAATCGCAGCGATCTGGCTACAAATCTCCAAACAAAAAAACTCGCATGCTTTTACTAGCAAATTGTGAAATATAACTTTCAAATCAGTATGATAGTGCTATTATCTATTCCGTATCATCTTTCCAAAATGTATTTGCTTACATGTGAATTTATTTGCAAGTAATCACTCATTTCTGACGCGTTATTATTAGATTTCTGCCTACGACCACTGCGTTTATACATGACAAGCCAGCCACACATTCCCAACTCTGTATCTCCTGTAGACCCAAGATCAACGGCGACCTCAGATTGACAATAAGCAATGAAGCTTATTGACGTCTCGGGGGGGAAACTACAGCTGTTTCGAAACTCACAACGAATTTAAATTAGATGGAGTTGGTAGTATTGAAAGGACTTCCTTAGCGACTACTAGAGATTTGAAACAAAAGATATCATTATAGCTTTGATAGCAAATCAATAAAATAAAAAAATTGCAAATAGGTGTACAGGAAACAGGTACTTTTGCACGTCAATGTTCTTTATCGTACAAACACTTCCGATGTGAATAGCCTGGCCAATTGAAGCTAGGTTGCCGAGCACCACGGTCTATTGTTACATAACTATTGGGACCTTTGCTTTTGTTTACTATTTTGGTTGTAGTAAATACAGATTTCTTACACAGTTAGTCACAGAATTCATAAAAGTACTAACGTACAGTACTTTTATGAATTCTGTGACTGTGGTTAGCAACTACAACAATTTTGACTAATTAACTACAACATTGTTGACTAATTTATTTCTCAAAATCATTTTTATCTTAAAAATTATGTATTTCACTAATTATAGTTTATCAGCATATTATCAGAGAGATTAGTTAAAATGATCTGATGTTATTGTACTCTTCAATCTTGGATCTACGCATAGTATTAACCTGATAAGAGCGATTATCAAAATTATAAGCATTAATTTGCAAAGTGCATGAATGTTCTAGAATTAACTCGATTAAGTTATTATCATTAGCCAAAACTGACGTACTGATGGACATAATGAAGAAAGAAAATAATTTATTAAGATTCAAAAAAATTCAAAGTTGGTGGATGGGCAATAGGCCATAATTTTATATTCTCACCGCTGTGTCTCCCGTATAGCCAGAATCAACAACGCCGACCTCAGATTGACAATAAGCAATAGCTTATTGACGTCCCGGGGGAGAAACTACATCTGTCTTGGAACTCACAACGAATTTAATTAGAAAGAAATTAGATGGTGTTGGAAGTGTTGAAAGGATTTCCTTAGCAACTACGTGAGAGACAGCAATTTGAAACAAAAGTCAATATAACCTAGAGAGTTTTAAGAGAGGTAGGGTACAGCGGATAATCTGCTCAAATCGGAGCAGCCCGTCTGGGGAAGAACCTCCACCTTACAGAAGATCGTAGCCAAATAGCATTGGTCTCGGCCATGTTGTGTTCCTACGGTGAGTAAGGTCTCCAGAGCTCCACTTGGGGGGGTTAGTAGGGTTGGTGTTGCAAGAGTCTATAGGCTACGGTAATGCTTACCATCAGGCAGGCCGTATGCTTGTTTGACACCTTTGTAGCATAAGAAAAGAGAGATGGCAAATCAAGTGAAGCAAGAAATGAATTTAATTTCTGTCATTTCAGTGCAACTACCTAAAAGCCTCCAGCCGATGACCTATCAAGTGCAGTATAGAGCGCCATCTCCTCCTCCACCAGGAGTCACCAGGTCACCTGAGGAGATAGAGGCTGAAATCAAGAAACAGGAGGCGGAGTATCAGAAACTGGCATTGGTGTTTATTGAGTAAGATTTAAATATATTCTAAACCATTCAAACAGCGCCACCTGCGCCCTCACTATTGAAGATAATTCCGCTCGATCGCCATTGGATTGTTACTTTTAGGTAGTCTTTACAGCTAGACTAGCGCTAACTAAATACTAAACTAAATGAATTCGGATTGTATGCTAACCAAATAGTTAGTAAAGTATAAAATTTCGTAGGTACAATTAGGATTTGCTGTTAATTTTGCATTTGAAATTATACAGAATTGAAATTAAAATTGCGATTGCTGTGCAGACCTACCTGGTCCCGAACTAAGCTAGGCTCAACCTGCTTGGGTTATGGGTACCAGATAACGGATGTATTATTGTAAATATATACCTATAATACACAGGAAACACCCAGACTCGAGACAAACAAAACTGCCATCAATTGGCCCCGTGTTGGTATCGAACCTTCTCGTGACGAAGGTAGAGTCATACTAGCGCTAGCGGACTGTAAAAAACACACCGTGTGTAAAAGCCGCTGCTGAACAGCTGACGCTATGTTGATAAACAGTCACCACAAAACCGCAGCTGACCTTAAGAACCACTTCATACTCTTGGAAGAACGTTATTCTTTTTTTTTATTGGGACACGCATGTGACGCCAGCGCCTGCCAGATGGGCCGCAGGTCGCTGGGGTACAGGAATAGGAGCGACGAGACATCCTTTATGGTGTCTCGTCGCTTCTACATACCGGCCTGAAAGGTGCCTCTTCACGCTCCGCTTGAAGGACTCCATGTCGTACACGTGCGGTGCAGGGAACACATCGTCGGGCAGCTTGTTCCACCGTTCAATGGTTCGACACAAGAATGATTGACCGAATCTTTTTCTGCGAGGTGGGCCGTTGAGATAGATATTCTGTCTCTTCTGAATCTATCAGTGAAAATCTCGACATGGAGAGTTCATTCCGAAGCCTAAGGATTTTGCCAAGAAAGTTTAACGGGAATCGCGCACCGACTGAGACCGATCTTCCTATAAAAAAAGCCACTTTGGTTCTTCATGTTTATCGACAACGGCACAATGGCACAAAGATTCACTCAAAAAAGGCCGTAAATTGGGTTTGGTCGCCATTTCTTTTCCCAGTGGTCATTTTGCTTTGTTTCCAAAATGGTGACACTAGTCTGTAAGTTTTCTGTGTATACCTACGGTATTGTTTTTTCTCCGTTTTGCAAATAAATCATATTCATTCATTCATTCATGGTGATAGTTTATTAACTTATTTATTTTATCTTATCTTATCTATATATATAAAAATGAAACCCGTTTTCCGTTGTCACGACATAACATGAAAACGGCTTGACCGATTTGGCAGATTTTTTTTTTAGAATATTCCTTGAAGTACGAGGATGGTTCTTACGGAGAGAAAAATTTAAAAATTCCCACGGGAAAGCGGGATACACGCAAACGAAGTTGCGCGGGTTTCGCTAGTATTTAATATAATATGATAATATGTTGTAAACGACGTGTAACTGCCCGCGAGGGCCTACAGAATAAACTGTTTTTGACTTTGACTTTTTGACGCACTCAAAACTTATTTCTTCCAGTTTACCAAGAGATGTGATGTGGCCAGAACCACCTGTCATATGCCAATGGCAGGAGGCGAGGAAACTCTGGACGAGTAACTATGTAAATGACTACAAGTTTAACGAAGACAAACTTACTTTGCAGTTCAGAACTGGAGTTCTGTGTAAGTATTCTTACAGTTCAGAACTGGAGTTCTGTGTAATTATTCTTACAGTTCAGAACTGGAGTTCTGTGTAAGTATTCTGTGATCTGAGTGGTAAATTTGATTATATAATGGGCAAGCTGGACTGGGGAAGTACCCTCATGAAATATCGGCGTGAAGTGGCAATGCGTTTAGTTCGGTTAGGGATAGACATGAAATCTCATAACCTTTCCTATCCATTTTCTTTCTATTCCCTTTCATGCATATTTCGACATCTCTTTCAACAGGGGTCATTTTGCTATTGTTTCCGAAATAGTAGCAGTTTAAATATTAGGTTTATAAATACACAAATAATTTATCACTGTATGTAGTCAGCCGCAGATAAACCTGACCGCCAAAACGAAATTAAAGTTGACATTTTTCCTATTATATTTCACGGACATTTTTAACCTGCTATTAATATAATATGTATATAGGGACAATTTATACAGATTGAGCTAGCCCCAAAGTAAGTTCGAAACTTGTGTTATGGGATACTAACTCAACGATATTATATTTTATAACAAATACATATATAGATAAACATCCAAGACCCGAGGCCAATCAGAAAAAGTTCGTTTTTCATCATGACCCGACCTGGGATCGAACCCGGGACCTCCTGGGTGGCGGATTAGAATCTCTTTGGCAAGAATAAGCGTCTATGAAAACCTACTCTCTAACTACCTTCTCGAATCGTTTGAATCTTTGACGGCAGCCGGAAAGGCATTGCTAGCTCCTCTGGTTTGATGATGGGTTCGCTGTCACAGTATCCACTATTAATTACTTGTACCTGGATTTTGACGCCAACTACGATAGCGTCCACTGGGCTCGTGATTAGAAATTTAATTTCTGTGTGTTTCAGCGTTTGATTCATAGTATTGATAGTGTAATGTGAATCAAACATTGGTTAAAGTGCATAGTGATTGGAGGTGGAACTATTAAAAGAGCATTATCGTGTTGACTTCAAAATCCGCCTTTTCTGAAGAAAATTTTGCTACCATCTTTCGTCAGGACATCTCAGAGACTGTATATCTGAGTCAAGATATCATGAACACGTTGCTTTGAATTACGTACACATGCATAACTTGAAGATGGCACAATATAATCTTCGTCTTAAGTCTGATTGCCAAAAAGAAAAAAAACTTGTTCCTCTGTTCCAGGGCCCATTGGTATAGCCTCATTAAGATATGGTAATTTACCGTACCAAGGTTGGGATGTTCGTCCCGATCCAGATAGGTAAGCAACATAATATTTACTTAATTTTACTACTAATAATCCGCACAAATCGGAGCAGCCCGTCTGGAGAAGGACCTCCACCTTACAGAAGATCGTAGCCAAATAACATTGGTCTCGGCCATGTTGTGTTCCTACCAGTGTTCGTACAGAGGCGCATTTTACCGATTATTTCTAAATTTAATGTCTTTTTATTACTGAATACTAGACCATTATTTAAACGATCATTGTAACCTACATAGTCATGTTTTAAAAGGAAGTTCACTAATAAAATAGGAACTTACATATCTTAAGATTTTTGAATGTTTATTTTCTCCAATGTTGAAGGTTCTTATTTTTGAGGGAGATTCTTATAGACTTTAAATTGATTGGCAGTTTATTGAACAAATACCACAGTCTGTTTACGCGGACTATTGAGTTACAATTTGAAGCGTTTGATTTATTTTTCGTTTTAGATTTCTTGAAAGAAAGAAAGAAAGAAAGAAAAAATATTTATTTGGAACACTTAACTTAACACTAAACAACAATAACTTAAAATTACTCATAGCTAATTGTGTCCCAAATGGGTCTCCACTCAGCATATACTTCTCTTCTTGTACTTTCGCGTTGCAACCATTACAAATCTATTTTTTTTCAGCAAAGGAGTAATCATAACTGTGACTGGGGTACATGTGACTGTCACATGGATATGTCTGGGTAATAATGTGAAGTTGAAATGGATTGCCAACGCCACTACGCCAGCACTGAAGGAGCACTTTAATAAACCTTACAGCGTGAAGCGAATGTTGCAGGTATGCTTTTTCCTCCACCTTACAGAAGATCGTAGCCAAATAGCATTGGTCTCGGCCATGTTGTGTTCCTACGGTGAGTAAGGTCTCCAGAGCTCCACTTGGGGGGGTTGGGAGGGTTGGCAACGCGTGAGTGATACCCCCGGTATTGCAAACGTCTATAGGCTACGGTGACGGCTTACCATCAGGTCGACCGTATGCTTGTTTGCCACCTGTTGTATAAAAAAAAAAAAAAACTCCCACCCGCTCCCACCCAAAAGTAAGAAAAATATTATTTGGCAGAATGACTTTACAAACACAAGTAACAAGAATTAATAATGTATACTTAGGTGCTACAATTCTACCAAAAATATCTCCGCACAGCTATTGCCAAAATGAAGGATGCTTTTTTTATATCACAAAGGTGGCAAACAAGCATACGGTCGGCCTGATGTTAAGCAGTCACCGTAGCCTGTAGACGCTTGCAATACCCAAAATATATAAATTAATTGCTCACCTATAACAAAGGTGATTTTTTGCCGTTACGGAACCCACGGGACCCTAGAAACCTTTTTGGTGCTGATTTTCATTTGGCTCCTATTTCCTTTTCACTTGTAGATAATGCGAGAAGCGGCGTGTGACTTTTTCCCGGATTTCGACGCATATAATCATATTGAGGGGTCTTGTCAAAAAGAGTGGGCTTCTGAACGCCATAATTACCACGCCATGGCATTTTTGTCACGATCCTACAACTTCCAATGGAGCAGGTAAAGTTTCTATTTTTATATATAGCTATCTGATTTTTTTTTTATAAAAAAAAACGTGCGGCACTCTGTGACTGCCGCGGTAAAGCTACTGCATAGTAGCGGGCTCGAACTCACTCGTGGACGCGCCCAAAAAGCACGCTGTCTCACCTAGCATCGTGTCTAAAAGAGATAGAATCAGTTATGAGCAGTTAGCAGCTTACACGCATACGTCTAGTAGCACGCACATAAACACCGTGCCGAAGTCTGCCGAACTGAAACGACGTTAGACGATGCACGGCTTTCAACACCGCGCGGAGTGGGGGGTGTTAAGTGTCGTTTTCGTTACTGAACTACACTGAGCTCACCATCAAACAATATTATGAACAACAATAGTCAAGACAAGACTAGTTTTTAAGAGAGGTAGGGCACAGCGGATAATCCGCTCAAATCGGAGCAGCCCGTCTGGGGAAGGACCTCCACCTTACAGAAGATCGTAGCCTAATAGCATTGGCCTCGGCCATCATGTTATGTTCCTGTGAGATAAGGTCTCCAAAGCTCCACTTGAGGGGGTGTGGAGAGTTGGCAACGCGTGAGTGATGCCCCCGGTATTGCAAGCGTCTATAGGCTACGGTGATGCTTACCATCAGGCGGGCCGTATGCTTGTTTGCCAACTTTGTGGTATAAAAAAAAAATAAAAAAAAAGACAATCAGAAATTTGTTTTTCCAGATGGAATTCCTCGGTTGGTACTCGAACCATTATTTTGCAATTGAGGGAGGCAGTTGATAAAAAGAGAGAGGTAAGTACTTACATAGGGTTACTACAGATCGAGACAAGCCCATCACACATTCCCACCGCTGTATCTTCTGTATAGCCAGGATCAACAACGGCGACCTCAGATTGACAAAAGCAATGAAGCTTATTGACGTCACGGGGGAGAAACTACAGCTGTCTTGGAACTCAGAGCGAATTTAATCAGAAAGAAATAAGAGGGAACGAAGCATTTTGAAATGAGTAACCCGGCTAATTTGGATATGTGATACGCGTCTGATAAATTCACAATAACAACCTTTTTTTTAATTTGGTTAGCTTGTACAGTCAAGAGCCAGGTCGACCTTTATTACATAATGGACTTTGTACCATTCTTAAGTTCTATGACATGAGCCAAAATTGTACTTGCAAGTCTAAAGCTCGACGTGCATCTGACTGTACATACAGTGCAGGTTACACGATCGAATGTGACCAAAAAAACTCATTTACTCCATCGGCGCGAACAGACGGCGCGAACAAACATCTGTGCAGCAATCGCGGTAGTGCGGGGCGCCCGGGGGGCGGCTAAGAACTAGCAAGCCACTGAGTGAAGTGCCGGCGTGTCTATACGTAGTAATAATAGCTCAATGTACTTATTTATGTAAAAGCTAAAAGACTTTTTTTGTCATTTTACAGGGAAAATTTCAATTGTTGTATGTGACTCCCCAACGAGCTACAATCTTAAAATGCAACGAGACCTCGCAAGAATACGATCCAACTCCTATGAAAGGGTTAGGGGTAAGTGTAACCAGTCAACAAACTGTGTTTACAAAAACACATGTAGCATAAGGTCATCTGGGTTATGACTACTACAGGGGCACAGATAATTATAATACTACCAGTTAATCAACATACATGTGTGTATGAGAAAAACTGTACAGTTTGTACGATATTCGGCACTACGAAAACTGTCTTAAACAGTAAACTGTACCGTCTAATCGTAACGATTTTTCGTAACGTGTATAGCAGCCATTAGACAGTAAATTAAACGTAATATTCTAAGTACGACCTCCGTGGCGTAATGGTTACCATGCCAGACCGACACCCAGTAGGTCCCGGGTTCGATCCCCGGTCGGGTCATGATTGAAAAACGAACTTTTTCTGATTGGCCTCGGGTCTTGGATGTTTATTTATATATGTATTTGTTATAAAATATAATATCGTTGAGTTAGTATCCCATAACACAAGTTTCGAACTTACTTTGGGGCTAGCTCAATCTGTATGAATTGTCCCTATATATTTATTTATTTATTTATATTAAGTTTAAGAATTTTTGCTTATAGATCGATTTATTAAGTTCACAAAGTATGTTAAAATTTGCTAATTGTTCCTATAATCTAAAAGAACGACTTACAGTCTGACCCATGTTTCTTTTATATTCGTGAAAAAGTTTACATAAGTACACCACGTCCATCTACCATCCTATCGTAGGTAATTAACTAAATATTCATTATTTTATTTTCAGTTCTATCCCGACCTATTTACACTAAACATGTCATATGGATCGGTGGATGCTCGCCGTACAACCTTCAACATGAAATATAGGCTCGTGGAGACAGTCTTTGATATGCTGCAAGAACTAAAACTGTCCAGTTTCTCCTAATAAAGAATGTTGGAAATCAAATTTTGTTTAATTTTTGTTTGCAAGAGTTCCAAAAATGAAAGTATTTTTTTTATCTTTTGATCAATCGCAAAGTTCCATATAACATAGATCACCATCGTTGCTGGTGTGGTTATTGGCAAAGACTCAGAAATTCGAATGCAACTCAGAACGGCAACGATGATTGGCATCTCACTTATTTTTGAGTTGATGAGTATTTTATCACATTAAATATAGTTAACATTTGCTTAGTTTTCTGTTGATCAACATATTTTTTTATAGCATCATGTTTTGTATAGTATTTTCTGTCAAAATTAATAGTGATTGCCAAAAATTATGAGAAGAAGAAGACGATAACAAAACGCGATTTAGCAAAATGTCAAATCAAATGTGATGTGAGATTCCCGCTGAACTGAAAACTTTTTATTTTACCTAAAAATTTACTTTTCTTTTATTAAAATTATGGACTCGGTTCATAATTTCGAAGAATTATTAAAACAGAGAGCCAATAAACAGTTACCAAAGTTATATAATAGTGAAAATGTAAATAAAACAAATCGTACAAATTTTTGTCAAAAAGATGTAATTTCGAGAGTTAACGCGCAAATAAAAGCAATACAGAGCGCCGATTGTGTTAATAAAAAGAAATGTGTTAATAAATACCAAATTAAGAGTAGGAATAGTGAGTTTTTACCAGTGAATATGTTGAAAGTATCTGAAGAGGTAAGTCATTTCATTTAACATCAGAAAGCCTTCAAAAATCCATTTCTGGGCTAGTGCCTTCTTTCGACGCCATCCTTTCCTATCACTAGGCAGATCCAAGATCAGAGTTCCCATAAGACTAATATTGGCAACATAATGTCTATTTGAACATAAACTCTTTCAGATGATGCGAAGGTCAGAAAGTCAGGGAAAAGTAATTGTACATCTTTGCGTCACTTGCAATGAGTGGCACTTGCATGGATTAGTTGTTAAGTAGAGTAAACAATAAGAACAGAAAAAATCCCAGATTTTTATTCATTTTAATAAGAAAGGTTAAACTACACCGATGTAACAAGCCTCGGGAACTACTCTTCTCTCTTTTTTTATACCAGGTGGTAAATAAGCATACAGCCCGCCTGATAGTAAAACCAAACTAACAATAAAAACTAAAATTACGCATTAAAAAGACATGGTCCCTGTGGCAGGGTGCCCAAAATGCTAGCAGCGTTACCTCGCTGAACAGCGATAAAGATCCGAGTATACTTATATTTACTTTGACTGAATATCAGACTGAGTTTTTTTTTTATTTCCTTTTAATGTCATACAGCAGACAAACGAGCAAGCGGGCCACCTGATGGAAAACGGTCACCGCCGCCTATGAACATCAGTAACACCAGGGGCGCTACCCACGTGTTGTCCACCAAGGGGGTTGGATGAAAGGAAGGAGGAAGGGAAAGAAGACGGGGGAAAGGGGATAGGGAAGGAGTTGGGCTTCCGGATCTCTCACTCACCAAACGAAACGCATTGCTGCTTCACGTCGATATTCTGTGAGAGGGTGGTACTTTCCTGGTCGAGCAAGCCCATTTCATAATATTTGCTCTACCACTCCAAAAATTTATATTTAATTATCTTTATTGACCTGGAATTGGTTGACAACAGGCGAACTTAATGCTATATGCATTCTCTACCAGTCAACCACAAAAGTGCACAAAAATCCCGATCTTGTAAACAAATGGTTGGCGGTGAAAAGGTAAATGTGTATGTGAACTCGGAAATGCTTTTAAAATCAGTCACACACACATTAACAATGTGAAGCACGCCTTAACAGCATTTATAGGCGAGTGTTCTTCGTGAAATAGAACATCTGTAATCTTGGCAAACCCATTTTAATTTTAAATTGATATAGTATTTTTTTTATAGGTACAACAGAAAAAGAACAAATTCGATACCCAATTGGAGTTGAATACTGAATTAATATATATTATTGAAAACCCTGAAGTTGCTTGCAATGGTATTACACAGGAGTTTAACACATCTTTTGATAATGAACCTAATGTAGGAAATAGAGTTGAAAATGAAATAATTAATGACATTAATCCAAAAATAAATAGTGAAACTTCAACAGATAGACTTAAAGATGTTCACAGTCCAAATAGAAACGGAGAAGACGTGAAACAAGGTTCAGGAGACACATCGGTGGGAACGTGTGGTGGGCTTGTCCCCGAAAAATATATAGAATTAAGACAAGATGATGATATTAATTCGAAAATAAACAAAGAAACGTTATTAGATAAGCTTAAAGATGTCCAAAGTTATAACAACGCAATAGAAGATAAATATATAGAAATAACAGAATTAAGACAAGAGAAGATTACAGAAGGTTTTGATGCTAAAAACAAATTTACTAAAACGTCTAATAATGTTGAAGACACTGTAAATAGTAATTTAGAAGAAATTACAGAACTAACACAATTTAATATGAGTAGCAATAACGTAGAATGGTATCATGCAAACAATTCTTCTAAAACACAAAATTACGTTGAAGATTATGTTGATGATAATATAGAAATAAGCAATAAAGATGCTACAGAATATGTTGATGCGAAAAACAATTGTCCTAAAACAAATGATAATGAAATTGATTTACAAGATTTTAATACAGACATTAGTCCAAGTCCAGTGCTTAATATAAATAAAGCACACAAAACACTAACTAGTCCTTTCCTAATCTGTAATCTTGATTCGTTTGAAAAATTCGAAGAAATAGCCATACCTATTGTTGAAGAGACAAATGATATGAAAAAGGCGAAATATTTAATTAATTCACAAATTATTGGAAAAGAATTATTTATACAGACAGACAGAATAGATAAAGCAGAACAATTAAGTCCTGTGTTACAGGTTAATAAAGAAAATACAAAGAAAGGTAATTTACTTTTAGACGATATAACTAATTTAGAACTAATTAAGAATTGTAAGACGTTTGAAAATGAAATCTTATTATGTAATAAGGATAATTTGATTGAAAAAACTTTTAAAGAAACAAATATAAATGCAGACCTCGACAAAGTTCTTGACCATGAAACTAATGCAGAAACTTCTAAGATTGAAAATGAAATAAGTATTAATAATAAAAAAAGGATTCCAAACACTAAACTAACAGATAAATCACATCTTAATAAAGTTATTGACGTCAACACAAATTTTGAAACTTCCAAAACTTTTGAAGATGAAATTTTATTTAGCAGTGATGAAGAGCTTGATAGGGAAGAATTTAATGATGTACCATTAACATGTGCTTTAGAAACATCATTTTATAATGAATCTGACGTATTAGACAAAACTATGTTTGTTGGATTCCAAACGGCTAGTAATAGATCTATACAGATATCTACAGAATCATTCACAAAAGCTAAAAGTATTCTAGATCTTGAAATAGATGTGAGTCTAAAGGAATTGGTTGATAAATGTGATAGTTTTAAAGTTACCAATAATGTAATCGCTAAAGATACTTCTCAAGTTAACAATAGAACGTGTGACGATGATTTATACGCTATGGATGAAGATAATACTTCAAAAGTGATAGATAGAGATAAGGAAAATCCTAAAATTAACAAAACTCTTGATCGTTTCAATATGGTTATGGATAATTTTGGTGGTAAAATTGATGAAAATCTTGATCTTTTGCATAATGTTGATGAGTTCCAAAGTGCTTGTGATAAAAATATCAATAATGAAAATTTTAACGATGTTAAATCAGTTTTACAGAGTAATAATAATATTGGACTAAACAATGAAAGTCTTAGTAAAGCTAAGTCTTCAAAAGACATTGTAAATGTTGGAGAAAGTGCAGATTTAAAGAAGCATTTAAATGATATCTTTAGAAGTCCGTGTAGTAAATATCATTTTAATAAGCCCAGAAAACTGGATGGTTTTAAAACGGCAAGTAATAAAAATATTGTTCTATCTGACAAAGCGTTGGCTAGATGTAAAAGAGTTTTCCAAGATATTGATATAGATGAAGATTTTAATGACGAAACTTCTGATCGTAAACGATTAAAAACTTTTGAGAAAAACGAAATCGGTTTGAATAGTTATGATTTAGCAAGTGGTATCGATAACATTAAACAAGTTAATATCGGTAAAGACAGAGATAAAAATGCTACATTTGATATGAATTTCGAAAAAGGCATCAATACAGAAAATGAGTTTGAGAAAGAATTAATCGATTTGAATTTAACGAAGATTGATATAGAATCGAAAGGTAATATCGATAAAAATATCGGTAACTTAAAAAAATATATCGATACTGAAACAGTAACTACTGAGACAATCGATTTGAATTTAACTAAAATTGATGAAGATATTTTAAAGGAGTTTGAAGGCGAAATGTTTTTTGATGAGAAGAAAAATATTGGTTTTAAAACTGCCAGTAACAAAAATATTAAGATTTCTAACGAAGCATTAGTTAAAACTAAAAATATGTTTGATGATATAGTTACTGATATATCAGAAACTGGAGATTATTCTAGTGATAGACCAGAAACTAACCTAGATGATTCCAAAGATGGCGGACTACAAAATAAATTGTGTGAAAATAATGTTAATTCTAATCTTAATTACATTGGTTTTAAAACAGCGAGCAATAAAAATATTAATATAACAAAAGAAGCATTGGATAAAATAAGAAATATATTTCATGATATTGAGTTTACTGATTTGGAAAATCAAAAATCTGATAATCATGTTATTAGTAGCTCAAGAACAACAGTAAAAAGTGACAAATTTGGTTTTAAAACTCCAAAAATACCTGAAAATGTTGTATTTAATAAAGTTAATAATATAAGTTATTCGAGCGAAACAACTGCTATTAGTATAGAAAATACAGTTACTGAAGAACGTAGGAATAAACTAATCTGTGACATTGGTATTAAAACTCCTAAAGTACTTAAAGATGTAGTATCTATAAACACTACTGATGCTTCAAACAAAGAAGAGAAAACTAATTTAGAAAAAGTAATTACTGAATACAAAATAGAAGATTTCAATCAACCTTTTATTGGGTTTCAAATAGCTAATAATAATAATAAAATAACAATTTCCAAAACAGCTTTAGCTAAGACGGCGAATATATTTCATGATATTGATGCAAATTATGCTGAAACGTCAAATAACAAAGAAGATAACAGAGAAAGTATTATAGTTATTCACGATAGAAAACTCAGTGAAGAATTTAATTTAGAATTTGATAGTAATGTTCAAGAAGATTTATCTTCTAATACTAGTGCTAATAAAGTAGCAAGCGGAGAGTTCATGAAGGAAGCAAGTAGAGGTTTTGAAGATTTAACTAATAGTAATAAGGAAGTAAGTAGAGACATAGGCTTTGAAAACGAGGCAACGAATAAAATCAATAATATAACTAGTGAAAAAGTGTTTATAGGTTTTCACACGGCAAATAATAAGCCTGTAACAATAAGTGATGCTGCTTTAGCTAAAAGTAAAACAATTTTTGAAGATTTGTATGATAAAAATATTGAAGATAATGCAGATGATGTTTCTGATAAACTGACATGCGAAAACGATTTTATAGGCTTTCACACGGCTAGTAATAAGCCTGTAAAAATATCTGATAAAGCTTTAGCAAAAAGCAAATCTATTTTTGAAGATTTTGATAAAAATGAAAAAGATAATTTACAAAGTAACACTTTAACAACTGGAGCTTTTAAAGGCTTTCACACGGCAAGTAATAAGCCTGTAAAAATATCGGATGCAGCTTTAGCAAAAAGTAAAATTATTTTTGATGACTTTGATAAGGCAGAACAAGATAATTTACGACATAAGACTTTGGCAAGTGGAGCTTTTAAAGGCTTTCACACGGCAAGTAACAAGCCTGTAAATATATCGGATGCAGCTTTAGCAAAAAGTAGAACTATTTTTGAAGATTTTGATAGGAAAGAACAAGATAATGTACAAAATAATACTTCACCTAGTGGAGCTTTCAAAGGCTTTCACACTGCAAGTAACAAGCCTGTAAAGATATCTGATGAAGCTTTGGAAAAAAGCAAAACTATTTTCGAAAATTACTCACATGAAAGAACAGATTCTTTGATTGAAAACAAGAAGAAGGTCAATAATGATTTGGCAAGTGAAAGACATTATAAAGATATGCCTATTTCAAGCTGTGAAAAGTTTGAGGTTTCTGAACTTTCTAAAATTGGAAATAAGAAGAATAAGAGTATAGTTAGCTTCAAAACTGCTAATAATAATAAAGTCTTAATATCAGAAGATGCTATTATAAAAAGTAAAAAGATTCTACATGATTTTAGTACAG
Organism: Endotricha flammealis; assembly: GCA_905163395.2. Classification (NCBI taxonomy): domain Eukaryota; kingdom Metazoa; phylum Arthropoda; class Insecta; order Lepidoptera; family Pyralidae; genus Endotricha; species Endotricha flammealis. Next base: position 2,234,819 of record LR990882.1, on the reverse strand, counting down.
ATATAGAAAATAATTCTTTTTGTGGGTTTCAAACAGCTAATAATAAGAAGGTTGCAGTTAGTGAAGATTCTTTGAGAATTAGTAAAAGTCTACTAAACAACGCTTCAAATAGAGATTCTGAAAATGTAACGAAAAGTACAATAAAAATTGAAGCTATTAATAATAGTACAATTAATTTTAAAACTAAAATAAATAAAATAAATGAAAATATAAAAGAACAGAACAGAGAACTTAAATTCGAGCTTAATGAAAAGGCTTTAAAAGATAATTCTGAGCTTTTAGACACAAATATAATAAACTTTGAGGAAGGTGATCCTAGATCGAATATTTCTGAGCTTAATAAAGAAGCTGCAGTCAATCCAGAAAAGCTTATAGACACACAAATAATGCATAATTTTGAAGAAGCTTTGAATACAGAAGACTTTCTAGCTACACCTAAGCTTAAAAGATCTGCAAGCCCAATTTTATCTTGTAGTAAGATCAAAAAACGTAAATTTACAACTCCATATACAAAAAGAAATATATGTACTGAAGTAAAAATACATACTGTTACAGAAAACGAATATTTCGATTTAAATTATAAGAAAAACAAAATTTTCAAATTGATAGATTTAAAACATAATATAAAAGATGATAAATTCAATATAAATTATGATGATTTGTTAAATTTTGAATTTAATGACCATAGAAATGATATCGATGGATCTAAATTCACAATAAATGATATAAAAGATTATTTCTTAAAGTTAGTTAATAAGAAATTGATACCAAACAACTGGTTAGAAAATCATTTACAATTGATATTATGGAAGTTAATAAGCTATGAAATGAGATTTGAATGTCTGAATAACATATGTACTGTGTCAAATGTGTTGAAGCAGCTGTATTATAGGTATAACAGAGAACTATATAACGCAGAAAGACCAGCCATAAGAAAGATCTTAGAAAGAGATGACGTAGCATCAAAAATTATGGTTTTGTGTGTCGTCAAAATTGATGGCAGGGATAATGAGTAAGTATTTTATAAACTTTATTATATACCAGCTGTTCCTTCGCGTGGTTGTCGAAAACACTATCGCGATATGAATAATTTTCCCCGTCTTTGCAACATTTTTCACTGATGCTTCGCTTCTATTTATTGCAGCGGAATTTTACATAGCTTAAATGGATAGTCCATTTACACACATACAACACAAAAATAATTTTTCAATTCGAACCAGTAGTTCCTGAGATTAGCGCGTATTTTTATACCACAAAGTTGGAAAACAAGCATACGGCCCGCCTGATGGTAAGCATCAACGTAGACGCTTGCAATACCGGGGGTATGATTCACGCGTTGCCAACCCTCCCAACCCCCCCAAGTGGAGCTCTGGAGACCTAACTCACTGTAGGAACACAACATGGCCGAGACCAATGCTATTTGGCGTCGATTTTCTGTAAGGTGGAGGTCCTTCCTGCAAAAGTATTTCTTGTAAATCTAATAAAATAAGTTATATTATTTATGTTTTTTTTTTCAGTACTGCCAGCACACCAGAATTACTGCTTACAGACGGTTGGTACTGCATAAAGGCGTGTATAGACAAGATGCTAACGAAATATGTGAATAATGGTAAAATAAGAGTTGGTATAAAGCTAGTTACACACGGTGCGGAGTTGTTGAATTGTGAACAGGGCATCGCTCCTTGGGAGGTGAGTCTTATGATAGAGTGATGTGATAGGATTTATAAATAGTCTAGCTAGTCCTAGCACATTCCAAAACCATTCCTATACTAGTCGCCAACACGGCTGAGGCGCGCAGACGTAAAACGAAGTTCGAAAGTCATTCTTAATACTCAATGCATAATGATAATCGATTTTCAATTGTTTTATATTACTGTGAGCCCAATTTTTGTCGCGTACTATAGCAAATAATAATTTATTTTTTTTAAATTTTCCTAAATATTTTATATTTTAGGATACTTCATCAGTTAGACTAAAACTCTTTGGGAATTCATCGCGGCGCGCGCGCTGGGACGCAAGACTCGGTTACCATGGCAACGGCGCCATCTTGTCACAACTGTCATCTGTCAAAGCTGATGGCGGGAAAGTGTCGAAACTGAAAGTGTTTGTCACGAGGGTCTATCCACCTCTGTATGTTGAGAAATTCGAAGATGGCAGTACAGGTATGCTATTTTAAAAGTGTATTTTTTTTTTCCATTTAACCGTATTATAACGTCGAACGGTTATTCTCCACGATCTAGTGGGCATAGCCATGATTTTGTTAAGAGGGCATTCTGCTGAATTCAGACAAAGAAAAAATCAAAACTAATAATATTTATGGCAATACCGCAGAATAATAAATAGTATGGCAATACTAATTAATATTACGATCTTTGAATACTTCATACTCCGTCTAATTTCTTTCTGATTAAATTCGTTGTGAGTTCCAAGACATCTGTAGTTTTCTCCCCCGGGACGTCAATAAGCTTCATTGCTTATTGTCAATCTGAGGCCTCCGTTGTTGATCCTGGGTCTACTACAGGAGACACAGCGGTGGGAATGTGAGGTGGGCCTGTCCTGAATTTCAAAGTCCTAATTTTGTTTTTCAGTAACAAGATCAGAGAGATTGGAGCATATTTATCAGATGAAATATGAATCAGACAGGCAAGCGGTCATGGAGAAGCTGTATGAAGAGGTGGAGAGGGAAATGTCAGATGAGGTACAATCAGTTTTAATTATATGTTTAAAAGATGGCATGAATAAATGGTGTGCAAGCCTTAATTTTTTTTTATACCACAAAGGTGGCAAACAATCATACGGCCCGTCTGATAGTAAGCCGCCGTAGCCTATAGACGCTTGCAATACCGGGGTAACACTCACACGTTGCCAACCCTCCCAACCCCCCCAAGTGGAGCTCTGGAGATCTTACTCACCGTAGGAACACAACATGGCCGAGACCAATGCTATTTGGCTACGATCTTCTGTAAGGTGGAGGTGCTTCCCCAGACGGGCTGCTCCGATTTGAGCGGATTATCCGCTGTGCCCTACCTCTCGTAAATACACAGTAATCCAGAGTTAAGTTTGTGACGCTGTATAGACGAAGATTTTTTTATGGCATCTATCAAAATTACTTAAAATACAACATTAAACACTTTGTTTTTCAGGAACCACTCGAATCTCAAGTGGATTATAATAAATTGAATTTGGATAGTGGTTCTCAAATTGCCAAATTAATGAAAATCTGTAAGGAATCATCACAATTTAGGGTAAGTAGCTGGCAATAAAATGTAACTTAGCTCATGAGTACCGTATACCGTATATCAGTCTGTTACCTCTTCACGATAAAACCGCTAAAGTGGTGAGATGTTTGGTATGGGTATAGTTAGACATAAGAGTTTTATCCCAGAAATTTGCCCCTAAAGCGGTGGAAAGTGGGATGACTTTTTTTTATGGAATCATAACCTACCATCATCATCAGAGCTACAAGAAGTCCACTTCTGGACATAGGCCCAAACGATTCCAGTATGACAGTCTGGTCAGCGGCTTGTATTCAGCGAGTTTCTGCAACTTTTCTCACGTCAAATCTTAGTTATAATGTTCTGAAGGGGGGGGGGGGGGGGGGCATCTTTTGCCTATAACGAAAAAAAAATATATAGGGACAAATCACACAGATTGAGCTAGCCCCAGAGTAAGTTCGAAACTTGTGTTATGGGATACTAACTCAACGATACTATATTTTATAACAAATACATATATAGAAAAACATCTAAGAAAATCAGAAAAAGTTTCTTTTTCATCATGACCCAACCGGGATTAGAACCCGGGGCCTCCTGGGTGGCGGTCCGGCATGCTAACCATTACGCCACGGAGGTCGTCAATTGATGCGGTCGTGTGTAACTGCTAGTAACTATGTAATTATATAAATTTCTGTATATAATGTATCACTACATAGTATAAAACAAAGTCGCTTTTTCTGTCCCTATGTCCCTATGTCCCTTTGTCCCTTTGTATGCTTAAATCTTTAAAACTACGCAACGGATTTTGATGCGGTTTTTTTTAATTGATAGAGTGATTCAAGGGGAAGGTTTTAAAGTATCATACATTCCAAAATTCCCACGGGAAAGCGGGATACACGCAAACGAAGTTGCGCGGGTTTCGCTAGTTAAGTATAAAATAATCACATTACAGGCCAACTTAACGACTTCACAAAAGAGATTACTTACCGACCACACAGAGAAGAGCCGTCATAAAGTACTGCAGGATATACAAACTAAAGTTCGCAGTAAAATGGTTAACGCTGGTTTGACGGTAGTAAGAAATGTAGTACCACTGTTAAAAGTAAGAGTTGTTGGTGTCGAAGAGAAGAACGGACGAGTGGAGATAGCTAAAGGTAATTATAAATATTGGGTTCGAATCCTGCGCTACGTAAATATTTAAATTTGGGTGCATGATCATGTCAGAATTTGGTCTGGTAGTTTTTTATTCATTATTAGCTTCTCCCCGCGGCTTCGCTCGCGTTAATTTTATGACATAGATCTCGTTTGACAAAAAACCCATAGCGCGACTTGTGGCGCCATCTGTTGGCCGATACAGCGCCCTCTATAGTAGAAAAATTATTTTCCCATTGGGACGACATACTTTCACGGGATAAAAAGTAGCCTATGTTGGGCTCCATGCCCCTAACAATATGTATGCAAATTTTCATAATGATCGGCTGCTTAATCAAGCCGTGAAGGAATAACAAACAAACAAACTCACTTTCTCATTTATAATATTAGTAAGGATATTAGTAAGGATAGTAAGGATAAGGATAGGTGTTACGTGTACCGTGTACGGTTTATTGACAAAAAAATATATTTATGTATATTTATCAGCAATCTAGTACCCATAGTACAGTTAACTAATGGAAGAAGTGAACAGGGTTAAGGCGTGGTCCCACTGCTGCGCACGCTGTGCACGGACACGTGGGCCACGTGGCCCATTACAGCTGCGTGGATGACTACGTGGGTCTACGTTTCCACAGCGTGCGCAGCGATGTGCACGCTTTGTGGAACAAGCTGTGTACCGCATTCACTGCGTGCATGGCGTTGACAGCGTTGAGCTACGTTGAGCAAGCCACGCGTGTATCAATGACGTCACTTGATGGTTAACGTGTCCGTGTGTTGCAGTGGAAACAATCACGTACATCCTCTTGCAAAGCAAAGCTTAACACACGTGCGTAGCCTCTCCGTGCGCAGCAGTGGGACAGCGCCTTAAAGAGCTCAACAAAGATTTTCATGTCCACGATATTTATATTTATTTATATAGGGTGAAATTTCAAGGGGTTGCCATTTTTAAAAATAAGCTCTTTATACTATATTTAAATATGACTTCATCGTAATCATATTTATTCGTAGTATTTTTTGGAAAACATTAACTTGAATGTGGCGGTCCTTTCAATAAAGCCGAAAAGCCGGGCTTGTCCTACAATACGCAAATAATATTAAAAAAAAATGCTTTTTACGCCAATCGATTAAGCTCCTGATTCTTAGTCACTCCTCATAAAATGGCAGCCCCTTGAAAAGTCTGTATATTTAAAGAGTGTAATTAAATTAAAAATTAAAAAAAACCCCCGACCCAAAGCCTCTAAACAGAAATTAAATAATAATTATGTACCCCCTACTCGACCTTTTAATTCTATGATATAATATTTATATTAGTTAAAAGTAGTTAGTCATAATACTTCCAAAGCATCATCCCGTCGGGGGACCGCTAAGTAAAAATTTATTACTAGCTGACAATTTGATATCTACCTACTGTCTATTAGTTAACGTACCTACACAGTTATGTTTAAATGTCTATAGCGGTCCCCCGACGTGATGATGCTTTGGAAGTATTATGACTAACTACTTTTAACTAATATAAATATTATATCATAGAATTAAAAGGTCGAGTAGGGGGTACATAATTATTATTTAATTTCTTTTTAGAGGCTTTGGGTCGGGGGTTTTTTTAAATTTTTAATTTAAGTTTTATTTGGCGTTTTTTATAGTTTCGTTCCTATTTTTTTATTCTAATCCTCCAATATTTTTTTATAATCTAAAATCCAGTCCAATATTTTTTTATAATCTAAAATACGGACTAAATATAATGTAATTATTTTGACCCTGGAAACAACCCTATTGCGGTTTACGATTTATGACGTATTAAAAAAAACCACTGACTAGATCTCGTTTAAACAAATTTTCGTTGGAAGATTGCATGGTATTGTACATCAATTTTTTTAGTTTTATAATTCTCTTATTTTAGAAGTTACAGGGAGGGGGGAGGGGGGGGGGACACTCATTTTATCACAGTTTAGAAAAAAAATATTTTAGAAACCTCAATATCATTTTTAAAGACCTATCCATAGATACCCCACACGTATGGGTTTGATGAAAAAAAAAAATTTTTAGTTATGGCGGAATATCATAGATAGTCATATTAGTCATCCAGCTTCATCATCAAACCGTGGTTACCATCCTGCACCAAAATTCTCGTCAATACGGATCAAACGAGCCCAAACTCGATGGGGTTATGTCGTGTAATTACTATGTTCCTATGGCCACCTTTCAGCTCCATCATGAGACCCTGGTTACCATCTGGCACCAAAGTACTCGTTAAAACGGATCAAACGAGCCCAAACTCGATGGGGTTATATCGTTTAATTACCGAGTTCCTATGGCCACCTTCCAACTCCATTATCAGACCCTGGTTACCATTTAGCACCAAAGTACTCATCAAGACGGATCAAATGAGCCCAAATTCGATGGGGTTATGTCGTTTAATTACCGAGTTCCTATGGCCACCTTCCAACTCCATTATCAGACCCTGGTTACCATCTAGCATCAACGTACACATAAACACACGTCAAACTTATAACACCCCTCTTTTTGGGTCGAGGATAAAAAAATACAGCACGATAGCAATAAACATTAAATATGACGAGCGAAGCCGCGAGCCCAGCTAGTGAATTATACCTATAAATTAACTATTCAGTGAGACCATTCCAATGAGCCCAAACTCGATACATCTGCTGTGATTTGACGAGGAGTTGAGTATACTGCAGGTTCCAGATGATGCTGCAGCATCAGATCAAGTTTACCATATTCTTACAATATCATGACAGTAACAGTATACCAAATTTCAAATCGATCCAAACAGTGGAAGTTGTTTATTTCCCTTCATCAACTAGAAAAGAGCTGATTATCTTCAAACGGCTGAGCAGATTTTTTTTATTCATAGCTAAGAACACTCTTGATCAAATTAGCTCTCAAACGAAAAAAACCGCATCCAAATCGGACCATCCGTTTGGATGCTACGATGCCACGGACAGAATTACAGATACACAGATACACAGATACACTCATACACACGTCAAACTTATAACACCCCTTCTTTTTGGGTCGGGGGTTAAAAATAGGCTTATTTAAACAAAAATATTTAATTTGACTTTTTTTTGCAGCTCTCCTATCAATATGGAAACCTAATGACGCATTATCGGAAATAATCACAGAGGGCGCTTGGATCGAAATAAGGAATGTAGTACCCACTGCACTAAGGTGAGATAATTTAGATTACAATCAAAAATAATTTATTCTGTGGATCCTCGCGGGCACTTAGACACGTCTTTTACAATGAAAAAGTAGGTAGTAATATAATTAACCAATACAAGAAAGAGTGGAAGAAGAACGGCGTTTTTTTTATGACAGAGGAGGACAAACGAGCTATCAAATCACCTGATGGTAAGCAGTCACCACTGTCCATGGATATCCACGACTAGAAGATCTAGGATGCATTGCCCACCAAGAAAACAAGGAAGATGGGGGAAGGAAAGTGATAAAAGAAATAGAAAGTAGGAGGACTCCTCCGGTTCTCTCACTTATCGTACGAAACACAGCGGCATGTCACCGTTATTTCACGTCGATATTCTGTGAGAAGGTGGTACTGCCACGAGTCAGTCTATTTACGAGCCACTACCAGTTCATTAGTAGTGGCGTGGTCTACCACTGTAAAATAATGTACAAAATTATAATTTCAGATATTCCGAACTTCAATTATCAGCTGGCAGACAGACGTTGTTCAAAAAAACAACAGTTAAGGTGAACGACAAGTTTACACAAACACTTAATCGAATAAACTATCCGATTAAACAACTGAGACCTAATACGATTACAGATTATAACGAAATCGATACAATCGGTATTATATTCCATATTGAACCGAATAATCGCGATTTCCAAACGTTAAATCAATTTCAAAATGTTTATTTATCTGATGAAAATAAGAATTTTATTTGTATTAACTTCTGGGGGGGAATAAAAAAGTTTGGCTTCGAAAACATACTAGAAAGAGGACAGATAGTCGCTTGTATGAATTTGCAGAAACGCGCTGGCAACACCAGAAAAAATATACAACAGTACAGAGCTACTGAATTTACGTATTTCACGAAAACACCCAAAAATGTTGCCACAAGAAAAAATATTGATATGTTATCTAAAATAATTAATAATCAATTTCTAAAAGAATGTATGGTTTTGTATAATTATAAAACGAATGAATCGCCATATCGTTATTCGAATAATCGGTATAATAATATCGATTCTCCAAAAATACAAGATTTCAATTTATCTGGACTCGATTTCGATTCAACCTTTAAAGATACTGGCAATTCACCAAAAGAGCTATTACGAAAAAAGAAAATGAACGAAAAGATAGCGAAATTAAAAATGTACGGTGAACCACCACCATTATCCCCAATTAACATTATAAACATATCGAAAAACGCAACAAAATCATATAAAAGTCCGTTAATTAATAATGTTGCTATCGATAAAAATAATCCAAATGTTGCCACACTATATCAGAATGATTTAGAAAATTACAATCCGTTAAACAATGTTTATCATAGTACTGGTAACACAAAAGAATTATTTCAAAACGACAATTCGATTTGCAATAGTATCGACAGCGTTAGCGATAATAATGTTGCCAATGCGAAAAATAATTGTAATATAGTTTGTAGCCCAGTGTTATCAGTAAAAAGGATGTATAATAAAAATATTAATCCAGTAAAACTTAATTTTTGTGAAGAAATGGAAGTTGATCATTTTGCTGAGGAGTTTGATCCTAGTCCGCCATTGAGCTTAGATTAAGGAATTAACTATTAAGGGCCTTCTTTTTTAAATAAGCTCTATAGAACAATATAAAAATATGACTTTATCGTAATTATATTTATTAGTAGTATTTAAAAAAAAACATTAACTTGAAACAGTGGCGGTCCTTGCAATAAAGCCGAAAAGCCGGACTTGCTCTACTAAAATACGCAATATAATATGAAAAAAAAAAAAAATTTACGCCAATCGATTAAGCTCCCGAGTCTTAGTCCTCAAAAACTGGCAACCCCTTGAAAAATCATCTGTATTCTTCGATCATGAAGCCTGTATAGAATGGTGATTTAGTTACCGGAAGAATTTGAGGAGATTATTCTTTATAGTCAGCCAATGAAAGAGGTGAGCAGGACCGCAAATATCATTCAAGTTTTCTAAAAATAGCCTGAAGGGATTTACTCGAATTTTTATTTTTCAATAGTATACATATTGTACTCTGTATTTACAAAGTTGCATAAGGATGCTTACATTATTAGTATTAAATACTTTGTTCTTAGTTCTGCCCTACTCATCGATTTCATTGATTGATATTACAAAGTATTTTTTTAATACACTACTAGATGGCGCTGCTGTAATTATTTTTGTAACATAATAGAAACTACTGTAGAATTTATGTAAACGTGTGATCTTTGTTAATTATTTTTGTTTGTAAATATTGTAAAATAAATTAATGTTATTTTTTATATTTTGTTTTATTAATCCGCTTAAAAATGTGTTAAATTCTTACCGATCTTTTATGGCAAAATAGGACAACAAAAATCGGGGGTAAGAAATCAACTGCAGTCGAAGAGATTAAGACATACTGCAATGCTCCGTGGTGTCCCAACGCTGTGTCTCCTGTATAGCTAGGATCAACAATAGCGACATATTGACAATGAGCAATGAAGCATATTGACGTCCCGGGGCAGAAACTACAGCTGTCTTGGCACTCAACGAAATAAATTAGAGGAAGGAAGAGCACACGCGATTTTTAGCAATTCTATGGATACATTTAGCTGTCAAAAATGGCAAAATCTTATACTGCCGCTACTAAAAGTAGCTAGTTTAGCCGGGCCTTTAAAGGTTGAGAAATGGTTGCTCGTCTTTTTAATCTATCCATAAACACCATCATGGGAATAGTTCAAAACTATCAATCATACACGCGAAAATGTTAAAGAAAATTGCCAGCCTGGGAATTATACTGCGAATATAGATTTAGTGTATACCTACTAGCGTATAGATCGGCAATGGTTTGATTAAGGCGAGACCAAAAACAAAATACACTAGTGTGCGTGTAATGTACATGTGTGCAGTGTGCAAACAATATATCATTTTGTGGATTTTCCTTTTTGCTTGAGTAACATCCAGGCACTGCCACAGGTAACCATATTTAATCACGTCTAATTAACACCAAAACTACACATAAAAACCTTAAATTTTCTAAAAATAAGTGGGATTTGTTTTTAACACGACTGACGTCAGGCCGATACAAACCGATAGCGTGTATAGGAAGAAACGCGTATGCTATGATTTATCTCTTTTGCATTGCCAATCTAACGCTAGTATATAATAAATCTATGACTGCGAGGTACAATTTATTAATCTGTGCTACTACACACAAGTACACAACTATTACAAGTTAGGGAAGTTTTGAATTGGATTTAGGTCTTTGACACAACGCAAAGTCTTCAAAATGTATGGACCCAACACCATGAAAGGGCATCACACACACGCTGTTTTAACTATTGCTAGCTGAAAAAATGATTACTAAACTTGCAACACTACCTTTATTGTCATTTCAAGGTGACCTTCACAGTGAAACGAGTTTGACGTTTTCTAACCTACAAACTGCAAAATTATTTTATTTCGCTCGTCTACCCGTTGTAGACATGTATATTGTGGGCATATAAACGATAAATTATCATTTAATACTATAAATTGTGCATAAAAAGTTATTATAACTCGTTTACTGTGTACTTTTATGTGATAAAATTGTTTAAAAGTTTATAAAAGTGTCAACTGTCTCGTAGTTTTTAGAGGTAAGTAATCGTAATAATTACGTGTTTTCATTCAATCGGCGTGATTTATAAATAGACTGCTGTATCTATATGAGATTTGGGATATAGTAAACAAGTTATAGTAATATCCAACGATAAATATTCAACGTTATTCTGATAATGAAAACTTTTTCGTAATGTTTCGGCGTTGACTACCTACTAAATTGCTCTTTTATTTTTTTTAAATAACTGGCCAGTTTTTTATTGATTTTTTTTTCTTTTTGTGCCTTCGCTTCGGGGATACTTACAAAACAATTCTTTTTTGTTCTTTTCTTACTCTATAGAATCTAAATCTCAAAAATCTTACTAGATTTATTTAGAATATTTTTTTATATTGGCTTCTCATTAGTCTAGATGTTTGATTAGAAATCCCCATTAAAACTTAAGGTGATTCAACAAACCTAAGGATTTTATTTATATTTTTTTAGACCACTATGTAAAGTTATAATTTTTAAATTCTACAAAATTTACATAGCACCCCTGGTCCAAAAGTTAGGTTTAACCAACTTGTGTTATGGGTACCAGACTTGGATATATTATTGTAAAGGTACCTATACTTAAAATAAAATAGAAAACACCCAGACTCAAGAACAAACATAATATCTACTTACATAGAAAACAAAATAACATGGAGAGTGGAGTGGTAGAGCAATTATTATGAAATGGGCTAGCTCGACCGGGAAAGTACCACCCTCTCACAGAATATCGATGTGAAGCAGCAATGCGTTTCGTTTGGTGAGAGAGATCCGGAAGCCCAACTCCATCCCTATCCCCTCTTTACCCTCCTTTTTTCCCTTCCCTTCCTCCTTCCTTTCCTCCAACCTCCATGGTGGACAACGCTGGTAGGAAGGTAGCGCCCCGGGTGTTACTGATGTCTATGCGGCGATGACCGCTTTCCATCAGGTGGCCCGCTTGCTTGTTTGTCTACTGTATGACATAAAAAAATATCATAACAAATTTTCCCCGAGCAGGGATCTGGCACCAAAGGTACAACGCACTACCTTGCTGTCATTATATCTAGCTTCAATTTCTTTTTTTTTATTGAATTTCGAGATTCGAACCTGGGACCTCCTGTGTGGCGGTCCGGTGTGGTAACCATACCACGGAGATCGTCAAATGTGTGGGTCGTAATTGAGTGTGATGTGTGAATTGACTTATTTAATTTTTTTTTATAAAACTTATTTATTACAAAAAAAATGCCTGTTCAATTTTTACCTGTTCATTGCAGTAATATTATTACACTATTATGTTTATGTAAACTTGTGTTTCTGTCTGCCACACTTGACTGGTTTAATGGCTATTTTAAAAGCTATATTGTCCATGCAAATCACACGTCATACACGCGTTCGTCAAGACGCATTGACGTGATATAAACTAACGTAACTCGCGCAACTTCTTTTGCATATATCACGTGGGCTTTCCCGTGGGAATTTTAGAATGTAAAATATGTACGGCGGCCTCGGAAGATAGGAGGACCGTTTTAGAAAAAAATCGCTTGCACATCTTGTAAGCGTATTTTTTGTCAGCTCCGTCCTTTTCTTTGTTACCAAACGGGGTTTTTGTTTATTAGAGCCACATGTGTCCACTAGGATGTTGGATGTTGCAACCAAACATCGTCCTAAAGATGGTCCTGCTATCCTCGAGGCGACTGTACATAAAACAAATAAACCTCCCTCTTGAATCACTCTATCTATTTTTAAAAAACCGCATCAAATACATAGTTATAGGTCTAAGCATACAAGCATTTATGCACACAGCTCGACTTCATTTTTTACTTACGAGCTTTTTTGCCGGCGATTTCGTCCGCGTGAAGTTCCGGGCCCGTTCCCGTGGGAACCACATTGAATTTCGGGAAAAGCTATAGCCTATGTCACTCCCTGATAATGTAGCTTTCTACTGGTGACATAATTTTTGAAATCGGTCCAGTAGTTTCGGAGCCTATTCAATGCAAACAAACAAACAAATCTTTCCTCTTTATAATATTAGTATAGACTAGTGAACCTGCGTAACTTCGTTTGTGTGTATTTATTTATGCACCGCAACGACATCTATATCAGACTTTTGATCAAATCCTACGGGAATCGCGTACTTTTCGGGATAAAAAGTACCCTATGTGTTAATCCAAGGTATCAGCTACCTACACACCAAATATCATAAATATTGGTCCAGCCAATTGAGCGTGAAGAAACGAACATAAATAAATAAGTATTCTTGGACGAATCACACAACGCCATCTGGTCCCAAACTAAGCAACTATGCTTGTACTATGGGTACTAGATTGATAAATATACTTAAATACTTTTTTTTTGTAAATAAATACTTATTATACATAGTAAACACCCAGGCCAAGGCAAACAGACATGTTTAATGCACACAAATGTTTACCTTGAGCTGGAATCGAACGCGCGGCCCTCGAGATAAAGTGACCATTGCTAGCTACTCCACCACCAGGCCTGTCAAAATACACATAACTTTCGCCTTTATAATATTAGTAGGAGGGTAAAGAAGAAGAATTATAAATACACTAGCGAAACCCGCGCAACTTCGTTTGCGTGTATCCCGCTTTCCCGTGGGAATTTTGGAATGTATGATACTTTAAAACCTTCCCCTTGAATCACTCTATCAATTAAAAAAAACCGCATCTAAATCCGTTGCGTAGTTTTAAAGATTTAAGCATACAAAGGGACATACAGACAAAGGGACATAGGGACAGAGAAAGCGACTTTGTTATATAATATGTAGTGATTTTAACTTCATAGGAAACATTTTGATTGCTATATTTGAATGACTGGATAGGCGGTTTTTTTTAAATATAGTTACCACAAAGCCCGCAAATAAGCATACGGCCCGCCTGATGGTAAGCATCACCGTAGCCTATAGACACTTGCAATACCGGGGGTATCACTCACGCGTTGCCAACCCTCCCAACCGCCCAAGTGGAGCTCTGGAGACCTTACTCACCGTAGGAACACAACATGGCCGAGACCAATGCTATTTGGCTACGATTTTCTGTGTAACGTGGAGGACTTCCCCAGACGGGCTGCTCCGATTTGAGCGGATTATCCGCTGTGCCCTACCTCTCTAAGAAAAGTTTGTTAACTGAACTGATTTTCAGCCACCACCTTTGATAGATCGAGACGAGTCAAATGCTTTGCTTGTTTGTCTGCTGACATAAAAAAATCAATAAAGGTGTGACTATGTCAAGTTAATTAATAAAGATAAATAATCACTACATAGTATAAAACAAAGTCGCTTTTTCTGTCCCTATGTCCCTTTGTATGCTTAAATCTTTAAAACTACGCAACGGATTTTGATGCGGTTTTTTTAAATTGATAGAGTGATTCAAGGGGAAGGTTTTAAAGTATCATACATTCCAAAATTCCCACGGGAAAGCGGGATACACGCAAACGAAGTTGCGCGGGTTTCGCTAGTATTATATAAAATGACATTATTGTTAATGAACTCTTATCATTATTAATTTTAAATACGTTGATAACAGAAAGGGCGAATTCGTCGCGTGTTTTTGTCGCGTTTCATTCCCATCGCGGAGTTGTAATCATTTCAATTTATTTTATTTATAGTTGTTAGGCATCTAGCCATTCATACATTTTTTTTATACCACTTAGGTGGCAAACAAGCATACGGCCGCCTGATGGTTAGCAGTCACCGCAGCCTATGGGCGTTTGCAATACCAGGAGCATTACTAACGCGTTGCCGACCTTGTCAGAATCTCTTCACACCCTTTTTGAAGTACCCCATGCTGTAATCGACAGGGAAAGCATGGACAGGGAGTTCATTCGACAACCTGAGGGTTCGGTGAAGAAAACCCCTCTGGAATCGCGTGGTACGAGACCGCTTTGCTTCCAGCATGTGAGGATGGATTTCCTGTCGATGGCAAACGGTGTGATGATAGAAAGATGCCGTTGGCATCATGTCGAATAGCTCCTGAGAACACATCACATTGATCTCCTCCTGTTGGGTTACTTCGTACTATTTGTCACCAAAATATAAATAAATAAATATATATAGGGACAAATCACATAGATTGAGCTAGCCCCAAAGTAAGTTCGGAACTTGTGTTACTGGATACTATTTTAAAACAAATACATATATAGATAAACATCCAAGACCCGAGGCCAATCAGAAAAAGTTCGTTTTTCATCATGACCCGACCGGGATTCGAACCCGGGACCTCTTGGGTGGCGGTCTAGCGTGGTAACCATTACGCCACGGAGGTCGTCAAATATATTACGTTGGAGAAATGTCGATCATCATATTATTTAGAAATAACTTTTGGGTCATAGCCAATTACTTAGGTATATACCTATTGAATATGCATTCATACGTTTTGTTTTTCTCTGTAAGACAGCTGAATAGATAAGTAATTTAAAAAAAATCATGATTTTAAAAAGAAAACTAGAATCGTTGACAGGTCCGGTGGTCGAGTGGCTAGCAATGGTCACTTTATCCCAAGGACCGCGGGTTCGAATCATTTGTGTGCATTAACATGTGTGTTTGCCTTTTTTAAAATGTCATACAGTAGACAAACAAGCAAGCAGGTCACCTGATGGAAAGCGGTCACCGCCGCCTAAGAATATCAGTAACACCAGGGGCGCTACCAATGCGTTGTCCACCAAGGAGGTTGGAGGAAGGGAAGGGAAAGAAGGAGGGGGAAAGAGGGGATAGGGAAGGAGTTGGGCTTCCGGATCTCTCGCTCACCGAACGAAACGCATTGCTGCTTCACGTGGATATTCTGTGAGAGGGTGGTACTTCCCCGGTCGAACCAGCCTATTTCGTAATAATTGCTCTACCACTCCAAAACTTGGTCTGGATATTTTCTATGTGGGATAAGTATTTATTTATAAAAAAAGCAATCTATTACCCATAGTACAAGCTTAGTTGCTTAGTTTGAGACTAGATGGCGTTGTGTGATTCGTCCAAGAATATCTCTATACTAATATTAATTTGTATTATTGTTTGTAACAAAAAAACTTAAAAACTACTCAACCGTTTTCAAAGATTCTATCACCGTTGAAGGTACATTACTCCCTTCCGGCAACATAGTTCGATCAATCGCACTAAGAGGATTTAAAAATCCTCTTCGTTCGATTGATCGAACTAAAAGGAATTAAAAAAAAAAAAACAATCGATCACACTAAGAGGATTTTTAAATCCATATAGTGAGGTCAATCGAACGATGAAGATTTTTAAATCCTCTTAGTGCGATTGATCGGCCATAGGTTACAAACATGGGCTTATCTATACTAATTAATAAAGCTGAAGAGTTTGTTTCTCAGGTAACATATTTAGGCTATATTTTCATAAAAATTTAGGTTTCTTCGTAAAACCCTTGCGAAGCTAGTATTTTATTTTATATTATTATTATTATTATAATAGGGTGGGACGCCTGCGGGGCACAGGCGGGTGTTCAAGTCGCTATTTGGACTCATTACACCCTATTCCCGTGTGGATACGGTTGTTACTGTGGCCCCGATGTCCTCCCAACAGAAAACCTTAAACTCCTGCAGAACTCCACTATGCGACCAGTGTCAAGGTCACATAGTTTTCCTTCTTCGATCCTATCGGCTTCAAAAGTCTCCCACCTGAGCCTGCTGTGTATGCACTCAGCCAGGAAGTGCTGGCTGGTCTCTGGTTCCCCGCATTCAGGACAAGCGGGGTCTATGCTGTAATTTTATAAATTACTTCACCTCTTTATAATATAGGGGCATGATTTTTTAATCTTACCAAGATTAATATCTTGATTTACTCCCACAGGTTAACAATGTCGCGCGATAGAAGTTCCAGACGTTTCTACCGTGCTGAGTCGACTCATGACCTGCTGGCTTACATGGATAGGGGACAGGCGGCCTGCGATGAGAATAGATGGACATTCGAGACAGCATGGGAGGCTGCTAACAAAGGTAAACCTTATTTGTGTCCTTACTAACATTAATTTTTGGAGAGGTAGGGCACAGCGGATAATCCGCTCAAATCGGAGCAGCCCGTCTGGAGAAGGACCTCCACCTTACAGAAGATCGTAGCCAAATAGCATCGGTCTCGGCCCGGCTGTGTTCCTACGGTGAGTAAGGTCTCCAGAGCTGCACTTGGGGGGGTTGGGAGGGTTGGCAACGCGTGAGTAATACCCCCGGTATTGCAAGCGTCTATAGGCTACAGTGATGCTTACCATCAGGCGGGCCGTATGCTTGTTTGCCAACTTTGTAGTATAAAAAAAATATTTTGATGGAAAAAGGCTGGTCAGTTGCTCTTCGCGCCTCGACGTGCGTTGAGACGACATTTCAATACTTCATACTCCATCTAAATTATTTCTGACTAGCTGACCCGTGCCCACTTCGTTGGGCATAATGTTAATAATCCTTTTTTAGTACAGGCGTTCGTAAGAAATGCTTTCGTTCGACCGTTTTTTCTCCGATTCACTTTGCCAAACCGACTACCAAGTAAAAGCCTTTTTATTTTTCCGTTTTTTATATAACCTATGACACTCGGCAATCGGCAATAATGTGGCTTACTATTGGTGAAAGAGTTTAAAATCGGTTCAGTAGATCCCGAGATTACCCCTTACAATTTAACAAATACCTATACAAACACACAAACTTTACCTCTTTATAATATTAGTATAGATATTTTAAGTACATAACTACGAAAACATAACGTCGAATGAAAGCGTTTCTTACGAACGCCTGTATTAAAAAAGTATTATTAACATTATGCCCAACGAAGTGGGCACGGGTCAGCTAGTATATTATAAACACGTTCTGACCCGTAAAATTACCGCCCCGAGACGACCAAACAATAGCCTAAGAACTGGTATTTTCTCAGGGAATCTTATAAGGTGTCTGGGCACACACAATATTGTATAATGTTACAATTCAGATTGCAGATCTACCTATGTTGTATTACCTAGATATAATAGTATGTACGTAATGAGGACCATGAATATAGGTACTATATCACTACATAGTATAAAACAAAGTCGCTTTTTCTGTCCCTATGTCCCTATGTCCCTATGTCCCTTTGTATGCTTAAATCTTTAAAAATACGCAACGGATTTTGATGCGCTTTTTTTAATTGATAGAGTGATTCAAGGGGAAGGTTTTAAAGTATCATACATTCCAAAATTCCCACGGGAAAGCGGGATACACGCAAACGAAGTTGCGCGGGTTTCGCTAGTAATATTATAAAGAGGAAAGATTTGATTATTTGTTTGCATTGAATAGGCTCCGAAACTACTGGACCGATTTCAAAAATTCTTTCACCAGTAAAAAGCTACATTATCAGGGAGTGACATAGGGTATAGCTTTTCTCGAAATTCAATGTGGTTCCCACGGGACGGGTGCGGAACTTCACGCGGACGAAGTCGCGGACAAAAAAGCTAGCAAAAAGCTAGTGGGAATATAATATGGTTAAAGAATATTTATTTCTCAAATATATACCTACTAGTCAATAAAATAAAAGTCACAAAAAAGTTTAAGAGGGAGCCCCCTCTTAATTTTTTTTATACCACAAAGGTGGCAAACAAGCATACGGCCGGCCTGATGGTAAGCCGTAGCCTATAGACGCTTGCAATACCGGAGGTATCACTCACGCGTTACCAACCCCTCCCCCCCCCCGTGTCTTGGATGTTTATCTATGCATGTATTTGTTATAATTATAAAATACTAGCTTTTCCCCGCGGCTTCGCTCGCGTTAATTTTATAACATAGATCTCATAGCGCGACTTGTGGCGCCATCTGTTGGCCGATACAGCGCCCTCTATAGTAGAAAAATTATTTTCCCATTGGAACGACACACTTTCACGGGATAAAAAGTAGCCTATGTTGGGCTCTGTACCCCTAACAATATGTATGCAAATTTTCATAATGATCGGCTGCTTAGTCAAGCCGTGAAGGAATAACAAACAAAAAACAAACTCACTTTCTCATTTATAATATTAGTAAGGATAAGGATTAGTAAGGATTGTATCGTTGAGTTAGTATCCCATACATAACACATGTCTCGAACTTACTTTGGGGCTAGCTCAATCTGTGTGATTTGTCCCTATACATTTATTTATTAATATGAATGTGAGTTTTTATGTTTTGTTACAGTTGGTGGTATCTACACGGTGATCAGATCCAAGGCTTATGTGTCTACTGAAGAAATGGGAGATAACTACTGCTTACTTGGTAATGTATATAAATTAATAATCCGAAGTAGTGGTACTGCGCGGTTTCAGAGGGGTTTCCTGCAGGTGGAATGAGATCCCAGCCGAGGTCTTTTCTTTAGACTATAATATGGAGTTCTTCACAAGGGTTTCAAAGGTTGACGACCTCCGTGGCGTAATGGTTACCACGCCAGACCGCCACCCAGGAGGCCCCGGGTTCGATCCCCGGTCGGGTTATGATGAAAAACTTTTTCTGATTGGCCTCTGGTCTTGGATGTTTATCTATATATGTATTTGTTATAAAATATAATATCGTTGAGTTAGTATCCCATATCACAAGTTTCGAACTAACTTTGGGGCTAGCTCAATCTGTATGAATTGTTCCTATATATTTATTTATTTATAAAGGGGGGGGGGGGGGTGGGGGGGGGGGGCGTAATGGTTACCACGCCAGACGTTGAGTTAGTATCCCGTAACACACGTTTCGAACTTACTTTGCGGCTAGCTAAATCTTTGTGATTTGTCCATATATTAATAAATAATTTATTATTATTTATTCAAGAGGAAGGTTTAAAAATATATTTGTGTTAGTGTTATGTTAATTAATTTTACTGTACAGAACACACCCACTATGTGCAAAAAAAGTTATTAGTTTATATGTATTTCAGGTCCGTTTAAGGAACAGTGCGCTCGTACAGAAGTGGAGGAGGCAGATTTCCCCCCCAATTCCCCACTCACTGCTGCCGTCAACGCTATGCGTAGTCAGGGATATAAGGTATGATAATGTACATAAATTCTATTTCACGAAGAGCGTTGCACATGCGCGTGTGCACATGCGTATTTGTTTTTTTTTTTTTTTTTTTTTTTTTTTTATCAAAATATTTTAATTCATTAACAGTGAATGCTTACATTAGTTAGTAACCGGAGTAGCCTTTTAGGTGTAAAAAAACCTGTATTAGGCGACTCCGCTCTTTCATAACGAGGTAATAATAATATTATTTAATAGCCTGTTTTAAACTAAACAATTAATAAAGTTAATACAGAAAACTCAACTAATAGGTAATACTAATTATGAAGTAGTGATTGCTTCGGTTCCTGTTAATTTAAGTTAAATACAATATCTATATTGTGAGCGTGACCGATTTTACGAGCGTTTTCAAGGTCATGCAAAATGTGAACGTTACGAGATTCATAGCCGAATGCTTCGTGAAATGGAACATCTGTAGGACATGAATTTCTGTGACAAAATAACAGGCCCTCTGACAGGCCCGGTGGTCGAGTGGCTAGCAATGGACACTTTATCCGCGGCCGCTGGTTCAAATCCTGCGCAAGGCTAACATTTGTGTGCATGAACATGTCTGTTTGCCTTGCTCTGGGTATTTTCTATGTATAATAAGTATTTATTTACAAAAAAAAAGTATTTAAGTATATCAGCAATCTAGTACCCATAGTACAAGCTTAGTTGCTTAGTTTGGGACTAGATAGCGTTGTGTGATTCGTCCAAGAATATTTATTTATTACAAATCTGCCGTCTGATCTGGTGGTAGGAAAAAATTGAGGCGATTCGAAAGAGCTTGTATTATGCCTAGTTTAATAATAAAAAAATGACTTTGACAGCTTCACACTGGAACATGGCTTGTGGATGGCAACCCTCAAATTATATTATTCGACATCGGTTCTGGTGCATGGCAACTTGACGGTTATAAACAGGAGTTGTGGGATATGACCTCTATTGGTATACCTCATCTGGATATTGAAGCAAACGATGCTGTCATCCTTGGTTTCATGGTTGCCTTGTTTATTACTGAGGTGAGTAAATAATATTTTATCAATACTAATTATCAGGGAGTGACATAGGCTATAGCTTTTCCCGAAATTCAATGTGGTTCCCACGGGAACGGGTCCGGAATTTCACGCGGACGACGTCGCGGACAAAAAAGCTAGTTTAAAATATAGTCTATACTAATATTATAAAGAGGAAAGATTTGATTGTTTGTTTTTTTGTTGGTTTGTTTGTTTGCATTGAATAGGCTCCGAAACTACTGGACCGATTTCAAAAATTCTTTCACCAGTAGAAAGCTACATTATCAGGGAGTGACATAGGCTATAGCTTTTCCCGAAATTCAATGTGGTTCCCACGGGAACGGGTCCGGAACTTCACGCGGACGAAGTCGCGGGCAAAAAAGCTAGTATTATTTTAAGATGTATATTGCAAACAAAGTATATTCTCTCTCTCTCTCACACACACACACACACTTACATAAACTACAGGTTTATGTAACATAACAGAGATTGAGAATTGAGTTATAGGTATACCTTTTTACAGTTTCGTAAAGCGGCTGAGAATTACAGCGATACTCCCCCGCGTGTTGTGGCCCATTTCCACGAGTGGCAGGCTGGCATTGGACTCATTATGCTGAGGTAAGACTTAATACTGTATTGTCATTTGCTCATCTTCTTTTCGAATTAATGACTGCTCACAATTAGATTATGTGTGACCAGTACCTGGCAACAGCAACACCCTTGTCGGTTGCCATGATGTTCTCCCAAGTATGTACACTCAGTTGGGCACATTGGGCAGGTACGGTGGCCTCGAAGATGACCATTTTAGAAAAACATCGCTTGCACATCTTGTAAGCGGATATTTTGTCAGCTCCGTCCTTTTCTTTGTTACCAAACAGGGTTTTTGTTTATTAGAGTCACATGTGTCCACTAGGATGTTGGATGTTGCAACCAAAAATCATCCTAATGATGGTCCTGCTGTCCTCGAGGCGACTGACGTTACGGTTCGCGAGGGAAATTCAAATTTTTGGGGGTTTTTTTACAAATTGCATCTCAATCATTGATAGAATTTTCGTGAAAATTGATTTGGAGACAACAAATAAAATAAATCTACTGAATATTTATCAAATGAATTCGGGACAAGCCCACCACACATTCCCACCACTGTGTCTCCTGTGTAGCCAGGATCAACAACAGCGACCTCAGATAGACAATAAGCAATGAAGCTTATTGACGTCCCGGGGAATAAACTACAGCTGTCTTGGAACTCACAACGAATTTAATCAGAAAGAAGATAGTCGGAGTAGGAAGTATTGAATCAAATGAATTATAAATATTATCTCTTATTATGAATGTCCACGATGCATCTCTTTCCCTATAAACGTGCATTATGCATAGAAGCAATTTGTAAAAACCCCCAAAAAATTTAAATTTCCCGCGCGGACCGAAACGTACCACCTTCAGTGTGCTGTATCTTGGCCAGGGGTTCCACAGTCTCAGTTGATGTGTGGTGGATCAATGGAGCCCAACTTGACCAGGCTATCCCTACAGCGGCCAACCTGGGTCCGAAGTCTATTATGCGACTTCCAAATTGACCATTGTAGGTCATGGCCAGGAGCTAGGTGGTCACCAAACGGTAATGTACTCGGGAGCAGCTACTGCCCGCCAAACGTCGGACCATTTGCTCATGAAGTGATGTAATATGTTTATTATTATTACTTTAAATGGTCCTATTTCCATCCTCCTGCATCAATACGGACTATTAGCAACGGATTTAATATTTTAAGTCGTTTGTTAAAAAAATACTACGAAAAGCTTGCAGCTTGCTGTGAGGTCACCGGATTGTTTTTACTTTTTTTCCGTTTACATTGATTGGCCGTGTTTCTCCATTAAATCATGATATCGTGTCTTTACAGAGTCCGTCATGTAGATGTCGCCACTGTGTTCACGACGCACGCAACACTGCTCGGGAGATACCTTTGCGCTGGCAACACAGACTTCTACAATAATCTGGATAAAGTAAGTTCTTATCACTCTGAAATTCGACAGTTAATTATTCCGATACTCTAAATTTATAAACCCAGTAGTTCGAAACTCATTATTTTGACAAAACATAATATTTCTGCATTTCAAATTAATAGGCATGACGACAGTATCAAAAAACTTCAATTTAATGTTTTTAGGGGATCATTCATATAAAAAAAACACTGCTTTAGTTTTTTTTTTAATTAGATTATTTAGATTTTCAATAAAATAAAACATTAACATACCTCAATCGGCCATTTTGATTGAAACACTAGCAGGTGTCATGGCGTCGCGTCGGCTCTGACGTCACGCTTCGGTAAGCCATAAACACATTGACATTTTTACCTAAGCGTGACGTCAGAGCAAGGTCGGAGCCGACGCCATGACACCTGCCGCTGTTTTGGCGCACTATTTGAAAAATATTAGAAATAAATAATAGTTTAAAAAACTAAAAAACACGCCTTTAGCACAAGAAAATACTATAGCCTGTCCGCCATATTGGATTTAAGTCACGTGACAGTTTTTTTTTTCATATTCCTGACAGCAAACCCTTTCATTTGATACCCATATCATGGGGGTGGATTTGAAACAGCCATTCCGCCATCTGGAGGAGGGGAGGCCGCGATATTGGATTTGTAATGACGTTTCTTAGCTAGTCATGTATTGTCATCAGAACTCAGAGCGTGTGCAAAATTTCATCTTAATCGAAGACCGGGAAGTGGGTCAAATTAAGATTCCAAGATTTTCTTACATACATCGTTAGTTACAAGTGAAGCTAATAAAAGCGTGTTAAAATGGTTTTAAAGTTCGTTTAAACGTAAGTTTATTACCGAAATAAAGTTTTTTTCGTAAATGTGTATACATTACGGAAGAGACTAGAAGTAACTATTTTATTTTACTATGTGATATTATAAAATATTTTTTGTTTCAGTTCTCAGTAGACGAGGAAGCAGGAAAGCGTCAAATCTACCATAGATATTGTATGGAGAGAGCGGCGGCTCATATGACTCATATATTCACTACGGTTTCTGAAATAACAGGTATCAAAGAATCAAAACTGAATAGTGGTGGTGTACATGTGCACCATCGCAATGCCGCAAAACCTCAGTACCGGACAGCTTGTATATACTTTTATGTCGATGATATTACCAAATACTATAGACGAGTAATACGCACAGCTTCGGAAGAATTCGGGCAAGACGTGACACTAGCGCCCCTACGGCATGAGGGCGGCATGAGGTGAACGATTTCAAAACTTTTGTATGCAAAATGTTATAGCGCCCCTAGCGGCATGAGGTGAACGGAGGTTGCCAAGTGATTGTATTAGAAACGTCAAGAGCTGTGCGTATTACTCGTCTATAGTATTTGATATTACCGCCATTTTGAAAGCAAAATTACCACCGGTTAAAGAAATTGATAAAGAAAACCGGTTACGCCATTTTTTGTCCATCAGATATTTTTTCATTTATTTTTTTTGCAATTTTGTGTATTGTGTAGAATTTTTTAAATTTATATACATACTAGCTTTTTCCCGCGGCTTCGCTCGCGTTAATTTTTTGACAGATCTCGCTTGACAACAAAGCAACCCATAGCGCGACTTGTGGCGCCATCTGTGATGTTTGACTGGCCCGGTGGTCGAGTGGCTAGCAATGGTCACTTTTATCTCGAGGGCCGCGGGTTCGACTCCTGCGCAACGCAAACAGTTGTGTGCATGAACATGTCCGTTTGCCTTGGTCGGGGTGTTTTCTATGTATAATCAATCAAATCAATCAAATCAAATCATTTATTTGTCCAAAAATGCAGGTATTATAAAAGGTGTTACAGTAGTTAGTAAAAATTGGCATGCAAATAACAAATAAAAGTCAAATGAAAAAATAAAAATAAAGTTAAAATAATAATGGAAAATAATTAAATCGATAATAATAAAAGTCTAATGAAACAGTAAAAAATAAGTTACAATAAAAATAAAAAGTATTTATTTACAATAAAAAGTATTTAAGTATATTTATCAGCAATCTAGTATCCATAGTACAAGCTATGCTTAGTTTGGAACTAGATGGCGTTGTGTGATTTGTCCAAGAATATTTATTTATTATTTATTTATCTGTTGACCGATTGCCTATCCCATACAGCGCCCTCTATAGTACAAAAAATATTTTCCCATTAGAATGACATACTTTCACGAGATAAAAAGTAGCCTCTGTTGGGCTCTGTACCCCTGACAATATGAATACAAATTTTAATCGGCTGCTTAGTCAAGCCGTGAAGGAATAACAAACAAACTCACTTTCTCATTTATAATATTAGTGTGATTTACAGGATACGAAGCAGAACATCTACTAAAGAGAAAAGCGGATATCATTACTCCGAACGGCCTCAACGTGAAGAAGTTCTCAGCACTCCATGAGTTTCAAAATCTACACGCATTAGCTAAAGAGAAAATCAACGAGTTCGCCAGAGGACATTTCTATGGGTAATGTTTGTTTTGTTTATATAATAACTAGCTTTTTTGCCCGCGACTTCGTCCGCGTGAAGTTCCGGACCCGTTGGAACCACATTGAATTTCGGGAAGAGCTATAGCCTATGTCACTCCCTGATAATGTAGCTTTCTACTGGTGAAAGAATTTTTGAAATCGGTTCAGTAGTTTCAGAGCAAACAAACAATCAAATCTTTCCTCTTTATAATATTAGTATAGACTATCTGACCCGGCGAACTTTTGTTCCCCCCTACCTCTACCATACCTCTACCCTACCCTACCCTAACGGGATAAAAAGTATCCTATGTCCTTCTCCCGGTTCTATGCTAACTCCACCAATTTTCAGCCAAATCGCTTCAGCCGTTCTCGAGTTATTAATAGTGTAACTAACACGACTTTCTTTTATAAATAAACAAAATATATAGGGACAATTCATACAGATTGCTAGCTCAATCTGTATGAATTGTCCCCAAAGTAAGTTCGAAACTTGTGTTATGGGATATTAACTCAACGATATTATATTTTATAACAAATACATATATAGATAAACACGACAAGACCCGAGGCCAATCAGAAAAAGTTTTTCATCATGACCCGACCGGGATTCGAACCGACCTCCTGAGTGGCGGTCTGGCGTGGTAACCATTACGCCACGGAGGTCGTCAGAAATATATAAAGATATAAACTATAAGGAAGAAAAATTTTATTGTTTTGCATCGAATAGGCTTCAAGACCACTGGACCGATTAGAAAAATACTTTCACCGTTACCGATTAGAGCATACTCTGCCACGCTGGTGATTGGCGGAGTGATTTCAAGGCCGACTTTCAAATTTTTGGTTGTATTTTTTTTTGTTGTACAGTCAAGAGCACGTTGAGCATTACACTTGCTGTACAATTTTGGCTCTTATGACATAGAACTTAAGAATGGTACAAAATCCGATATGTAAAGGACGACCTGCTCTTGACTGTACAAATAATATATACTAATATTATAAAGAGGTAAAGTTTGTGTGTTTGTATATTTGTTAAATTGTAAGGGGTAATCTCGGGATCTACTGAACCGATTTTAAAAATTCTTTCACCAATAGAAAGCCACATTATTGCTGAGTGTCATAGGTTATATAAAAAACCGAAAAATAAAAAGGCTTTTACGTGGTAGTCGGTTTTGCAAAGTGAATCGGAGAAAAAACGGTCGAATGAAAGCGTTTCTTACGAACGCCTGTACTAAAAAAGGATTATTAACATTATGCCCAACGTAGTGGGCACGGGTCAGCTAGTTAAAGATAAAAATAACCGGCTTACTCTGCCATAATGCTCCAATGCGGATTGGAAGTGGTCAGTGTTTTAAAGCAGCCCAAAGACCACTAACTAGGCTTAACGACTGTCATCCATCGACAGCAGCCGGGACCGATGGCACGTGCCATCGTGCACGGAAAAGCTTGAGACAACGAAACCCATCCAAATACTGGCTAGGGTCGACATCACTTAAATTGCGTCTTCGGTCTAAGATAGGTAGGGCTCAGCGGATAATCCGCTCAAATCGGAGCAGCCCGTCTGGGGAAGGACCTCCACCTTACAGAAGATCGTAGCCAAATAGCATTGGTTTCGGCCATTGTTGTGTTCCTACGGTGAGTAAGGTCTCCAGAGCTCCACTTGGGGGGTTGGGAGGGTTGGCAACGCGTGAGTGATACCCCCGCTATTGCAAGCGTCTATAGGCTACGGTGACGGCTTACCATCAGGCCGACCATATGCTTGTTTGCTACCTTTGTGGTATAAAAAACTCCTCGTGTGATGCGCTTAAGAGATAATAGTATGTATATTTTACAGACATTTCAACTTCGATTTGGACAAAACTTTATACTTTTTCATTGCTGGCCGATACGAATTTGGTAATAAGGGAGCTGATATATTTATAGAAGCTTTGGCGAGACTGAACCATTATTTAAAGGTAATTATTTATTCGTGTGTTGTATGTGATACACTGCAAAGGAACGTCAAAACAAACCACACATGTGGTTTCCCACCGCTGTGTCTCTTGGCTGGCTTTACAAAGCCAGGATCGACAATGGCGATTTCAGATTGACAAGAATCAATGCTTATTGACGTCCCAGAGGACGACCTCGCTGGCGTAATTGTTACCACTCCAGACCGCCACCCAGGAGGTCCCGGGTTCAAATCCCGGTCGGATCATGATGAAAAATGAACTTTTTCTGATTAGCCTCGGGTCTTGGATGTTTATCTAAATACATATGTATTTGTTATAAAATATAGTCTTGTTGGAGTTAGTATCCAATAACACAAAATTTCGAACTTACTTTGGGGCTAGCACTCTGTGTGATCTGTCAAAAAACAACTACCGCTGTCTTGGAACTCAAAACGAATTTAATATTTTTTATAATTAATTTCTATAGGTAATTAATATAATATTTATGTTTTATTGGTGTACTTATTGGCTTATATGTTATTTGTGGCTTATAGGACATATGATTCACTGAACAGGAAAGCACCCGAGACAATTCCCGTGTAGTGAATCACATATGCATCACATCATTTTTGTTATATTAATGTATTGGTTTTTCCAGTCGTCAGGATCAGAAATGACCGTCGTGGCCTTTCTAATATTTCCCGCGAAGACGAATAATTTCAATGTTGAGTCACTGCGAGGGCATGCTGTGACGAAAGCGCTAAGGGACACTATACACGATATCCAGCTTAAAGTTGGGAAGAGAATGTATGATATTTGTTTAAGGTGAGTCATCTTACAAGGTTACGTTCAAATCTAGTTTGAAACGAGTATAGGTGCGTCTCGTCTGCGTGTTTGAAATACGCCGTGTGCTATTTCAATGGTAAACGAACAAACAAACCTGATTATTTCATATGCAATGCGTTTCCTTCGGTGAGTGAGAGATCCGGCAGCCTAACTCCTTTCCTATCCCCTCTTTCCCCCTCCTTTTCCTTCCCTTCCTCCTTTCTTTCCTCCAACCCCCTTGGTGGACAACGCATTGGTAGCGCCCCTGGTGTTAGTGGTGTCCATAGGCGGCGCTGACCGCTTTCCATCAAGTGGCCCGCTTGCTTGTTTGTCTACTGTGTGACATAAAAAAAACCGTGATGTTTATATAAATTACAATGACCCTATGAACTTCGTATCACGTAAATCTATCAATCTATCAATGTTTGCCAGGTAGGAACCGTTTGTATGGTGAAAAAAAATTGTCGACAATCTTTCCATAATTATTTTCTTACAATTTAAACCTTCCCCGAACTTCCACAAATAGGTATTTCAAGATCAATATGAGCCCAATAGGTTCAGGTCTTATAGATAAGCAAGCTATAGAGCGCGCTTTAACAAGTATGAATTGTAATCCATAGATTTATTATAACTTAATAGCGTAAGAAGATTGGCAATGCAAAAGAGATAGATCATAGCATACGCGTTTGTTAGAGCGAGATAGATAGACGAGACCATTTTTCCTAAACACGCTATGGGCTTGTATCGCCCTAACGTCAGTCATGTTAAAACAAATCCCACTTATTTTTACCAAATTTATGGTTTTTAAGTGTAGTTTTGGTGTTAATTCGACGTGATTAAATATGCCTGGATGTAACTCAAATTAAAAGAAAATCCACAAAATTATATATCTTGCTTGCACACATGTACATTCCAAGCCGCGGGGAAAAGCTAGTAAATTTATATACAACAATTACAAATAAGTAAGTTTATGTGCGCTTTCAAGCTCCTAAAGTGTTAAAATGCGTTAAAATATACATGTTTATATTTAATACTATTTTTAACTTTTATTTGCAGAGGTCATTTACCAGATACCTCGGATTTACTACAAAAAGACGATACGGTGCGTCTAAAACGCTGTATATACGCAATGCAGAGGGACGGACTTCCCCCGGTCACGACGCATAATGTCGTAAGTTGTTATTCACAGATTTGAAAGAAAACGAAGTATTGGTATATTTCGTTTTCTTCTGTAAAAATGGTGCTAAAGGTCTCTGTATACGCAACGGGATAATACCTCGGACGGGACGGGCACGTGACTTTTTGTTCGACACGGCCACGTTCCCGTCCCGTCCGTGTATCCGCGACATATGCATATTCACATAAACCACTTTATTATATGGGTAAGGGTAGGGTATGGGCTTTTTTAAAACGAATGAAACTTATTGGAGCCAGTTTATTATTCTGATCTCGTAGCAAGCAGAGAGAATTATCCGGCATTTAGAAGGTTTTGCAATACATATTATTGGAATCAAAATAGTAAACAACAGCTCATAGCATTAGGTCCCAATAGTAATGTAACAATAGACCGTGGTGCTCGGCAATCGAGCCTCACTTGATTTGCCATCTCTCTGGTATAATGCCTTTTGTTTCAAATTGCTGTTTCTCACGTAGTTGTTAAGGAGGGAAGTCCTTTCAATACTTCCTACTCCGACTATCTTCTTTCTGATTAAATTCGTTGTGAGTTCCAAGACAGCTGTAGTTTCTCCCCCGGGACGTCAATGAGCTTCATTGCTTATTGCCAATCTGAGGCCGCCGTTGTTGATCCTGGCTACACAGGAGACACAGTGGTGGGAATGTGTGGTGGGCTTGTCCCGATATTCACATACATTTTGTATGGAACTATATTTAACTTCCCGTCCCGTCCCGTCCGGGAAAAAACACGACCAGCGACCTTAATTCTGTAATTCTGTTGGTACATTTAACTAGACTAAACTAATTTTGACTAGGACTAGAAGTGTTGACATCCTTGTCACTAATTGTAAACCAACGAAGGACAACAACACAATTTATAAAACAAAAACAAGTACATTCAACAATGGAAAGAGTTAACCAGGGCTAAAAATATGATTAAAGATTTATAAATATTGCGACATAACTGAAGTCTGTATTAAGCTGATTGCACATTTGTCAGCACCGTACGCGGCGCACGCGCCGAACGCGCCTCATTTCTTGATAGCCTCGCACATTCGCTTACGAGCCGTACGCGCCGTACGCAAATCTTTAGTGTATTGTCAACAATTTGAGCACGCGCCGTACGCACCGCGTTATATGACATCATCAGAATGCTTCCTTCTAATTCGGATGCCTACCGCACTTTACGAAACACGGCGCGTACGGTGCGGATGAAATGTGCGAGGTTTCACATCATTGCATACAACGAATTCTAAAATGCGGCGCGTTCGGCGCGTGCGGCGCGTACGTTGGTGACAAATGTGCGATCAGCTTTACGGATCTAAACATGATATTTTAAATATTTCTTCAGGTTGACGATTGGAATGATCCAGTACTGAATGGTGTCAGAAGATGTCAGCTATTTAACACTGTCAATGACCAAGTTAAAGTAAGTAACTCGCCATTTTTCTTTTACCAGTGACGACCACCGTGGCGTAATGGTTACAACGCCGGACCGCCACCCAGGAGGACCCGGGTTCGAATCCCGGTCGGGTCATGATGAAAAACGAACTTTTTCTGATAGGCCTGTGTCTTGGATGTGTATCTATCTGTTATAAAATATAGTATCGTTGAGTTTACAAGTCTCGAACTTACTTTGGGGCTAGCTCAATCTGTGTGATTAGTCAAATTTATTTATTTTTATTCAAGGTAATATTCCATCCAGAATTTCTGTCATCAACGAATCCACTCTTCGGTCTGGATTACGAGGAGTTCGTCCGGGGTTGTCACCTTGGAGTTTTCCCGTCGTATTACGAACCGTGGGGTTACACCCCTGCCGAATGCACTGTTATGGGAATACCTAGTATCACTACCAATTTGTCAGGTATGGAATTTTTAAAGTGCATTATAAAATACTAGCATTTCCCTGCGGCTTCGCTCGCGTTAATTTTTTGACATAGATTTCGTTTGACAACACTACAACTCATAGCGTGACTTGTGGCGCCATCTGTTGGCCGATACAGCGCCCTAAATCTATAGAAGAAAAAATATTTTCCCATTGGAACGACATACTTTCACGGGATAAAAAGTACATTGGTCAAGTTAAGAAAAACAAGTTATATCTAGTAACAGGCTATTTTTTTAGACATTTTTTTTTGTTTCTGTTCCAAGTTCCACCCCTAAAATTTATTGTTTATTTTTGTGTGAAAATCTTATCAAGTTTCAACAGTTCTTATAGTTTCGGAAAAAAGTGGCTGTGACATACGAACGTACAGACAGACGAACATGACGAATCCATAATGGTTCGTTTTTCGCCATTTGGCTGCGGAACCCTGAAAAGCATCGAAATAAGTATTTATATATTTACTAATTTATACTTTATTTTGACGACCTCCGTGGCGTAATGGTTACCACGCCAGACCGCCACCCAGGAGGTCCCGGGTTCGATCCCCGGTCGGGTCATGATGAAAATCGAACTTTTCTGATTGGCCTCGGGTCTTGGATGTTTATCTATTTATGTATTTGTTATAAAATATAATATCGTTGAGTTAGTTTCCCATAACACAAGTTTCGAACTTACTTTGGGGCTAGCTCAATCTGTATGAATTGTCCCTATATATTTATTTATTTATATTTACTAACTGGTATTTTGTTAATCCCCAGGATTCGGTTGCTTCATGCAAGACCATATAGCTGATCCAATGTCCTATGGTATATACGTGGTTGATCGCAGATACATATCATTGGAGGGATCTGTGCAACAACTCGCTCAGTACATGTTTGATTTTACCAAGTAAGTATTTTTTTTATAAGTTACTAGCTGCTGCCCGCGGTGTTACCCGCGTTTAATTTTTTTCACAGCAGCGCCATCTATATTTTTTTAAATAATATTTTTATTTTATTATAGAGATTTTCGACCAAATCCTACGGGAATCGCGTACTTTTCGCGATAAAAAGTACCCTATGTGTTAATCCAAGATATTAGCTACCTACGTAGCAAATATCATAAAAATTGGCCTATCCATTTGAGCGTGAAGAAGTAACAAACATACACACTTTCGCCTTTATATTATTAGTAGATTTTTTTGTAGAATCGGCAACATTTGTGTGATATCTCCGGTGTTGCAAGTGTTCATAGGCTACAGTGACTGTATGCTTGTTTGCCACGTTAATGGCATAAAAAAAAGTTATTTTATGAACTACTAGCGGGCCGCCGTTCGGGTTCGCGCGGGTAATAGTATAGAACCATAATTTTTTTAAGAATACATATTTCCAACGGTGAAAGAATTTTTCAAATCGCTCCGTTAGGGGTAGGGTAGGGTAAGGGTAGGGTAGGGTAAGGGTAGGGTAGGGTAGGGGTAGGGTAACTGCATGAAGGAGACAAACAAAAAATGTGTGGCACTCGGGGACTGCCGCGATAAAGCTATTGCATAGTCGCGGGCTCGACCGGCCAAAAAGCACGCTGTCTCACCTAGCATCGTGTCTAAAAGAGATAGAATCAGTTATGAGCAGTTAGCAGCTAGTCTACACGCATACGTCTAGTCGCACGCACACAAACACCGTGCCGAGGTCTGCCGAACTGAAACGACGTTAGACGATGCACGGCTTTCAACGCCGCGCGGAGTGGGGGGTGTTAGGTTTTATTTTCGTTACGGAATTTCTTGATTCGGTCGCCGCGCTCAAAGCCCGCAATAAAAGCTATGAAAAAGCTTAAAATTGATAGCTACTTATTAGCAAGCCGAGGAAATGAGCATGCACTCTCTTTTTGAAAATGAAATAATTATTTATCTATGTATTTTAAAATGGTATTATCTCTCTCTCTCTTTTAAGGTTGACGAGACGGCAACGTATCATTCAAAGGAACAGAACTGAGAGACTGTCAGATTTAATGGACTGGAGGAATCTAGGAATTGTAAGTTTTTTTTTTATACCACAAAGGTGGGGTGGCAAGCATACGGTCGGTCTGATGGTAAGCGCCCGTAGCCTAATAAAAAAGTCTAACTATGTCCGGCTTTATCCGGACGCCTGGCAACCCTAGACGCTTGCAATACCGGGGGTATCACTCACGCGTTGCCAACCCTCCCAACCCCCCCAAGTGGAGCTCTGGAGACTCACCGTAGGAACACAACATGGCCGAGACCAATGCTATTTGGCTACGATCTTCTGTTAGGTGGAGGTCCTTCCCCAGACGGGCTGCTCCGATTTAAGCGGATTATCCGTTGTGTTTTTTTAAAATGTTATACGACAGACAAACGGGCAAGCGAGCCACCTTATGGAAAGTGCCAGTCACCGCCGCCTATGGACATCAGCAATACCAGAGGCACTACCAATGCGTTGCCCACCTCTGACGAGACCTCTAATGTACCTCTTAAACAGTCCCATGTCAAACCCCGAAGGAAACGCAATCTGTTTTTGTATTCAAGAATAGGTGGCAATGTCATAGAATAAGTAATAACCCTCGGTAGAATGGCCACTCTCCGCCCCGCACCTCATATATTCATATTTATTTATTTCATAAACAATACAATTGACGACCTCCGTGGCGTAATGGTTACCACGCCAGACCGCCACCCAGGAGGTCCCGGGTTCGATCCCCGGTCGGGTCATGATGAAAAACGAACTTTTTCTGATTGGCCTCGGGTCTTGGATGTTTATCTATGTATGTATTTGTTATAAAATATAATATCGTTGAGTTAGTATCCTATAACACAAGTTTCGAACTTACTTTGGGGCTAGCTTAATCTGTATGAATTGTCCGTATATTTTTTTTTTAATTGTGTTGAAAATTGGCTCTTAAAAAATAATACAGACATTTTTAATACTTATAAAAAATCCTCGCGTTACCTTACCCCGGGCGGGCATCAAAGCGGGTGCAGTCGCAAATGTGTGCGCTTAGTGAATGAATGTGTATACGTGCGTGCGTGTACAGACGAAATTGGCCTATGTAGTTGAAATAGGTAATTATTTCACGCGCGTTGCATGGAGTGTGGCAATGTGTAAATATATTTATTAATTTATATTTTAGTACTACCGCCAAGCGAGAGCTCAAGCCTTGAAGATTGTGTACCCGGATTACGTGGACCATATGGACCAGGATCTTGGCAAGAAATTCAATTACCCAAGACCAATATCTGAACCGCCAAGCCCAACGCATTCACGTAAGTTTATTTCAATTATTTTTTTTAAGTGAATACTTCTGCGCTGTGCACTTTGTGGGATGACTAAAAAAATACTAATTGTATATATAACTTGCGTCAGATCTCGTGTCAGATCCGTAGCCTGATCGAAAAGGCGTAAGACGGACGGAGAGGACGTTAATGTTAAATTTTTCACTTATGCCGTCACTCCCGGAGTGCAACCCGTCCTTTTTTTATACCACAAGTTGGCAAACAAGCATATGGGCCGTATGCTTATTTGCTCTTCCTTAGCAACTACGAAAAAAACAGTCATTTGAAAAATGAATTTGTTTCAAATAACACCCTGCCTGTGAGGCTTTTAATTGGCATTGTTTTTCTCATTCTTATGTGTAAGACTCCCAAATAAAATAAAATATTAATAATATATAACTTTTTACCTATATTGACAACCAGTAAGACATCTCGAAACGAATCGTCTGACTACGTCATACATAAGAGAAGCAATACACATCGAAGCGGATCAGAAAGAGACAAAAGATGAACACAGAATTGACGTACAAAAAAAGAATCATATCAATGTCCAAAAGTCTTTAGAACTACTCGAAATCACGGACGAGGGAGACAACGGTATAGAGATCTCTTTCTCGAAGCCGAATTTCGACGATGATAACTATAGAACACCGAATGAGAGTTTCTTGGAACCGTTGAACGAGGAAATGGCGGAACAAATCGATCAGCTGATCGCCAAGTTGAATGATTGCAAAAATGGCGCGAATTAGGTTTTCTTTTTTTTTTTGTCACGGTTTGACAGCACAGCACTATGATTATTTAATAAAAATAACAAAAAAATGTGTATTTTAAATTATTACACGTAGATTGTGAATATTTTTTAATTTAGTTATCTTTATTTTTTAATAATAAAAAAAATGATTAATTGTAAAAAATCACATCGCTAAATTGAATGATTTCAAAAATGGCGCGTTTTATTTTTTTATTTGTCACGGTTTGACAGCACAGCACTTTAATGATAGTCTACGATTATTTAATAAATAAATTTATATAAATACAGGGTGTTGGTAGGATTGGACATGGGACAATGACAGAAAGGCGAAATGATCTACAACTTGCTGAGCCACACTGAGGCATTGTCCTAATAGGACGCAAATGCGCGATCATCGTTGGTTCGCGCGTATTTTACTCGTACGATCTCGCGATCAAACATTGAACTCGAATGTGTTCTAACTGACAATCGCGCGACGATAAGGCGCCCGCTTATGAACACGCGATGGTCGCATCGCTTACTCGCGCGATGATCGCGGATTCGCGTTCTCTTAGGCCGATGCCTGCATAAATCACGCTTTATAACAGCCGGTGTGTTTCATAAGTTTCATTCCAACATAGAGAGAAAGATGATTAAAACAGGAAAAAAATCACAAAAAAAATAATCACAAGTTAAATTTAAATTATTATTATTTTTTTTTTTTTAATTAATATTATAAGTGATATAATATGTATGTTAGTCTGTAAGGTATTTATAATATGAGCCCGTGTAATCTTTAACCTGTTGCTTGAAATAAAGATATATTATTATTATATTATTATTGTTAAATTCCGATATCATGACAGATTTTTTTCTTACAGGAGGTACAACACCGGCTGCTTCAGTCCACGGTTCAGATAATGAGGAAGACGAGGTCGATGAGGAGAAGGAATTAGCTGAACTGAGGATCGCAGATAATTAAATTTCCAATAGATTTATATTATTCAATGTCTAAGGCGTAAAACATACAGAACGGCGTACGGCGAAGGCGACGAAGCGGCGACATGCGCCTACGTCGCCTCAGTATAATTAACTTCGCGCGTCATGTAAATGAGAAAGTGAGTTTGTTTGTTTGTTATTCCTTCACGGCTTGACTAATCAGCCGATCATTATGCAAATTTGTATATTTATTGTCAGGGGTACAGAGCCCAACATTTTGTATGAAAAACGTTTTGAAACGACATCGTGCTTTACGCCGCGCCTTCGCCATACGTTTCTGTGTAATCCAGGCCTTATGATGTTATATTACTTTAAACATCCTTACAATTATTGTAAATGCGAAAGTAAATCTGCCTGTTATGTTAGCATTGGTGTCGGCCATGTTGTGTTCCTACGGTGAGTAAGGTCCACTTTCAAAAATGTCGGCAACGCGCGAGTGATTCCCCCGGTATTGCAAGCGTCTGTAGGCTACGGTGATTGCTTACCATCAGGCGGGCCGTACGCTGGTTTGCCACCTTAGCGGTATTAAAAATATGACCTGAAATTTCATATGGTGATAGTTTTACCTGGGAAAGAACATAGGATTTTATCCCAAAAATCACCCCCTAATGAGTTGAAATGTGGGGTGTAAAGTGGGGCGAAATTTTGTATAGGATATTTTTTATAATTCCAAGGATTTAAACTGGACTTTTGATGTGAGTCTAATAGCCAGTTGCAGAAACATTATTATTCAACATTAACTGGTAATAAAAAATGTATTTCATTGTTTTTATTTTACTAAATCACTGCAGTCCAAGGTTCAACTATTTTTCACTACTACCTAAAGATTTAAGTCTTATTTTTTCTTATTTAGTTTGTCAGCAACAGTCATAATGTAATCATTAACTTTAAAATGGTTTTATGCAAGTCACAGACTTACATTTTTATATATTGAGATTAAGAATGAGATTTTAATAAAATTATTTTTTGATCTCGTTATTGCAATGAACTTGGAAACGAATAAATATAATTATCATACTAATATTATAAGTGAGTTTATTTGTTTGTTTGTTATTCCTTTACGGCTTGACTAATCAGCCGATTATTATGAAAATTTGTATATATATTTCCATGGGTACAGAGCCCAACATAGGCCACTTTTATCCCGTGAAAGTATGTCATTCCAATGGGAAAATATTTTTTCTACTATAGAGGGCGCTGTATGGGATGGGCTATCGGCCAACAGATGGCGCCACAAGTCGCGCTATGGGTTGTTTTGTTGGCAAACGAGATCTATGATATAAATTAACCGCGAGCGAAGCCGCAGGGTTAAGCTAGTTTTTTTTAATAATTTATAAATCTATTTTGCCATAAAGATTTATATATTTTTAGATTTATTTAAACAACCACTTTTACTGTTATTTAGTTCCAAATATTATATTTTTCAAATACAAATATATTTAATGTGAATGTAGAATGAACGTGGACAAAAACATTTGACGTGCAAGTCTGTGTTCCGCCTCATTGGCTTACAATTATTATTAAAGCTGAATCCAATTAAGCTGAATATGGGAATAACGAAAATGTTTTTTTATACATGACAAAAGTGGTAAATCGACCAAAAAATTATGAGCTTAGAATAATAATTTACTAGAAGGAGTGTCCGTGCACCCGTTTTGATACACCGCAACTCTCCTCAATAACGGTCAAGTGCATGTCACCGACATCAAATACTATAGAAGACTAATACGCACAGCTCTTGACGTTTCTCATACAATGACTTGGCAACCTCCGTTCACCTCATGCCGCTAGGGGCGCTATAACATTTTGTATACAAAACGCACAAAAGTTTTGAAATCGTTCACCTCATGCCGCCCTCATGCCGTAGGGGCGCTATAGTCCGGCAATCTCGTGTGCGACCGTCCCGCGGGGTGACAGACGGTGGCGGGAACGAGGTACCTAAGATGTCAGCGGGTAGCGGGTGGTGTAGCGGGGAAGGGAAACGCGTGCATCGCGCGTCAAATACGGCAGTCTCGGCTACGCTACCTCGTCCCCGCCACCGTCTGTCACCCCGCGGGACGGTCGCGCACGAGATTGCTGGACTATAGTCTTCTATAGTATTTGCCGACATGTCATCGAGCGTTTAGCGCTTCACTTTTGACAGAGCGCTTGTATGAAGACACTCCTAGTAAGTTATTATTCAAAGATTATGAGTAAATATTTTCTTAACTTATATAGTCTCACTTAAACTTTTGCTCATGTTATAAATTATGCCATAAAAATTTAATTTTATATTTTATAATATTCCTATTTTTATTTTTACGAATATAAGAAATACATAATATATATTTTTTTCTTAGAATATAATTTTTGACGACCTCCGTGGCGTAAAGGTTACCACGCCAGACCGCCACGCAGGAGGTCCCGGGTACGAATCCCGGTCGGGTCATGACGAAAAACGAACTTTTTTTGATTGGCCTCGGGTCTTGGATGTTTATCTATATATGTATTTGTTATAAAATATAATATCGTTGAGTTAGTATCCCATAACACAAGTTTCGAACTTACTTTGGAGCAAGCTCAATCTGTGTAATTATCCCTATATATTTATTTATTTATTATTTTATTTTATTATCTATAAATAATATAATTACAAAATCGCATCCTGGTTCATTTAGAATACTTAAGGAAAAGTGTTCCACGATTAGCCATGTGTCACGACTAGGCATTTACCCTACAATAAATATATAGGGACAAATCACACAGATTAAGCTAGCCACAAAGTAAGTTCGAAACTTGTGTTATGCCATACTAACTCAACGATACTATATTTTATAACAAATACATATATAAATAAACATCCAAGACCCAGGCCTATCAGAAAAAGTTCGTTGTTCATCATGACCCGATCTGGATTCGAACCGTGGCGGCGGTCTGGCGTGGTAACCATTACGCCACGGAGGTCGTTAAATTCGTCAAAACCCTACAATCAAAAGTGATTTTAGTTTGTTTTTTCTTTTTGGCAAATATACAGACAGCTACAGAGAACGAATACTAGGCGAGACCAAAATGTATTTTTTTTATTAATTTTCCTTCAAATACATTATGAACAATTTATTCTAACTTCGTTTGGTCAAATTTCTCTGTAGCCGTTTGTACCGTTGCGGCAAAGATGGTTGGTTTCACCGTAGAAATAACAGTCTGACTAGATAATGATTATAATACAATGTTTTTGTTGATATTCTGTCAACTAAATATAATATAGGGTCTCCATTCGCTTATAAATAATTTTAATAATATATTATTTTGTAGAATAGATAAAAATATTGTTTAGAGTTATATATATATCACGAGTCTTCCCTTACTGCCAAAATAATCATTGCAGTGAAAAATTAAGTCAATAAATGTATGTTCCATATTCACCCCACCATTCAACCCACATATCATCTTTTGGTATATTCACCCCATATTTCAAAGTACATCTTATGATATACTAGCTGACCCGGCAAACTTTGTTCCGCTTTAGAGGCACTACCCTACCCTACCCCTACCCTACCCTACACTACCCTACCTTACCCTACCCTACCCTACCCTAACGGGATAAAAAGTATCCTATGTCCTGCTCCTGGTTCTAAGTTACCTTTCCACCAATTTTAAGCCAAATCGTTTCAGCCGTTCTTGAGTTATAAATGGTGTAACTAAGTTGTGTTAGTTACACCAAATATATATATATATATATATAGATACTATCCCACCACTCAATCCCACCGCTGTGTCTACTGTATGAAATGAAATTGTTTATTTTAGAAATTAGACCTTCACTTTATCTGGGGCCCGATTCTACTAACACAAATGCACCAATGGACTTTCAATGGTGTCTCAAAAGAATGCCGATAGTGATGCCGATGCCGATCAGTGGA
Organism: Endotricha flammealis; assembly: GCA_905163395.2. Classification (NCBI taxonomy): domain Eukaryota; kingdom Metazoa; phylum Arthropoda; class Insecta; order Lepidoptera; family Pyralidae; genus Endotricha; species Endotricha flammealis. Next base: position 2,194,473 of record LR990882.1, on the reverse strand, counting down.
ATAGTTTTTGACATTTGTTATGGACTTAAACAATAAGTTCATTATGTTATTGTTTAAGTCGACACGATTGAGACACCATTGAGAGTCCATTGGTGCATTTGTGTTAGTAGAATTGGGCCCCTGGTCATTTACAACTTTTATACTTACGCTATATAACTACCTCCATATATACCTCGGAAATTAGAATTGGGAGATTTTGGAATAACACATAATAATTTGTCTTACAAAATTATGTACTTTTGAAATGTGGGCCGAAAATTGGGATGAATAACGAAAAGTCGAGGTGAATAAGGAAAAAATCTAAAAAAAATCACAAAATAATTTAACTCTGCAGTGGTCGAGTCCTTTTTAGTAATAAGTTTATTTTTTTTAGGAATTCATATTTCTATTTAGCGGTTTAGTCATTTTTTTAAGAAAAATATATTTTTTTAAATCTAGAAATTGGTTTTCTATTGTTAATTCGAAACTGTCAAAAAATAGGTGAACAATAAATATTATTTTGTTATTGTGCCATAAAAAGAGAATGTTATTTAGTTTATTATTAAATAAATGTGTTAATTTTATTATTTTGTTTTATTACAAGTTTTTACACATGCCAGGATTTCGCAAGGGCGTTGCCCAAGGGCATCCCATTTCAAGGGAGTCCCGGGACGAGCCCACCACACATCCCCACCGCTGTGTCGCATGTAGATCCAGGATCAACAACGGCGAACTAAGATTGACTAAAAATGACACCCCACCATAATACGAAATTCTGAAAATACGGACTACGTTTCTTTGAATTCTAACCAGTCTTGAACGTAGCGAATATAGTGCTACAAAGGTTTTTATGAACGTGGCCGAAATTGGCACTACAACTCCCGTTAATATTGTATGTCACTTTTTGACAGTTCGCCTTTGACAAAATGTATGTAATGTACCTACAGTAAAAAAGTATTTAAGTATATTTATCAGCAATCTAGTACCCATAGTACAAGCTTAGTTGATTAGTTTGGGACTAGATGGCGTTGTGTGATTCGTCCAAGAATATTTATTTATTATTTAATCCAATGGCGATCGAGCGAAAGTATCTTCAAGAGTAAGGGGGCAGAACCTGCATGCAGCTTTTTATGGCGAGTCAGTATTGCCTCGCCTCGCCTTGGTGTAAAATTATCATTACTATAAATAAATATATAGGGACAATTCATACAGATTGAGCTAGCCCCAAAGTAAGTTCGAAACTTGTGTTATGGGATACTAACTCGACGATATTATATTTTTATAACAAATACACACCTATATTATATAGATAAACATCCAAGACCCGAGGCCAATCAGAAAAAGTATGTTTTTCATCATGACCCGACCGGGGACCGAACCCGGGACCTCCTGGGTGGCCGTCTGGCGTGGTAACCATTACCATAACCACGGAGGTCGTCGATTATTTTATATTATATTACTCTTGAGGCTTCAAAAAGACCTCGCTCTACAATCCGCGACATACAAGTTCAAGTGTAAGTTCAAGGAATGGGTTAAAGATTCATATCGAACAAGATAATAAACGTTATGGAAGCACCAAGTAGGTATACAGCGGAATTATTTTTTATTTGTTTATTACGATCCATCATTGTATTGATTCCAATAAACATAATATCTTGTTCACATTGACCGTTAGGAATAGACATTGAATTTGCAAAGCGTTATGTAGATAAAAATGCTGTGCCTATGTCAATCAACTGTCAAATTTACGCATACAGTGCCACAAAATGTAGGCTGTTTTTTTTATACCACTAAGGCGGCAAACAAGAATACGGCCCGCCTGATTGTAAGCATCACCGTAGCCTATAGACGCTTGCAATACCGGGGGTATCACTCACTCGTTGCCAACCCTCCCAACCCCCCAAGCGGAGCTCTGGAGACCTTTCACCGTAGGATCACAGAATGGTCGAGACCAATGCTATTTGGCTACGATCTTCTGTAAGGTGGTCCTTCCCCAGACGGGCTGCTCCGATTTGAGAGGATTATCCGCTGTTCCCTGCCTCTTAAAATATTGAAATGTACAGTAGCTTCAGTGTGTAGTCTTCAGTAGATTCAGTGGCAAACCCGGTTTTCCGGTTTTTTCGGTGATTTCGATTATATTTTTATCTATAAATAAAACTAGATTTTAAGTACTGTACTTTAAAATTCTATACATTACAATCACAACAATGCTTACTTAGGTTAGGAAATAATTAATAAAATAATATGAAACAAAACACTTTCCCTTCTGGAGATAAACTAATAAGAATGTATAACTTTTTTGGCTCTGGATTCTGGTCATTTTGAGCCAGTCGTATAAAAAGTGCAAAGTAAGTTAAGAAAACCATGATTTTACCCCTCAAATGGTATTATGATATAAAACCGAAAACCCCGGTTTCACCTAATTTTAAACCCGGTTTTAAAAATGTCTTTTAAACCCGGTTTACCCGGTTTTTTCGATTTCGGTGAAACCGGCTTTGTGACCCCTAACTGGTACTGACACTGGATTGCGTCGTTTACACGTGTCCAGCCGTCATTTCTAGTTTGGTGCGGTGATTATGTACGATGCACTATCGATCACTGGTGCGTAGTGTTTATATACCTAGATCCAGCCAGTGCCACTGGCAAGGGCTGCGCAGCATGCGGGGGCGGTCACTGGATCGAAAAATAGACGGCCGGTCTATTTCGTTTTAGTGCTGGATACTGGACGCTAGACTGGCTTAAAACATGTTTACATACACTGATACAATGGTTATCCAGTGCCGGAATCCAGTAATGCTGGCGCCCGTGCCCAAATAAGATGGGTCCACGGACACCCGCCGGCGGGGTTGCGGAAGTATCATCAGGGCCCGCGACCCCGCCACGTAAAGTCGGAGAAAGTGGCAGACAGTCAGGTTTTTAGTCGGTATCCCTCATTGGTTAGAGAGGCGAGCCCGACAGACCCCCGTCGCTTCCCCCAAGTGGCGGGACATGCAGTAATGCATTTTCCTGACTTTAAACAAAAAAAAACAAAAAAAAAGATACTGTATCAATGTAAATCAGCCTTTATTATATATTTTTTGATGTACAATCAGGTGCACGTCGAGCCTCACACTTGCAGTAAAATTTTGACTCTTATGACATCCCGGGTTCGATCCCCGGTCGGGTCATGATGAAAAACGAACTTTTTCTGATTGTCCTCGGGTCTTGGATGTTTATCTATGTACGTATTTGTTATAAAGTATAATATCGTTGAGTTAGTATCCCATAACACAAGTTTCGAACTTACTTTGGGGCTAGCTCAATCTGTATGAATTGTCCTTATATATTTATTTATATTACCAAAAACTTCTGTGTTCCGAGTGCTTAGTACGAATTTTTTGGTCACATTTGAACGTTTACAAGCCGACCAAAATGTAAAACTGTATCATATTGTGAATTTATCAGACGCGTGTTACATATCCAAATTAGCCGGGTTACTCACTTCGAAACGTGAGCAAGTAAGCCGCATAATTTTGATATGTAGCACGCGTCTTATAAATTCGCAACATGAGAGTTCTTCTCTATTTGGTCGGTTTGTTTACGTCGACATGATCGAATGTGAACAAAAAAACTCGTACTAAGCACTCAGTATTAGATAACATCTAGGCATCTTAGAAATCAAACACATTAGCTAATTAAGTGGATATAACTTAAGAATGGTACAAACGCCGAAATGTAAAGGTCGACATGCTCTTGACTGTACCAGGAAGATAATGCCGAAAGAGTCTCTTGTCAATATGTTTTTTTTTTCAATCGATTTATATCTCACTATCTGACTGCACCCTTATATTTAAGATCAAAGTAGCGTGTATGACTCGTTAAAAATAAATTACACTACTTGCGCACAACACGTAACATTAGGGTATGAATCGACTGGGGCACAATGGTACTAATTCTGCTGTAAATTTAACTAGACTAAACTAATTTTGACAGGACTAGAAGTGTTGCTATCCTTGTCACTAATTGTAAACCAAGGAAGGATAACAACAAGATTGGTCCTGTCAAAATTAGTTTAGTCTAGTTAAATGTACAACAGAATTAGCACCAATGCAATACAAAAACTCTTTGGTGCACTAAACAAATATTACAATGAAAACGGACAAATTTCGTTTAGAAGTATGTAAGGTACAATAAATAAATAAATATTCTTGGACGAATCACACAACGCCATCTAGTCCCAAACTAAGCAACTAAGCTTGTACTATGGGTACTAGATTGCTGATTACTCATTACAGCGCTTTTGGAATCTATACTTCTATACTAATATTATAAAGAGGAAGATTTGATTGTTTGTGTGAATTGAATAGGCTCCGAAACTACTGGACCGATTTCAAAAATTCTTTCAACAGTAGAAAGCTACATAGGCTGCTTTTCCCGAAATGCAATGTGGTTCCCACGGGAACGGAACTTCACGCGGACGAAGTCGCGGGCAAAAAAGCTAGTAAAAAATATTTCACAAAAATCACCCTGTAATTAAGAAGAGACTCATGATGGTTTCCGTATTGAAATATCCAAAGTGTGAACGCATCACAATTATTCCATACACATTGCTGTTAATTAGAATGAATCATTCAAGTCAATATAAGTGTATCTATATTAAGAAAACGCTCAGTTGCCATGTACGATAGTTGTGTTCTTTATATACATTAAAACTGTGTCTAAAAAAATTTACAATCAAAAAATATTGGTAAGTTTTTTTTTTTTTTAGAACTGTCACCCGCGACTTCGTCCGCGTGAAATGTTCAAATAATTATAACTCCTTTTCCTGCCATGCGATTTAAATGAAACAAAGCCTATATTCTGCTCTGCCAAGCCGAGCTCTATCTCCCTGTGAAAACAGGATTAAAATCCGTCCAGTAAATTAGAAGATGTGCGCGTTCAAACAGACAGACAGGCAGACAATAAATTCAAAAAAAAAATTTTTTCGCTTTTATTACCTTTCTCTAACTGTTCCCTCTCCATTTTTTTCAAATACACTGGGCGTCAAAAATAAGTAGTACAGTTTTAAAATTGCAATATCTCCTAAACTACAGAAGCTAGACCTTTGAAATAAAAAAAAGTTAAAAGACAATTTAATTTCATTTAATAAAAACGTCATGCATAATATCATTTTTTAAAGATTGACTGAAAAAAACTTAATAAATAAAAACACTATTTTTTTAAAATGTTGGCTTGTACTTTTGTTTTTTATTGTTTTCTTTATTGCTGATAAATCAATTGCAATTCAAAAGCAAATGTGTCTTCAGCGAGTAAACTTTACTAATCATGCCTCTTTCACCAGAAGAATGTGCAAGAATCATAACTTTTCTCGAAGTAGGCATCAGTATGCGTCGTACTGCAAGAACGGTGTGTGTAACTCTAAGAACGATCCAACAAGTAAAGCAAAGGTACGAAGAGACTGGAAACCATCTAAGGAGACCAAGTAATGGCAGACCCAGGTGCACTCGTACCCGAGAAGACCGCTTAATTGTCTCGACTGTGTTAAGAAATCGTCACCTTAATGCAGTTGAGGTCCAGCAACAGCTTCTTCAGACCCGAAGAGACTACGTTAGTGAGAGTACAGTGAGGAGAAGACTTGCTGAAGCCAACCTGAAGTCGTACAGGCCAGCAAATGGCCCCAAACTTGAGACAGGGCATTGAGTAGCAAGACTACGCTACGCCCGTCAACACGTACAATGGGGCGAAGCAGAATGGACAAGAGTTTTGTTCACAGATGAGTCTCGGTTTTCTTTATTCACTTCCGATGTAAGGCGGAGAGTATACAGGCGACCCGGTGAGCGATACATTCAAGGTTTCATCTCGGAAAGAGTTCTATACGGCGGAGGCTCTGTACACGTATGGGCTGGCATCTCTTCAGAGGGTCGCACAGAGCTAGTGGTCATAGAAAATGGCACTCTGACTGGTGAAAGATATGCATTAGAGATCCTTAACGAGTATGCAGGGCTATATTTAGTAAATATGGGTGATGGAGCGATACTAATGCATAATAACGCCCGGCCACACACCGCTCACCTCGTACAAAAGTACATTCAGGACGTTGGCATCAGCTTGATGGCTTGGCCATCAAGAAGCCCAGATCTTAACCCGATTGAACACGCCTGGGATGAGGTTGAGAGGCTAGTCAGAAGACGCAGACCACCCCCCGCCACCCTCAGGGCTCTAAAGCAGGCCTGATAGAAGAATGGGTGAATTTTCCCCAATACCGCCTCCGAAACTTAGTGTTCAGCATGCTAAATCGGCTCCAAGCTGTCATCAGAGCCCGAGGCGGCAACACAAGTTACCAAAGTGGGAACAAGGCCCAAAACGTAAAAATTAAGTGCTTGATAGTTCCTTCAAAATGGTTAGCTTTTTAGTTTTCTCTAAATTTTCAGTGTAAAACTTTACTAATGCTAAATAAAATATTATTTTTAGAAAACTTTGTTAAATTTGCTATAAAATGACTTTTATTTCAAAACTCTAACTTCTATAGTTTAAGAGTAAATGCAATTTTAAAACTGTACTACTTATTTTTGACGCCCAGTGTATGTTCAAAGTACAGACTTATCGACTTATTACAGACTGGTCTACTGTTTTATTATACCTATGTATAGAAGAAGATGTTAACTATTTTGTAATGTTATTACGAGCAAAAAAAGATTAGCCCCCTTACTAATAAACATATTTTAGCGAGTATTTAGTTAAACACTGTTGTGTCCTTGTCTTTCTTGATGAGAATTACATGAAGTGTGAAAGTGACAAAACATTGTATAACTAAATACTCGCTAAACTATGTTTATTAGTAAGGGGGTTAATGTTTAAAGACTATCGCCAGTTCCCGCGACCCCACCCACTCATAAGGGTAGGTTGTCAGTGGGCCTATTTAATTCACGCGACAATACGACTTTGTCACTTTTTGACAGATAAGTCGAATTGTCGCGACAAGTGACGTATAATAAAGATGACAATTAAGTCCAAACGAGACAGGCAAATACTGACAAAATTGTCAGGTTATCTAAGCTGTTATGTTTTCCTTGAAGCGATAGTGGATTTAATGAAAGCATTATTATTACAGACAGCATGTTAATGATAGTGGCGACATATTGATGTTAATCTTGTATTGAAGTTTCATGTAAACAGAAATATGTCAAATTGTCACGACAAATCAACATATTTGAAAATTTTCCACCGTGACATAGGTATTTGTCAGTGATAATGTTTAATAAACAAAATTTTGTCAAATTATCGGATTGTCACCTGTTGCCTGTCATTGTAGCGTTTATTAAATAGCGCTTTTAGTCGGGCCCTAGGTATGCCCCTCAAAGTGTCGTTAGGAGGGGAGAGCCCAATATACCCCCGCCGCTGGACATGCAATAATGATTTTTTCTGACTTAAAAAGGTGAAATGATATAAAAAGGTCTTTACTTTTTCTAGTTAGAGTAGGTACATACTCTAATAAATTAGGTGATACAATTACCTTAGTGGAAAAATCCACAATAAGCCAACCATGAAAGTAAATTCCGAAAATACGGACTGACATTTTGAACCTTATTCTAACTAGTAATGTCTTTTTCGACAGGACTGCTTGCCTTATAGAAAAAGGTACTACTAGTAATGTCTTTTTTGACAGGACTGCGTGTTTCGTTGTTTCGGATGGACACTTTCATAGTAGACCCGAAGATTTTAATATGAACGCCTACAAAATTCATGAGCAAAAAAAGTGTCAGCCGATATGATAGTAATAGTTTAGAATAGTATTCTTCTTCTTCTTCTCGTGTCAGTGACTCAAAAAAAATAAAATTCCTACACCTTATTGGCAAGATGTTCAGCCATTAAGATGTCATTATCCGTGGCCCTCCACAAATCAGTTAAGGCACAGTCAGAATAGTATTTCTATATAAGAATAAGATAAAGATAAATTTATTTAGTGAAAAAGTGTTACATAAAAATGTTGCTCTGACAACCACGATAGTAAGTGTAAGACAAGTAAGTGTTAGTGCGCGTTCAAGCCCCGTTTTAGTTAATAATAATGTGTTCAAAACGCGAAAGTTTAAAATATACAACCACGATAGGTTTGGAAGTCAGACTACTTCCTAACGGACAATTACAATGCTCATAATTATAGCTTACTCTAACAGAAAAAGAAACATATTGGGTAAACTATGGCAACATTAACAACTTTCTAAATAATTGTAGTGTTGTGTGTGTGTTATGTAGTGTAGTGTAGTGTATAGTGTAGCCTAATATTCAAAGTATGTCAGACAATAACATTGAAGATGTCTTCAGTGTCTTCGTAGTCCATATCTTCTAGCCATGCAAAGATAATTTTAATATCCTTCAAAAATCTGGAATACATTTTTTTGCGCCGAAGCCTGTGTTTGTTTTGGATCACCTTTTTTGTGTTATTATGTTATTATTCTACTCTTTAAGTAAATACCATTTGGAAACAAAAGCAAAATGACCAGTGGGACAATTCACGTAACAAGAACCGATTCTAGTTCGATTCAACGACACTCGCTGTCTCACTCATACAAAATAGGAATTGAACGGGACGGCGAGTGTCGTTGAATCGAAGTAGAATCGGTTTTTGTTACGTGTATTGCCCCACAGCTGGTGAAAGTAATGACGAAAGTAAATCCGTTACGGCCTTTTTCCGAAGGCCCACTCTCCGAATAAACGTTTTAAAAATATACTGCTACAAACTACAAAAAAAGGACGGGTTGCACTCCGGGAGTGCCGGCAGAAGTGAAAACTTAAACATCAACGTTGTGCATTTTTGAATATTTTGGAATGGTTAGTGAATCTTACGCTTTTTCGATCATTCTACGGATCTGACGGGAGTTTAACATTTTTTATCCATCTAAAAAAAGTGACAAGCGCCGCTAAAGAAGTTTTCACTTCAAGGAAAACCCGTTGACAACCATATTCTTACTAGAATTAAAATTATCTAAACGTAAAGTTTAAACAAACAATCATTTGCGTCATCCAGTGATAACTAGATGGAACCAGTTAGTACAGTCAACAAACGAAATCGGTACCTATTTGTTTTTATACCTCTAAGGTGGCAAACAAGCATACCACCCACCTGATGGTAATCAGTCACTAGTAGCCCGTATGGACGCTTGCAACAACTTTTTTTAATTATTTAAATTAATTTAAAGAAAATGTTATGTTTAAATATTTTAGTTTGCACGGCGTCAGTCAGACGCCTCTGTCCACACACATTGCAAGGTATCCACAGAATACCAGCGTTGAGGTACTCGTGCCGCGACTTATGCTGAGTGGAGGCCTGTTTGGGCGCGCAATATATAAAGTCTTTATGTAATTTAAAAAAATATTGTATTAGATAAGTACTACAAATAATTGTAAGTTTAAGCGCCCAATAAACGTATTTTCTTTCTTTCTTTCTTTCTTTCTTTCTTTCTTTCTTTCTTTCTTTCTTTCTTTCTTTCTTTCTTTCAACAACGCGCCGTAGGAACACAACATGGCCGCGACCAATGCTATTTGGCTACGATCTTCTGTAAGGTGGACGTCCTTCCCCAGACGGACAGCTCAGATTTGATTTGCATAGTGATTTGAGATCAGGCTATACTTCGGCCGAAGTATCGGATTTACGTTTCGTAATATCCCTCCAGGAACTATTAAAAAGTGCATTATCGTGTTGACTTCAAAATCAGCCTACTCTGAAGAATTTTTTTTTTTCGGGGCATCTTGTCTCATTCTATACTGAGTTCGAGACAACAATGAATAGCTAAGTTGCTTTAATTAAATCATATATTACCCACTAAATGAATACGTTGCTATGTTCTACATAAAACTGTTTAAAGTAAATAATGCAGAAGCCATAATAAAATAAAAAAGACACAAAAATTTTCTTTGCCGAACAGTAAAAATATTAGCCTTGGAATGAATTTACAATTTTATTTACATAAAGCTTATATTGCGACGTGAATTTAAATTATGTAAACATAGAAACATATAAATAATGTTATACATTTATGAGTTATATGTTATGTAACCTACATAATAGAGGAGTTGTCGTGTGTTAATGTGCGTTAATGTGTTAGTTCAAGTGGTTTCAAATTTGTAAACAGGACAGGTGTGTAAAATTTTAACATCTAAAATGATAATTTTGATTTTGGAAACTAAAAACATTCTAACTAAAAATTAATCGGGTAGGTACCATAAGGCACAGATATCAGAATACATCTTTCTGTGTGAGGTCTCCAGAGCACCACTTTCTACAGGGTCGGTCTACGCGCGATAATCCTGGTATTGCAAGCGTCCGTATCAATGGTGTCTCAAAAGAATGCCGATAGTGTATCAGTGGAATAGTTTTTGACATTTGTTATGGACATAAACAATAACATAATGTTTAACTTACTTGCTACGCTTGCAATACCAGAGGTATCACTAGCGCGTTGCCGACCCTGTAGAAAGTGGAGCTCTGGAGAACACAGAAAGATATATTCTGATATCTGTGCCTTATGGTACCTACCCGATTACAGGCGGGCCGTTTGCTTGTTTGCCACCTAAATGGTATTAGTAGGTAACTGTTTATTGGTATAAATTGTTTATACTTATAAAATATTACGCGAACTAAACTTATTAGCTAAGTAATTAGGTTTAACAGTTTTGTTGCTGCGAGTCCGCGTGGCCGCGTGAGGCGCGGAGTGAACATTTACGAAATAAATGTACGTACGTCGCCTCGAGGATAGCAGGACCATCGTTAGGATGATTTTTGGTTGCAACATCCAACATCCTAGTGGATACATGTGGCTCTAATAAACAAAAACCCTGTTTGGTATCAATGAAAAGGACGGAGCTCACAAAAAATCCGCTTACAAGATGTGCAAGCGATTTTTTCTAGAGGCCGCCGTACCTACGTGAATTGTACAAAGAATTTATTAAATTCCATATTAATTCCATATTACTAAGGAAATACTTTGCACGTCAATGTTTTTTATCCTGAACATCCAGAGTCAGACGTGAATGGCCTGTTGAGAAGGAGTGTCGGGTCGCAACATAATAGTGCAGAGCAAATTATAGTGACCACAATTTTTTTTTAATAAAAGAAATCTTCCACTTTATAACCTTTTTATCATCACGGAACTTTTTTTATTAAATTAATCTTTATTCAGATAACCATGATCCATTTTGTTAGTACCAAACAATGTGTCTTTCATAGTGGATTTAAATTTTTGTAGAGGCAAATAAATAAACTTTTGTTTTGGGAAATAATACATTTTTAGAGAGGTATCGTAGAACACAGCGGATAATCCGCTCAAATCGAAGCAGCCCGTCTGGGGAAGGGCCTTATAGAAGATCGTAGCCAAATAGCATTGGTCTCGGCCAAGTTGTGTTTCTACGGTGAGTAAGATCTCCAGAACTCCACTTGGGGGTTGGGAGGGTTGGCAACGCGTGAGTGATACCCCCGGTATTGCAAGCGTCTATAGGCTACGGTGATGCTAACCATCAGGCGGGTCATATACTTGTTTGGCAGCTTAGTGGTATAAAAAAAAATACACGCGGTTCTTTACAATCCTTTTAATTGTATTGTTTGTCCACAGAGTAAACATTATCGTTTCCCGTCTCAGCAGTAGCAAAAACGACGCGTAAAGTGTTTTACAAGGTACAAACGGAACTGGAGGATGGAATCACATGAGAAGGAGAAGACGGGGGCAACCCAAGACTTGGAAGCGAAGAATGGTGGTGAGTTTTGACGTTTAAAAACCAAGTTTTCAACCAAATTGTCGTTTAACAACTGGGTTTTTGATACCTTATAAAAAATGAAAAAATGAAAAAAATCTTTATTTATACCTTTTAATTACAATTACATTGTAGGGATGAGGTCTCCTTTTAAGTAAAAACACTTGTGTTAGGAGACCCCGCTCCTTCTATAGGTAGGTTACAAAATGTAGGGTAAGTATAAGCAGGCATGTCGCACTATACCCACGCATAAATATAAAGAATTATTTATATTAAAAAGACTTTTATTTTATTTATTATACTAGCAGCATTCGGCGTTTATTATATCTACACATATATATTTTATGCTCAGTAGCGCCATCTACTTTAAAACGCGCCATTGACTATCAGACTTTTGACCAAAAGCTACGGGAATCGCGTACTTTTTGGGACAAAAGTATAAGGTACTTTTTATTGCTTATAAGTGTAAAATTGTTTTTATAAATTTCTTACTGGCTGTAATATGTTACAAATACTTAAGTGTTTTGGAAGAGCGGGGCCTCCTGCCACAGGCTTTTTTAAATCGCCTACCAGGTTGGCCCCAATTCATTGTATATTATAAGTAACTTGGCAGAAATAAATAAATTTTTGAATTTTTGAATCCCGAAAAGTACGCGAGTAAAGATAGCATAGTATGTTTTAATACAAGGTATCAGCTACCTACATACCAAATATTATAAAAAATGGCATAACCCTTTGAGCGTGAAGAAGCAAATATGAAAAACTTTCGCCCTTACAATATTTGTGGGATGGGATTATTACAACCGCATTGCAGAAAAATTTCAAATAACTAAGGCTGAGTTGCACCGTATTAGAAGTCATAGTAAAGGTTTGTGTTAAATTTGACACTAACAGCAAATACTATAAAAACTCTACCGGGTTAATACGCACAGCTTCGGAAGAATTCGGGCAAGACGCGACACTAGCGCCCCTACGGCATGAGGGCGGCATGAGGTGAACGATTTCAAAACTTTTGTGCGTTTTGTATGCAAAATGTTCACCTCGTGCCGACAGATGTCGCTATTTCGGAGGTTGCCAAGTCATTGTATGAGAAACGTCAAGAGCTGTGCGTAACTCGGTAGAGTTTCTATAGTATTTGCTAACAGTAACGCTGACTTTAACGGTTACAGCAAAATGTGTTGCACCGGCGAATTTATTGGCTTTGTTAAAGTTAAAAGTGTTGCAAGTCAAATGAGGTGTGATTTACCCCAAATTCGTTGGGGGTAACATTTTTAAATATGGCATCATCATTTAGCGCTGTCCACTAAAGTCGTCACCATTTAATAGGTCCGTTTTGACACTTGAGGAAGAACCTAGAATGTAACTTGGAACGAAACTGAAAGCCACTTACACTACACTTGAAGTGTTTAAAAAAATATATAGATTTCAGTGCGCGATAAATAATTATGATAGAAAATATTACGAGTATTTTAATTTATAGTAGCATACAATTTTTAATTATTAAGAAACGTCCCATAAACAGTTGCGTTCTCAGTCTTTTTTTTTTTCGATACCAGTGTTGTAACCATGTTTAATTGCTGAATTTCACCAATTTCATTCGATTTTAATAATAGTATTTAGATATTGTGTAGTAATCTTTATTGAAAAGCTTTTTAGCTCGCTAATCTTCCTAGCTCACCATTAAGATCACTTTCCATATAATACATCGTTTATTTAAAGAGAAAAAAAATGAAAACTAAAACATGTCTTTACAGTTTTAAAGAACTTAGTGGCTGGATGTTTTAAATTAGTAGCATAACAACTTTTTTGATCAAGTATAAAAAATAATTATATTATAATTTAATTTATTTAATTTAATCCGATGCACTTTACAATACATTGACTACATGATCAAATCGATTACATCCTCATACAAACTTGAATCGATTTATCGTAAGTATCGAGTACCGAGTCGTGTGGTTACATCATTATATACGCCACGATGACAAATGTCAAAACGGACCTATTAAATGGTGATTACTTTAGTGTCAATTATATGACAGTTCGGTGTGTTTGTTTTATTTCAACGCGTTTGACAGCTTGACAGATAATTTAACACAAACTATAGCACTAACCAACGAAAAGTTAGCGGTTACGGTTAATGTTAAAGTTATGACGTCATTTAGCTATTTGTCAACTGGTGCAACTAATTTTTAGCCTAACCGGTACTTTAACTGGAGTTTCGTTGTTTGTTATTGGTGCTAATTCTGTTGTACATTTAACTAGACTAAACTATTTTTGACAGGACCAAAAGTGTTGTTGTCCTTCCTTGGTTTACAATTAGTGACAAGGATAGCAACACTTCTGGTCCTGTCAAAAATAGTTTAGTCTAGTTGAATGTACAACAGAATTAGCACCATTGTTAAAGTAAGATGGTGCAACTCAGCCTAAGAATAGTTAGTTCAACCGGAACAAACTATTAAAAAAACATGTATTTGTTTGCAGAAATTGAATCACATCCAAAAGTAAAAGACTTGGACGATCTACTGCCGTACGTCGGTGGTTTTGGCTGGTACCAAAGAATCCTATTCATTCTGATGATACCCTACGCTTTCTTCTTTGCGTTTGTTTATTTCGCACAGATATTTATGACCGTGGTACCGGCCGAGCATTGGTGCCATGTGCCTGAACTTGACCATCTGAGTGTTGAGGAAAGGTAATTTTATTTTATTTTATACCACTATTAAGGTTTTTTTTTTGACAATGTTGTGCAAGCTAGTGAAGCGCTAACGGGATACGCTTCACCAGCAACATAGGTTTTACGTGGGCGAGGTGTTAACCCGCCGCACAACCCCCGAAATGCTGGAGGACCACACCCGTCGTTGGTCAGCGAGTCCATCGGACTTAGCCGGTTAGTGTAGCTAGGCTGTACTGCCGACCATTCCCCTATCCGCCACCTTGGGGACGCTCCCCTACGCTGTGAGGGCCAGCGCGGGGCCACTATTAAGGTTACTGTTACACAGTTTGGCAGAAAATGTATTTTGAACACTTCTGTAATATTTCTGGGAAATAAATAAATAAATAAAAAGGTGGCAAGCAAGCTTACGGTCCGACTGATGGTAAGCGGTCATAATTTTTAATTTTAAATCGTCATATTTTTAATATTATGCAGTTATATCGACTCCCCGAGGAGCTTGATAGCCTTGCTGTATGTTGACTCTAATCGAAAACGCAAGTTAAACAACGTCGATCCTAGTCAGTGTTTTGATGGGTTTCGTTATCTCGAGCTTCTCTGTGCTACGGAAAGCCGTCGTGGTCTTCACGCGGCTCGAAAACACTAGCCACTGAAAATCTTGAAAGT
Source organism: Endotricha flammealis (assembly GCA_905163395.2). Lineage (NCBI taxonomy): Eukaryota > Metazoa > Arthropoda > Insecta > Lepidoptera > Pyralidae > Endotricha > Endotricha flammealis. Next base: position 2,179,430 of record LR990882.1, on the reverse strand, counting down.
GGCAGAGTACGCTCTGGCCCCGATTATTTTTATCTCTATTTATGGTACAACAAAAAAAAATACAACCAAAAATTATTGAATTACAATTATATAGATTATATTATTTATATAGTACATATTACTTTACATATTACTTATGTTTAAGATTTTTTTTAAACCACTAAGGTGGCAAACAAGCATGCGCCCCGCCTGATGGTAAGCAGTCACCGTAACCTATAGAGGCTCGCTTGCAATACCGGGGGTATCACTCGCGCTTTGCCGACCCTGGAGAAAGTGGAGCTCTGGAGACCTTACTCACCGTAGGAACACAACATGGCCGAGACCAATGCTATTTGGCTACGATCTTTTGTAAGGTGGAGGTCGTTCTCCAGACAGGCTGCTCCGATTTGAGCGGATTATCCGCTGTGCCCTACCTCTCTTAATCCTTAATCTCATATTAAGTTTAATTGATTAATGACCAGCTCCGTGGCGTAATGGTTACCACGCCAGACCGCCACCCAGGAGGTCACGGGTTCGATCCCTGGTCGGGTCATGATGAAAAACGAACTTTTTCTGATTGGCCTCGGGTCTTGGAAGTTTATCTATATAATAATATGTATTTGTTATAAAATATATTATCGTTGAGTTAGTATCCCATAACACAAGTTTCGAACTTACTTTGGGGCTAGCTTAATCTGTATGAATTGTCCCTATATATTTATTTATTATTTATTTATTTATTAATTTCAGACGCCACTTATCAATTCCAAAAACAGAGCATTCATATGAAAAGTGTCACGTATTTGATGTTAATTGGACTGAAATTTTGGAACAAGGTCTCACTACTCCCCGTGATGATTGGCCAATAAAAGCTTGTCAGGATAAATGGGAATTTAATTATACCGATATACCGTACGAAACTATTGCTAGTCAGGTAAGTAAACTATTTATGAAGTGAAAACTTCTATAGCGGCGCTTGGCACTTTTTTTAGATGGGTAAAAAATTTTAAACTCGTCAGATCCGTAGCCTGATCGAACCATTCCAAAATATTCAAAAATGCACAACGTTGATGTTTAAGTTTTCACTTCTGCCGGCACTCCCGGAGTGTAACCCGTCATTTTTTTTCTTTCCGAAATGATAGTAGCTTATAGAAAACATAAATTATATAAAATATTTTTTTACTGTATGACGCATCGACATAAGTATAGACAAGCTGTCCGGTAATATAGTTATGTTCGTGTTTGTTTAAATATATGTAGCCGTAAAGACGTGTTGCTGAGCCATAAACTGTTGCAGAAATAATGTCTGGATATACATTTCACAGCCTTATGCTGCATTAAAATATTTTTTGTATTTTCAAATTCAAATCTTTTATTCAGAGAATAGGTTTTTACAAACACCGTTCTCTTGTCAGAGTATACAGTTGTAATAAATTGGGATTTGTTTATATTCATCTACTCTATATACTACTTCCATTTCGGAAACAAAAGCAAAATGACCGAAAGAAAACCAGTTACGGCCTTTTTTGTCATTTATAAATATATCGTGTTTTTTTTAACCATGAAATTTAAGGTACGTACAACATTACGCACTCGGAATGTCAATAAATAGTGCAATTAATTTGTCTTAACATAAAATTAAATCTAAAAATATAAAATGCAAAATCGGTGTTAAAGATAGGAGCAGACCAGGCCCGCAAGGCAGCAACCGTTCTCGTGTATTTTCGAGTTGACGTGAGAGTCGGCCTGCCAGCCTCCATTACTGGGCGGGATATAGTCGGCAATGTTGTAGCCACATATTACTTATAGCTCGTCTAGAAGCCCCTATAAATACGCCGTATGTTAATATTTTTAGTTAAATGCTAAGTGACGGCCTCAGTGGCGATAGTTACCATGCCAGACCACCAACCAGGAGATCCCGGGTTCGAATCCCGGTCGGGTCATGATGAAAAACTTTTTCTGATTGGCCTCAGGTCTTGGATATCTATTATATTTATTACTAGCTTTTTGCCTGCGATTTCGTCCGCGTGAAGTTCGGGACCCTTTCCCGTGGGAACCACATTGAATTTCGGGTAAAGCTATAGTAGGCTATAGCTTTACCCGAAATTCAATGTGGTTCCCACGGTCACTCCCTGATAATGTAGCTTTCTACTGGTGAAAGAATTTTTGAAATCGGTCCAATAGTTTCGGAGCCTATTCAATGCAAACAAACAAACAAACAAACCAACAAACTAACAATCAAATCTTTCCTCTTTATAATATTAGTATAGATTATCGTTCAGTTAGTATCCCATAACACAAGTTTCGAACTTACTTTAGGGCTAGCTCAATCTGTGTGATTTGTCCCTATTTATTTTAATTTTATTTACAGCTAGGATGGGTGTGTGCTAAAGATGACTACCCAGCAACGGCGCAGGCTATATTCTTCGCGGGAGCTATAGTTGGTGGTCTGATATTCGGATGGGTTGCTGATAAATATGGCAGAGTACCGGCATTGTTGGGTGAGTTGACCTTTATGCTTTTCATGGTGCGCGCGCTTACGTCATAATTGGGCAGGTGGCGCGGGGGGGCTTGGGTTGTCACCCGGGAATGCGGAATGAGTCAAAAATGTTATTGCCCCTTTTTTGTATGGGACTTCTACTTGACATTGTATGTACTAGATATTATGATGAATGTAGCTAATTAATGGTTAAATAATATATAGCATAACTTTTTTGGTAAAATATGTAAACTGATGCAAAAAAAATTTTTTTTTAGAAGTTGTTTTTTTCCCGATCCAAAATTATTTAAAAAAAAAACAATTTTATTATTATGTTTTGTGTTTATTTACATCCATAGCTATTTCACATTTTAAAATTAATAAACCACACTACTCCAATAACAAAATTTAATGGGTGTCATTCTGAATTTTGGTAATTAATTTGAAATTTTTAAATATATTATTACTAGCTGCTGCCTGCAGTGTTACCCGCGTTTTAATTTGATGCACAGTAGCGCCACCTACTTTTTAACGCTTGACTATCAAACTTGACCAAATCCTACCGGAATCGAGTACTTTTCGGGATAAAAAGTACCCTATGTGTTAATCCAAGGTATCAGCTACCTGATTACCAAATATCGTAAAAATTGGCACAGCCATTTGAGTGTGAAGAAGTAACAAACACAAACATTCGCCGTCGCAGTCGTAATAATTAAAAGTTCGTGTTTCATCATGATTACCGGGATTCGAAACCGAGAGCTCCTGGGTGGGGGGCAGGCATGGTAACCATTACGCCTCGGAGGTCGTCAATATAATCCTTACTTCCTTACTAATATTATAAATGAGAAAATGAGTTTGTTTGTTTGTTATTCCTTCACGGCTTGACTAATCAATGGATCATTATGAAAATTTGTAGCCCAACATAGGCTACTTTTTATCCCGTGAAAGTATGTCATTCCAATGGGAAAATATTTTTTCTACTATAGAGGGCGCTGGTTCGGCCAACAGATGGCGCCACAAGTTCCGCGTGTCATAAAATTAACGCGAGCGAAGCCGCGGGCAAAAGATAGTATAGTTATATATTGTTGTATTTTTCCAGGTACGAATGTCATAGGATTCATAGCCGGCGTAGGAACAGCATTCTCCAACAGTTTCTGGTCTTTCTGCTTGTGTCGGTTCCTCGTGGGATTGGCTTATGATAACTGCTTCATCATCATGTACATTATTGGTAAGTAAACCAGTTCTACTCATACTCAATACACACTGAAGCAAGGAAAGTGGTGATCAGGGTAGAGAATTCAGAACAAACATTTTTGGTTTTTTTAATACCAAAAAGGTGGCAACCAAGCATACGGCCGGCCGGATGCTTGCAATACCACAAGGGGGTATCACTCACGCGTTGCCAACCCTCCCAACCTCCCTCCCCCCCAAGTGGAGCTCTGGAGACCTTACTCATCGTAGGAACACAACATGACCGAGACCAATGCTATTTAGCTACGACCTTCTGTAAGGTTGAGGTCCTTCCCCAGACTTGTTTATCCGCTGTGCCCTACCTCTCTTACAATTGACAATATTACCATTTTAAAAGAGTTAAGATTCTTGCCAGTTCTTCTTAGCACAAATCTGTCGTCAGAACTGGTGGTAGGATAAAATTGTGACTATTCGAAAGAGTTTGTATTAGGCCTATTTGAATAAAAATATTAGACCATGGCGATGGGCACAGAAAAAAAGGAAGACCATGGATGAGAAAAATAATGAAGTACACAAGGTAACCATGAAAAACCTTATATTTCATGGTTAAAATTCTTCCGATACATCAGCCGAAGTATCGTATTTACGTTTCGGAGCCCTTCTAGCCTTAATAAATACTTTATTTCTTTCAGTGGTAGAATACGTTGGACCGAAATGGAGGACTTTTGTGGCAAACATGTCAATCGCAGTATATTTCACATTTGCCGCTTGTCTGCTGCCCTGGATAGCTTTGGGAGTTGCAAACTGGCAGATCTACACATTGATTGTCAGTGTGCCACTTGGCTTGGCCATATTTACACCTTGGTTGGTGCCAGAGAGTGCCAGGTCAGTGACAAAATAGAGAGAGAGATAATATGCTTTATTTGCTATACACAAACAAGTGATACAATAAAACAGTATGAGTTACAGAATAGTGTACCTGCAACAAGGTGGCCTTATTGCTACAAGCAATCTTTTCAATGCAACCTTAGGGTAACGATTTTCTGTATGGAGTAGGCAGAGCTAGTAAGACACGATCTTTATATATAAAATTCAACTAACTGACTGACTGGCTTGACTATATATCAACGTACAACCCAAACCGCTGGGTCTAGAGATTCCAAATTTGGAATGTAGGTTCTTTACGACGTCTAGGGGTGTACTAAGAAAGGATTTTTCAAAATTTCCGGAAAGCGAGATATACGCAAACGAAGTTACGAGTATTTTACTAGTTCTGTATAATTTCAATTTAAAATTAACAGCAAATATTAATTGGTTATCTTGAAATTTTATACTTTACTAAGTAAGTAGTGTTATTATTGATTTTAGATGGTTAATATCACAAGGACGGATCGATGAAGCCATAAAAATCATGAAGAAAGTGGAAAGGATTAATGGAAGGAAAATTCCTGATGTCATAATGGACGAATTTAGAGTAAGTAGTCTTTTTATTTTTTACTTCTTACGTTAATTATACTAATATTATAAAGAGGAAAGATTTGATTGTTTGTTTGTTTGTTTGCATTGAATAGGCTCAGAAACTACTGGACCGATTTCAAAAATTCTTTCACCAGTAGAAAGCTACATTATCAGGGAGTGACTTATGCTATAGCTTTAATTAAATTCAATGTGGTTCCCACGGAAAGGGGTCCAGAACTTCAAGCGGACGAAGTCGCGAGCAAAAAAGCCAGCATTTGAATAAAAATATTTGACTTTCACTTTGAATATTCATTTTTGCAGGAAACGGCAACGGAAATAGCTAAAGCTGAGCAAGAAATCAAGAACTATTCAGCCGTTGATCTATTCAGGACACCACGTCTACGCCGTCATAGCATTTTGCTCGTCGTCATATGGATGTCCATTGCCATGGTTTTCGATGGCCATGTAAGAAACGTTGGATCACTGGGTTTAGACATGTTTCTTACGTTCACTGTGGCTACTGCTACTGAGTTTCCCGCTGATGTTCTACTGATTTTAATACTTGACAGGTAATCATCTCAACCCATAATCATCCCATTTTTCTTATAGCAATAAGAGAGGGAGGGCACAGCGGATAATCCGCTCAAATCGGAGCAGCCCGTCTGGGGAAGGACCTCCACCTTACAGAAGATCGTAGCCAAATAGCATTGGTCTCGGCCATGTTGTGTTCCTACGGTGAGTAAGGTCGCCAGTTGGGGGGGTTAAGAGGATTGGCAACGCGTGAGTGATAACCCCGATATTGCAAGCGTCTATAGGCAACGGTGATGCTTACCATCAGGCGGGCCGTATGCCAACTTTGTGGTATAAAAAAAGGCTGCCTACAATAGAGGGCGCTGTATAAGATGCTATCGGCCAACAGATGGCGCCACAAGTCGCGCTATGGGTTGTTTTGTTTGTCAAACGAGATCTATATCATAAAATTAACGCGAGCGAAGCCTAAAGCCAAAGAGGTGAAGCTAGTTATGACTAATTGCAAATATTCTTTTGCTGCAGGGCTGGACGCCGTTGGGTTTCGTTCGGTTCTATGACACTTAGTGGAATATTTAGCTTTCTGGCTACAACCGTACCAGTTGGTAAGTTTTTTTTTTTTAAATCTATAAACTTTACAATGCGACTAGTATCTAATTTTTGACATTTACGTGATAGTGTTTTATGTCAAAAAGTGAGTAACACACGTTTAAGTTGATGTCAAGTTGATATCATTTTGTTTTCGCATATTACGAAATGGACATCATAATTTGTAAGCATAATAGGGTTGTTTCCAGGGTCAAAATAATTACATTATATTTTAAGCCCACCATTCACTACACGAACCCGGACCCGACTCGCAACCCGGACCCGACCGCGGACCAATCCGGCGTTGCCCATACACTGCACGAACCCTCCACGAACCTTCCACTCGAAGTATGGCATGTGGGGTTCGACAGGCGCTCGCGGCTCGCAACGAGCCCGACGCCAACCCATTTGACAGTCTGGCGTACCGGTTCGTCGCTTCCATACACAGGCGGATTAGTCCTATGGCCGACCAATCTGCGTGTGAATGGTGGGCTTTAGTCCGTATTGTAGATTATAAAAAAAATTGGACACGTATTTTATCTTTTTTCAATTAAACAAAAAATAACAAATATACAAGGCATAAGAATTTAGGAGCGAGCGCCTTTGACGTCACCCCGTGCGAAAAAATGCCACACGGCGTGACGTCACACGTAACTTTAATGTAATCTTTGTCATTTTTGGTCTAATTTACAAATGAAAAAATAAGTTGCCCTTTTTTTTAATAATCTCAAAGACGGACTAATTACATTTTTTACGGCAACTAGCCTAATGCACCACTGGTGACCTGTGACACAGGTTTGTTCACCAACCTCGCCTCACACTACATAGGTTGTCTTACTTTGGTACAACAAAGGAAACCAAAACCTTATGCTTGTTAAGAAAATAAAATTAATATTTATTTCAGGAATTCCATCAGCATCTTTGGCGATAATTGGCCGTTTTGCTGTAAACATATCATTCAATATCGGTATGCAGTATGCTGCCGAACTTCTACCAACTGTGGTTAGAGCGCAAGGCTTAGCCATGATTCATATTATGGGATATGTGGCTACCATACTTGTACCCTATATTGTTTACTTGGTAAGTTATATGTTTCAAGCGTCCATAAGCTACGGTGACTGTTTACCGTAAGCTTGTTTGCCACCTAAGTGGTATAAAAAAATATATTTCTATATACGGAACCCTCGGTGGGCGAGTCCGACTTGTCCGGTTTTATTGTGAAGGCGAATGTTGTTACCTCTTCACGCTCAAATGGCTGGGTATTTTTTTATGATATTTGGTATATAAGTAGCTAATACCTTGGATTAACACATAGGGTACTTTTTATCCCGAAAAGTACGCGATTCCCGTAGGATTTACTACAAAGTCTGACATAGATGTCGCTGAAGTGCATAAATAAATATACGCATACGAAGTTGCGGGGGTTTCACTAAGTGTACTGTTTTGTTTCCGAAATGGTAGTTTATATAAAAATGTACTTAATATAGAAGGTACCGATTTATTAATGAACTTCCTTTTAACACATGACTATATTGGTTACATAATATGATCGTTTAAGCAAGGCAATAATGGTCTAGTATTCAGTAAGCGACATTTTTTTAACTATTTACAATACAATCTTTTTTTTAATTATATACTAGACCATTATTTCCTTGCTTAAACGATCATAATGTAACCTATATAGTCATGTGTTAAAAGGAAATTCACTAATAAATTACGACCTTATGTAATTATTAATTTGTTTAAGATCAAATTTTACGAGGGAAAATGCTTATGAAGGCCTAGTTTCTTAATAAAATATTTGGTTCTTTTGATTTGACATACTGAATGATTCCGCCATTCCGCCATCGGACGGCGCGGCGTGGACAGGGATTCCATCCCTATGCGGTTGACATTCCCACATACCGTACCAGTCGATTCGCCTCCACTTTCATAATGGGGACGGCTAAGGTATGGAACTCCCTCCCCGCGTCGCTGTCACCCGATTCATATAATTTAGGGAATTTCAAGACAAGAGTGAATAGGCATTTTTTGAGTTTACGTGTACCACCCTAGACCTCATCTTTGCTCAACATCGCAAGATTGAGGTCAAACCACAGAGCACCCCCAATAGAGACCACATATCAGGGCCCCCGCTTCTGCCAAGCTTATGCAGTACAACTACTAATATTGATGACACGCCCACCAATCAAATTGCACCAATTTGATTTACGACATGACGTGTCCTTGACCTGTGGGGCAATTCACGTAACGAGAACCGATTCTACTTCGATTCAACGACACTCGCTGTCCCGTTCAATTCCTATTTTGTATGAGTGAGACAACGAGTGTCGTTGAATCGAACTAGAATCGGTTCTTGTTACGTGAATTGCTGACCTGTCCAATCAGAACACAGTTCGTTCTCCCCGCACCCCGCACTTGTGGCGATGTCGTTTTCAAACAATAAATGGTCATTGCGGACTCTATTGGGGGTGCTCTGTGGGTCAAACGCACTCAAATCTACTATAAAAAATTAAATAAAAATTATATTTTTTTTTATTTCAGGCAAACATATCAACAATAATACCGTTATTGGTCCTTGGTGCACTGGGTTTGTTCGGTGGCGCCCTCTGCTTGTTCCTACCAGAGTCTACCGGCAAGGATATGCCACAGACTATACAGGATGGCGAAAAGTATGGAAGGAACCAGGAGTTCTGGTCTTTGCCTTCTCAGAAAAGGTAATTTTAATGCTGGTGCCTGTTGTTTCAAATCGCTATCTATAATTCCAACTTCATTTAAACTTTGGATTAGCCTCGCAATACAGCGGGGTAACTCTGCCAGCCTTCTGGGAACGCTCCCGTTTTCGAGGGATCTGGGTCAAGTTTTTTATTTGTAAATAGTAGTTGAGTTTTATTTCTTTTAAATATGTTCCTTTAATTAACTATTTTAAATTTGTTTTTTAAATATAACTTTAAACTTTCTGATTAAATTCGTTGTGAGTTCCAAGACAGCTGTAGTTGTCTCCCCCGGGACGTCAATAAGCTTCATTGCTTATTGTCAATCTGAGGTCGCCTTTGTTGAGCCTGGTTATACAGGAGATATAGCGGTGGGTGTGGTGGGCTTTCCCCAAAACAAATGTCATAGAATTAGCACTTATCTGCAACAAAACGAAGCGTAGAAAAAACCCTACATTGCGCGTGGCTAGACACGCTCTTGCCCTGTTGTTTTTATTTGTATAATAAACATTGTCAATCTCAAATGCTGTCCAACTTATCTATATATATAAAAATGAAACCCGTTTTCCGTTGTCACGACATAACATGAAAACGGCTTGACCGATTTGGCTGATTTTTTTTTGTAGTTTTCTAATACTCTGTACAAGGTTCTTACGGAAAAAAATATTAAGAAAATCTCTCAGAAAGTTTGAAAAAAAAAAACGAAACAGTACCCGGGCGAAGCCGGGCCGGGCAGCTAGTACAAAATAAAAACTAAACGTTATAACAGAGTTTGAAACTACTTTTGCTACGATACCCACAGGTCTCCAATTTATCATATCAACCCATAATCATCCCACTGCTGGGATACGGGTCTCCCTTCTATCGAAGGTGATAAGAGCGTACTCTGCCACGCTGCTCCAATGCGGATTGGCAGAGGCCGGTGTTTTCAAACCGCCCTAAGGCCACCGACTTGGCTTAAAACGACTGTCATCCATCGACAACAGCCGGGACCGACGGCTCAACGTGCCCTCCGAAGCACGGAGAAGCTCAAGATAACGAAACCCATCCAAACGCTGGCTAGGGTCGACGTCGCTTAACTTGCGTGTTCATATTAGAGAGCGACGCACAGCGACGCCATCGAGCTCCACTATTAAATTTAATTGATTTTTTTTCTTTTTCAGAAAAATTAAAGAAGTTCATTAAACGATATAAATATTTATCACACAACATCACCTACATAAATAATTGAATGTCTTTGATCAATTTTAATTTTAATTATATTTTTTATATTAATAATGTAACAGTAATGTAACATAATGTAATTTTAATGTTCTAAAACACTAATATAGGATTTATAATAATTTAATTTCTTTTATTTCAAAAACAAACATGTATGTGCGTGAATGACACATGTCTGTCTCAGATGGGGTTCGAACCCGCGACCCTTGGGGTAAAGTAGCCATTGCCAACGAGAGGTAGGGCACAGCGGATAATCCGCTCAAATCGGAGCAGCCCGCTTAGGGAAGGACCTCCACCTTACAGAAGATCGTAGCCAAATAGCATTGGTCTCGACCATGTTGTGTTCCTACGGTATGTAAGGTCTCCAGAGCTCCATTTGGAGGGGTTGGGCTGGTTGGCAACGCGTGAGTGATACCCCAGGTATTGCAAGCGTCTATAGGCTACGGTCATGCTTGTTTGCTTTGTGGTAAAAAAAAATGCTAGCCACTCGACCACCGAGCCTATCAAAAAAAGGAGATAGATCGACGAACGTCCTTTTAATAATTCCTATTGAATCTAATTTATTTTAATTAAATTCGTTGTGAGTGCCAAAAGAGCTAAAGCTTCTCCCTAGGGAAGTCAATAAGCTTCGTTGCTTACTTAAAACTAGCTTCTGACCGCGGCCTCGCCCGGCCTACTAACAGTTAGCATATTTTTCTTCAGAAACAAAATCCGGTCCTGTCCGGTTCGGTCCGGTAAAGCACGGCCCGGTACGGTACGGTTCCATCCGGTCCGATTCTTTCCGATCCGGTCCGGTCGGTCTGGTCCTTATAAGGAACCTACATGCCAAATTTGGAATCTCTAGACCCAGCGGTTTGGGCTGTGCGTTGATATATAGTTAAGTCTGTCAGTCAATCAGGACTTTGAATTTCATATAGATTTGAGGTCGCCGTTGTTGATCCTCGATATACAGGAGACACAGTGCGGTGAGAATGCGTGGTGGTCTTGTCCCGAATCAAATTCAAATTCAAATTCTAATTCAAATTCTTTATTTGACAAAACCATAATTTACAAGTTTCTGGGTCCTCCTTTTAAGTTGATCAAAACTTGTATTAGGAGGAACCGCTCTTTCGTACATCGTTAATACAAATTATTGGTTATAAAACTAAAGTGAAGCAAAGTATAAATAAATAAATAACAACTATCATGCAACCACTTGCATCTGGAATCGTTGATTAAACACGAGCAAAGCCACGTGTAACATATATAGTCTTTATCTACTTCTTATTTACAAAACCTGAAAAACGACTTAACTACTTGAGCCATAAAAGGAAAGTTAAAAATGTAGGTTATCGCTACATAAAACGAATGAGGGCGAAATGTATCAAAATAAAATGATTCACTTAAAAATTCATAACAAATAACAAATGTACGGTTATAGGAAGTTAGTAGTGTTGGGATGCCTTTATCGATGTTTCCAATGGTCAAAAGATTTGGTTGAGTTTTGATTGATGAAAGATTTGGTGAGAATTGGTTGGTTGAAATGAAATGAAATCGTTTATTTCAGAAATTAGACCTTCACAGGCACTTTTTCATGTCATTTACAACTTGTCTAAATAAATAAAATAAACTACGTTATATACTACCACCATTTCGGACACAAGCAAAATGGCCACCGGTAAAAAGAAATGGCGAAAGAAAACCGGTTACGCTTTTTTGTCATTTTGTACTTTTTTTTTCCACTCATTACAATGTAAGGTATAAGTACATTAAAATTTATAAGAAGAATACGCGGAAACACAATGGTGTGGTTACAAATTATGTTCGGTGCCAGAGGGCACGTGTTCGATCCATGCACAAGACATTCAACACATTCAATACAATACATTCTCAACTAAAAGAGAGGTAGGGCACAGCGGATAATCCGCTCAAATCGGAGCAGCCCGTCTGGGGAAGGACCTTCACTTTACAGAAGATCGTATCCAAATAGCATTGGTCTCGGCCATGTTGTGTCCCTACGGTGAGTAAGGTCTCCAGAGCTCCAATTGGGGGGTTGGGAGGGTGGCAACGCGTGAGTGATACCCGCGGCATTACAAGCGTCTATAGGTTATGGTGACGGCTAACCATCAGGCCGACCAGAGAGTAAAAGATTGCTCAAACAGCAAATACAGATTTTCAGTCATTACCTTCAAATCAAGACTACGTGAGCCAAACAAAGAGATAGGAAATAAATAATGTTAATTAACTATTTACAGTAACATTACCAGAAACCAATGTTTAATCATGAAAGACGAAGAAAATTGATAACGTAGTTAAGCATCGAACGAAATAAAGAACCTATACGTTGAATGGAATATAGGATTAAAAATGTAATCAAACAAATGTCATTTCAGGTCATGTCAAATGGCAATGTCAAACTGACATATCAGGACTAGAAACTTATTGTGAAAAAACTTTTCGTGTGATTCTATTAAATAGGGGAATTGAAGTCATAAATTTACATAATGTTTGACGGCCTTATTGCTAAATGCATAGGCAATTAGTGGTACCTACGTCTTACCGTCGTCGATGAATAAATTTACTAGCATATGGAAAAAAAATGTCGACAATCGATACATTTCATCGATACAACCCAACCACTAAACACACGCACGATTTACAAACAAACAAAAAAAATGATCGGATTACAGCTTACAAATTGGAATTCCAAATTCAAATCATACCTCACTCCAATTTTGACATCCACCGTGACATGCCAACAAAGTTATAGTGATGTTCGTTTTATCGATATTATTATTATTAAAATTAATAAATGTAAATGCAAATTACATGGTACACGACCATGACGGTCAAAATGTGGTAAATAAGGGACTATGGATAAGGAAACAGGATGAGAAACTCGAGAAAGGGCAATTGAGTAATTTTGTCTTCGATCCGAACTCTTTAGATATTATACCGGAGGTTGACGATAAGTTCTATGCGTTTGGTGAGACCGATATACAAAATACACCATTCGTAACTAACTATATTGTGAGAAACAAAAGGTCTCCTAGAGGTAAGAAATATTTCATTATTATAATTACTTTGGTTCGATCCCCGGTCGGGTCATGATGAAAAAAGAACTTTTTCTGATTGGCTTCGGGTCTTGGATGTTTATCTATATATATGTATTTGTTATAAAATATAATATCGTTGAGTTAGTATCCCATAACACAAGTTTCGAACTTACTTTGGGGCTAGCTCAATCTGTATGAATTGTCCCTATATATTATATATTATATATGTATACTAGCTGACCCGGCGAACGTACCGCCTCAGCGTAGCTTTGTTGCACTTTTTTCAATCTTTCCGAGCCATTTTCTTAATATTTCCGTAAGAACCGAGAACTTCTATTATAAAACTACAAAAAAAAAACACCAAATCGGTCTAGCCGTTCTCAAGTTAGCGCGTGACAACGGGATTCATTTTTATATAAAACTAGCTTTCCCCGCGGCTTCGCTCGTGGCTAATTTTATGATAAAAGTCTCGTTTGACAACAAAATAACCCATAGCGCGGCTTGTGGCGCCATCTGTTGGCGATTGCGAATTGCAGAGCCATCTATAGTAGAAAAAATATTTTCCCATTGGAATGACATACTTTCACGGGATAAAAAGTAGCCTATGTTGGGCTCTGTACCACTGACAATATGTAAATTTTTCATAATGATCGGCTGATTAGTCAATCCGTGAAGGAATAACAAACAAACAAACTCACTTTCCCATTTATAATACTCGTATTAATTAGGATTAATTTAAAACAGAATAATAATATGTATGTACTACACTAGCTAAACCCGCGCAACTATGTTTGCGTGCATCCCGCTTTCCCATGGGAATTTTGAAATGTATTATACTTAAAAACCTTCCCCTTGAATCATTCTATCTATTTAAAAAAAATGCATCAACATCCATTGCGTAGTTTCAAAGATTTAGTCATACACAGGAACACACCGACGCACAGACAGACAGAAAAACGACTTCATGTTATACTATATAAAAATTACGAGAATGTGCCTATGAAGGCCTTCGTAATGAATGACACAAACTATTTATGAAACTATCTTATTAGGGTAAAATATGGGTAATATGCACCCAAATACTGTAAGAAGGTGGTACTTTCCAAATATATTTTAGAATTACTTGATTTATTATCATTATTATTATAATGAATAATATTTTAATTTGTAATTTCAGCAAATGGTAACGTACGATTAAGAAAAAACGCAAAAAAATGCAAAAGCAGTCCACATTGTATTTTAAATAATATTATTGGAGACAAAGTATTAACTGAATCTAAATTAATGACTAAACTAAAGCCTGCTTCTGTATTTAACGATTATCCATATGAAGTGGCTATATTACTTGATCATACTTTAGATAAAGAGAATACTACAAAAAAATTTGTTACTATTGATAAAACCACACCTAAAACTGATGTTAAGAACAAAACTGTTGGAGAAAAACTAAATAAAACAAATAATAATACACAAAAGCATAATATTGTTAACAAAGAATCAGAAATTATTAAAAAGATAGAAATTATTGAAGATTACAATGTTACAGATGGTTCAAGAAAAGTAGATAGGCATATATTTGACAAAGAAGACAAGACATGGACTCAGAATGCACCAGTGCCAGATTTAAATACTTATAAAGTCGTTAAAGAGCAAAAACCATTATCTGAGAGAGGTTTAATTAAAGTTTTAGGGATGCTAACTAAAACAATAAAGAAAGTTATCTCACACCATCAAGATATTAAGAAGATACATGATAAGATACATGTATTGAAAGTAGACGTTGATAACTCAGTAGGTTTGCTATTTAATAAATTCAAAGAATTCGATGTTAAGTATGGTTATTTAAGTAACATATCTGATGAGATAAAGAAAATAAAACAGAAAGTGGATAACAAGAGTGAATATTTGAAAAATAAGGAGAACGAAATATCACAAAGTTTGATTGAGTTTGAGAATCAACAGAAAAAGTTCTTACAACAACAGCAGCAATTCTTCAGTATTCAGCAGTTAATGTTAGCCCAGAACGAGAAGATAAACGCCAAACAGAACTTAATAGCCAAAACACAAAGCGAGATATCTCACAGGCAGAACAACTTCGCTCGGATACTGAAGAAAGCAAAACAGTTATATTCAGAAAGCAAACTATTCAGTAGCAAATCTAAAAGTAAACCATCAAAATGGACAACAACAACAAAACCTATAACAACAGAATCTGTGAAAATCGATTTATTTTCGATACCTTCTGTATCTGTGCTAGTTAATCAGGACAAGCTTATTTTGAAAGAAAAAGACCAGAGGCCAGTCGACGATCTAGTATATAAATATTACTTTAATAACACATACATTGATAATATAATGAAAAGCAAAATCTTAGAAGGATTCACGGCTAATCATGAGAATGTAATATCAAGAAACATTAAAGAAAAGGCTGAATTACCTGATAAAAATAAAAGATCTGACGATTTAGCAAAAGTTATTCCAACACCTGAAACTAAAAATACCATATTATTTCCTGTAAATAATAATATAAATAATATAGAAACGAAACATAGGAATAAGAGATGGATACGTCATCATTCTCGAAGAAGAAAGCATCGTAAAGTTGAAACGGCGACTAGAGTAAATAATCATAAAACTACAATGGACAGAACTACAGAAAAACAAGCAGATAATATATTGGCTGAAAAGTCTACAGCCGTTAATCCAGATATGACAGTAAATAATAATCCTTTTCTATTGATGGCAACGAATTTCTGCAACCAAATTGGTAGGAATGAGAATGTTCAAATGCTTAATTGGTGTGTCGAGAAATCTTTGAGGAAACTACAAAATATTGGTAAGATTTTCGTCTTATTTAGTCATAGTCTAGAAAGATGACAAATTAAGCGAATCTCGATTGCCGAGCACCATGGTCTATTGTTACATTACTATTGGGACTTAATGCTGTGAGCTGCCTATTCTCATAACATAAACAGATTCAATCTTGTCTCAAACTCCGGTATTATCTCGCTCTTTTTCTATTTTGGATGAGTGAGATAGTGCTTGATTGGGACGAGATTTTAACTGTTTTTGTTAGACACCCCTGTTATTTACAATTTGATAGGTTGATAACAACTATTGACGTTAAAACTATTAACGTCACGGAGGAAAAATAACTTTCATAAAGATTTTTAAAAAACTGTCTTGGATACAAAAAATATATACTTAGACTTGTGGATTTAATAATTTATATAATATTATAGATGTGAAAATTCCGGCTGCTTCTCTCAATTCTGTGGACAACACAAGAAATGCTGAAGTAAAAACAAGTACTACAACAAAAGAAAAGCCTACTATTGTAACCAAACGTAGTACTAAATGTAAGCTTATTACTAATATTATAAAATTATAGGACAAATATTTTTTTCCTTGATTACAATGTCTTCTCCCAAATAATTTTATGTGCAAACCAAGTGCATCTTGAGTTAGGGGGGGGGGGGGGGGGGGTTGTCTTTCGAATAGCTGAAGTATCAGGTATGTATGATTTTGATATATGTGTGAAATTCTGGGTTAATTTCAAAAATAATTCATAGTGGGGTGGTTCATTTTGTTACTTTTGACTGCATTAAGACGGATGTTCCGGATATGCGTCGAACTACAAGTAAACCTGTATAAACATTGTTTTATAATTTCAAATCTGCGAGTTTTTTTATACCACTAAGGTGGCAAACAAGGATACGGTCCTCCTAATGGCAAGCAGTCCCCGTAGCCTGTGGACGATTGCAATAACGGGAGTATCACTCACGCGTTGCCGACCCTGTAAAAAGTGGAGCTACTCACCGTAGGAACACAACGTGGCCGAGACCAATGCTATTTGGCTACTACGATCTCCTGTAAGATGGAAGTGCGGATTATCCGCTGTGTCCTACCTCTCTTAATTTGCGTGTTCAGTTAATGACACGCACAACTTCGCCATTACTCTGTTCACAGCTATACCACAAATGACTGAAGTAACAACAGCTTCACCGTTGTCAATACCAATATCTACTCCTACCTATACACAAATCACAAACAATATCATGGGGTTTCCAGGTAAGAATCTTCCTTTTCGTTCTAGCATTTTCTTATTTTCTAATTCATCAAGTTTGATAGAGATAACCTAAGCCTATGGGATTGGAAAGTAATATGGAGTCAAAGTCTTTTTTTTTTTCAAATAAGCCCAAAGCTCTTTCGAGTTGCCATGTTTTTCTTCTACCACCAGCTCAGAGCGACATGACTTCAATTATTATTTTGCAAATACCTTTTTGCTACATTTTTGAAGTGAAAACTTCTTTATCGGCGCTTGGCACTTATTTTAGATGGGTAAAAAATGGTGAACTCGCGTCAGATCCGTAGCCTGATCGAAAAAGCGCAAGATTCCCTAGCCATTGCAAAATATTCAAAAATGCACAACGTTGATGTTAAAGTTTTCACTTCTGCCGGCAATCCTGGAGTGCAACCCGTCCTTTAAAAAACAATCCTACTACCACTTTAACGTGAATGGCCTGTTGAGAAGTTCCGCAAGAAACTCAGCAGTTAGCCTTTTCTATAAGTATTTAATTATGTCTCTCATTTATAATACATTTATGTCATTTAAATTCTTTCTTTCATTTTTAACGACGACGTCCGTGGCGTAATGATTACCACGCCAGACCGCCACCCAGGAGGTCCCGGGTTCGAATCCCGGTCGGGTCATGATGAAAAACTTTTTCTGATTGGCCTCGGGTCTTTGATGTTTATCTATATAATTTGTTATCTGTACTAATATTATAAAGAAGAAAGATTTGATTGTTTGTTTGAATTGAATAGGCTCCGAAGCTACTGGACCGATTTCAAAAATTCTTTCACCAGTAGAAAGCTTCATTATCAGGGAGTGACATAGGCTTTTCCCGAAATTCAATGTGGTTCCCACGGAAACGGGTCCGGGGCTTCACGCGAACGAAGTCGCGGGCAAAAAAGCTAGTAAAATATAGTGTCGTTTAGTTAGTATCCCATAACACAAAACTCGAACTTACTTTGGGGCTAGCTCAATCTGTGTGATTTGTCCCTATACATTTATTTATTAAATTATAGGTAGATTTTAGGTCACTGTCAAACTAAAATGATATATATCGCAATATGTCTGATAGTTTCTCCCGAAACGTCATTGATTATTGTGATGCTATTATTTTTTTCAGATAATGATGCATTGGAATCTAATTTACATCAATATGGTAAGTGAAATCAAAAATCGTAACAACATCTAATCCCATGAATAAAACCTGCTTCTGTTATAACCATCATATCAATCATCTCAGCAGGGATACGGGTCTCCTTCAATCGAAGGGGTGTACGTACTCTGCCAGCCAGGCAGGCCAGTTTTCAAGCCGCCTAATGACCAACGACTTGTCTTAACGACTGTTATTCATCCATTAAAAAAATCAGCCGGGACGCTCGATCCTGAAAAACTCGAGATAACGAAACCCGTCCAAAAACTGACTAGGGTCGATGTTGCTTAACTTGCGTGTTCGTTTTAAATTGCAACGATTATTAAGAGAGGTAGGGCACAGCGGATAATCAGCTCAAATCGGAGCAGCCCGTGTGGGGAAGGACCTCCACCTTACAGAAGATCGTAGCCAAATAGCATTGGTCTCGGCCATGTTGTGTTCCTACGATGGTTTCCCGAGCTCCACTTGGGAGGGTGGGGGGTTGGGAGGGTTGGCAACGCGTGAGTGATACCCCCGGTATTGCAAGCGTCTATGAGCTGATGCGATGCCATCGAGCTAATCAACAATCTTCAACTTTTCCAATATACCTTATTAATTCAACTTTTTTATGCAGAATTAGTGACAGACAAAGAAGGTGTTTTTTTCTACGACGCTGAGAGCTTGCATGCTAGCGATATTGCACAAGGTAAATTAATTAATTCTAATAGGCTAGATCAGCAGTTTTTTTTTCCTTTAGGTAATTGTAAAAAAAAAATGTAGTGAACTTATAAATTTTATTACTTTCATTTAAGGGGTATTATATTGTCCGTTAAACACTGTTTATTTTAGTTTCCGACATTTATGGTTTCTTTAGGTGACCCCCAATCATTGCTCACGAGTGTATTTCAATAATTTAAGTAAAAAGAACAATAATTTGAAGTACCAAATGTCGTCACTTGTCGAAATGTCGAAGTTAATTATTCCAATTATCTCTTTTTCTAAACTTTGTGGTTTATAAATTTATGACTTAAAAGATTACTATAAATTATAATAACTTTAACTAAACATCAAATAAGAATACTACTCATAACATGAAGATGTATACTAAATTAAATGTAAATTTTCTGTTTTAGGTTCCAATAGTGGTGTAATAAACGATTTAATACCAGATCTGAACAGCAACTCCAGGATTGAGGTGGACCCTGAAACTTTTGATATATTGGCGAAGAGACGCGCTGCAGTTCGAAGGTTGGCAAGTATACTAGTCAAAACAAACAAAGTTACATGGGTTTCGCAAGACCCCAACAATTCAGGACAAGCCCACCACACATTCCCACCGATGTGTCTCCTGTATAGCCAGGATCAATAACGGCGACCTCAGATTGACAATAAGCAAAGAACCTTATTGACGACCCTGAAGAGAAACTATACAGCTGTCTTGGAACTCACAATGAATTTAATCAAAAAGAAATTAGTCAGAGTAAGAAATATTGTAAGGTCTTTCCCTCCTTAACAACTGAGAGACAGCAATTTGAAACATAAGGCATCATAGCCTAGAGAGATGGCGAATCAAGTGAAGACCACAATAATTAGCATTTAGGATAAAATACAGACACACATTGTAAAATATCAGCAGTTTAATAATTTATTTTCTTATTTTTCAGATTAAACAATAAAATACTGAAGAAGGCTCATTAATTAAATAAGACGTATTACTATGTTATAGTTTAATAGCGAAATTAATAAACATAATTAAGTTAGGGGAAATACAAATTCTTAAAGGCTAATAAAGGCGTAAGGACTTTAACAGAAATCAATTGGAACGTTTTGCATTTAAAGTCCAATTCTCCTAATAAAAACACTTAAAATTTAGTCTCAATTGTTTTACATTTTGTATGAATAAAACAGCATTTGAAATTGAGATTAGATTTTAACATTTTTATAGACTCGACACATTTCTAGGGGAACATAGCCAAGGCTTTTGACTGCGTAAACTACAAAAGGATAATTACTTTTTGTATCAAACATAAAGTTTAGCGTTTGAATTGTTTGTATATTTTAATATTATATCGTAATAATATCGCTACTGTTCAGAAACGAAATATTTCCAGTTTTGTGTTAGTTTTTGTTTGGGTGTTCCCCAGGGATTCGTACTCGGTCCTATAATATCCTTGTATGATTTTTAAGTAGATAGTTAAATTTTATAAGCTTTTGTGAAATTCGACAACTATGTAAGTAACCTAGGTACACCTTTTTATATTACATATTGTATTACATGGTAAATAACTTTGTGTTAAGCCGAAATTAATGTTAGTTGAACAAAAAATGTAATTTGTTACTTTCTTATGATAAAATAAATAAAAATAAAATATTAGTTATTTTTTTATTTCTTTACTATATACGTGATCTCCCTTACACAACGCTTCCCGATCGGGGCGCTGGTCAAATCTGTATATTAAAAAACTTTGTCTGACAGAATCAACGCATATCCCAAACCGCTGAACGAAGAGACCTGAAACCTGGAGGGTGGGTTCTTGGTATGAGGTAGGCATCCGATAAGAAAGGATTTTCCGTAATTCCCACGGGAAAGCGGAATACACGCAAACGAGACTCCGCGAGTTTCGCTAGTGTCTCATATTATTTATATTATTTGAAAGGCGATTTTCCAGGAGTGAGGGGTATGACTCAAATATATTTTTTATATATAAATAAATACATTGTAGACATAGGTGTTATTATTATTATTTGTGGGCTTGGTTCAGTCTGCCAATGAAAAAGGTGAGCAGGGTCGTAAAATACGATTTAAGTGACTAAGACAAATTTTGCAAACAAACATATGGCCTCATGGTAAGCACAGTAGTAAGAGAGGTAGGGCAGTCAGCGCGGAGCAGTACGCCTGGGGAAGGACCTCCACCTTACAGAAGATCGTAGCCAAATAGCATTGGTCTCGGCCATGTTGTGTTCTTACAAATTCAAATTAAAAATATTTGTATTCGAATAGGCCTAATATAAGCTCTTTCGAATCGTCACAATTATTTCCTACCACCAGAGTGCTTAAGTACGAGTTTTTTGTTCACATTCGATCATGTCGACGTAAACAAACCGACCAAATAGAGAAGTACTCTCATGTTGCGAATTTATAAGACGCGTGCTACGTATCAAAATTATGGGGCTTACTTGCTCACGTTTCGAAGTGAGTAACCCGGCTAATTTGGATATGTAACACGCGTCTGATAAATTCACAATATGAAACAGTTTTACATTTTGTAAACGTTAACACGTTCGAATGTGACCATAAAACTTGTAGTTTAGACGGCAAATATTTGTGCCAAGAAAAGTACCGGCAAGAAACTGCTCTTTTAAAATGGTATTATTTAGATACAATTACAATGACAGAAAATATAAAATTAAAAGAAAATATCTGCAGCGTAAGAGAGGTAGGGCACAGCGGATAATCCACTCAAATCGGAGCAGCCCGTCTGGGGAAGGACCTCCATCTTACAGAAGATCGTAGCCAAATAGCATTGGTCTCGGCCGTGTTGTGTTCCTGTGCATAGCATGTGTCCATTGGCTACGGTGACTGCTTATCATCAGGCGGGCCGTATGCTTGTTTGCCACCTTAGTGCTATAAAAAAACCATCAAGTAAAGAGTAAAAGAGTTCCTGTATCTCCTCTGCAAACAAACTATGTTATTTAGGTACATATTTTCCTTTCTCAGTAACTAGTCCGCAGGAGCAGAGTACTTGTAAGTTGTGTGTAACAGAGAAAGAATATTTTTCGTAACAACATTTTATGATACATAGAACGACCCAGACTTAAGATTAAAAAATTAAGAAATTGTCCAATAAACATTTTTAATCTTAAGTCTGGGTCGTTCTATCATACTAATATTTTAAATGAGCAAGTGAGTTTGTTTGTTATTCCTTCCCGGCTTGACTAAGCAGCCGATCATTACGAAAATTTGTATGCACATTGTCAAAGGTACAGAGCCCAAACATAGGCTAATTTCTACGCGGGCGAAGCCGCGGGTAACAGCTAGTGTATCGTAAACGATGTTACCAAAAAATGTAGTAACAAACTTAAGTTGGAAATATGTGAGTATGTTTGTTACTTCTTCATGCTTAAATGGCTGGGCCAATTTTTTTGATATTTGGTATGTAGGTATCTGATACTTTGGATTAACACCTAGGGTACTTTTTATCCCGAAAAGTACGCGATTCCCGTAGGATTTAGTCAAAAGTCTGATAGTCAATAACGCTTTATGAAGTAGATGGTGCAATTGTGCAAAAAATTAAAAAATAAATATACGTTACAGTATATAGGCAGTTGGATCTGCCAGAATTTATTTATTTGACAGCCCATCCAGTCTAACATGCTTACAGTCGATATAGTTTCTCGCACGCGACAAAACTTCTTCGTCAATAGCAATGCCTGTTTTGTCTACTGTAGACATAACCGAGATACGCTATTGGCAGAGAGGAGCGAGAAAATTTTGTCACGTTTGTCATGTTACCCGGAAGACACTGCTGTTACGTTGTCTACATTGGTCTGCATACAGTTATGCCTCTTTCAGACGATGCGAATGTCACTCGCCTTCATTTCGATTGTCATTCATTTACTTTTTATGGTTCCGTGATCTTATAAGGGTTCTGTTATGCCTTTTGAGGAAAACGCATAACAGAACCCTTATAAGATCACTTTGTTGTCCGTCTTTCTGTCTGTCAGTCAAGACCCTTTTTCTCTGGAGCGCATAAAAATATCAAGCTGAAATTCATACCAAATACTCAGGTCTACCGTCCTTAGGAGCTGTGAAAAAATCAAACTTCTAAGCCATCGCAATTAAAAGATACAGCCGTTTATGCCGCATTTTCGACACTCAAAACCGTACTTTCCGTTAGCCCAGAATCTTGAAATTTGGTACAAAGCAACGTCTTATAGCACAGATAAAGGAAAAATTGCAAAAAGCATAAATTTTTGGTCTTTACTTATATACCTACAGGTTTTTACGGAACCCTCGGTGCGCGAGACCGCTCGCACTTGGCCAGTTTTTTTCTCTCACCTAGCCCCCTTTCACACATGGCGTAGACGTCGCATAAACGTTCGATGAACTGGTTGAACGTATACGCATCGCAGACGCCGCGATAACGCATTCGCGCCATGTGTGAAAGGGCTAAGTGAGAAAAAAGTGAATGAATGACAAGAATGTGACTTTTATAGACAAAAAAAATCTAAACATGCTTATAAAAAGAATCGTTTTGCCACAATTTGTTTAAAAAACATGGCATTGTACAAATAAAAACAAAAAAACAGAATTCACTTGATAAGGGAAACCATTATTTTGCAAATATACTCATATTTCATTTGTAGTATAATACACGTTCATTTTGTTGATCCCATTTAATTATTTTCCCATGGGAACTCTCTAAAGGAAATATCCCAAACTTCTAATTCCCAGTAATTTCTTTTCTAGTGATTTTCCCAAGTGTCACTTGTAAAAGTCACTCAGTATTTTTGTTAATGTTTACAATTAAGTGATATTTGTGTGTCGGTCAGTCAGAAATCGACCCAAATGGGTAGATGTGATTACAATGTCATATTTTATAGGGTTTTTTGTCTCACTTTATTGGCTATTGCCCTTATATTTACTATAATATTGACAAACGTGTTTATTGATATAGATGGATTATTGAAAAAGAAAGTGGAAAGTAAGTATTTTTAATTTTTTTGTCTAGGCTCCGAATATGATTTTGTCCCATTCGGTGTCGAGACCCTTGGTCCGTGGGGTCCTTGTGCTATAAGACTTTTTAAGGAAATTGCAAAAAGGTTAGTCGACATCACGGAACACTTCGGTGTCCCGTGAGCTGGCAGCTACCACGGACAAAGAATTAGTCTGGCTATTCAAAGGGGGAACGCTGCCAGTATCTTCGGAACCTTGCCTAAAGGGACTCCTTTTAATAATATATTTTAGTTATTTTATTATATTTTTTAAGGTTTTTTAGTTTTAGGTTCATTATAATTTGTTTTAGTATATGGTTTAAACTTCAATAAAGATGTATTTTTAAAATATACATAGACTTAGCGGATCGGCTTCGCACGGGTTTTTATTAAGGAGCTCTAATTTAAAAAATATAAGCCTATGTTTATAGCTTCCCAATGGTGAAAGAAATTTTCAAATTGGTCCCATTGTTTTTGAGTTAATTTATTCGTTACAAACGAAAATAAAATTCTTTCCTAATTATAATATTATTAGTATAGAGGGAACGATAATAATTTTATTGGGTAAAATTACAATAAACTAGTATTTAAGAGAGGTAGGGCACTGCGGATAATCCGCTCAAATCGGATCAACCCGTCTGGGAAAGGACCCCTCCACCTTACAGAAGATCATAGCCAAATAACATTGGTCTCGACCATGTTGTGTTCCTACGGTGAGTAAGATCTCCAGAGCTCCACTTGGGGAGGTTAGGAGGGTTTGCAACGCGTGAGCGATACCCCCGGTATTGCAAGCGTCTATAGGCTACGGTGATGCTTACCACCATGATTACCATGCATAGTATGCATAGTATGCTTGTTTGCCAACTTTGTGGTATAAAAAATTCAATAAAATTTTACTAAAAATTAAACTAAGTCAAAACTTAAAACTAAAATTAAAAAGACGATCCTATATTATACTAATTTTGGATATCCTGTACAGGATATCCTGTACAGATTTAGTATAAATAGATAATAATTATTATAATATTATAGCAAAAACAGATATATTTGCAACGGAGAAGATTAACATTAATGTTATACCAGAAGATGCTAACACAGAAGAAATATATAAAGAAGAGAGGAATTATGAAGTGCAAGAAGATACAAGAGTTAAGAGATCCGCGGAGTCAGCGGTGGTCATGGGTGAGTCTCTTAACAGTCAGTTTCCAACGCACTTTTGAAGTTAACGACACATTTAATTATACCTATCAATGTCAAACTGACGACCTCCGTGGCGTTCTGCTTACTATGCCGGTCCGCCACCCAGGTACGGGGATAGAATCCCGGTCGAGTCATGATTAAAAACGTACTTTTTCTAATTGACCTGGGTCTTGGATATCTATAATTATGTATTTTTTAAAGTATAGTATCGTTGAGTATTCCATAACACAAGTCTCGAACTTACTTTGCGAGCTCAATCTGTGTGATTTGTCCACATATTTTTTTTTTTGGCGTAGGCCAATGTTTCAAGCCGCCTGAAGGTTACCGAGTTGGTTTAACGTCTGTCACCCATCCAAACCCTGGGTCGCCGTTGTTTAAATCACATTTTGATTACAGAAACCCCAGAATTTCTATTTCACATAAAGAATCCATTCATGAAAAACGTATTAAAAAATAGACTGTCAACATTATTAGAAGAATTAGATCAAGAGGAGAGCAAAAAAGAAGGAATTGACGAGAAAGTTCTTGGAGAGAAACAAGAAGAAAAGGACGTTGTAGATGTTAAAGGAGTTATAAATATAAAAGAACACGAGAAAGAGGTAGAAGGAATCAATGGTGAAAAGAGAAGGAAAAATGGCGAGATAGAAGGATTCAATGTTAATGAAATGAAAGTGAAACAGGATAAAAATTATGATATGCTGCATTTGGCTATGCATAATATTCTGTTGCAAGGCATTATTGGGCATATGGATCTGAGTGATGTATACAAAAAGGTTAATGCTTTGATGGAAAAAGTTGGCAATAAAGAAAGGAAAGAGGAAGTTGAAGGTTAGTTATATTTTTTTTGTCATACAGCAGGCAAAGAAGCAAGCGGATTGCTAGAGCACGTAGTATGAGTAATAAAATCGTGATTTGAAATTCAATTCTTTTTAAATATTTTATAAACTGATTAAAAATTTAATAGCATATCCATGAAATCCAAGAAAATTTATGTATCTACCTTATCGCTCGCGGTTAATTTTATGAAATAGATCTCGTTTGACAACAAAACCACCCATAGCGCGACTTGTGGCGCCATTTGTTGGCCGACATCGCAATAGCAGCGCCATCAATGGTAGAAAAAAATTTTTCCCATTGGAATGACATACTATCACGGGATAAAAAGTAGCCTATGTTGGGCTCTGTACCCCTGACAATATGTATACACATTTTCATAATGATCGGCTGCTTAGTCAAGCCGGGAATAACAAACAAACAAACTCACTTTCTCATTTACACCTAATATTAGTTAAGATTTTTTGCAAGCTCATAGCAAATCCTAATTTGTACTCTTAAGATATT
Source organism: Endotricha flammealis (assembly GCA_905163395.2). Lineage (NCBI taxonomy): Eukaryota > Metazoa > Arthropoda > Insecta > Lepidoptera > Pyralidae > Endotricha > Endotricha flammealis. Next base: position 2,152,777 of record LR990882.1, on the reverse strand, counting down.
ATAATTTAATAACAATTTGGTAGAATAAGATTTCATAGGATACACCCAGACTGGAAAACAAATACAGATGCTAGACATTGCCCCGAGTGGGAATCAAAACCGCGCCCTCTGGTCCCGAAAGTAGTATCCCCAATGAACCACCAAGCGGTATTCTTGTACTCAATTAACTTAAAACTAGAACTTTAAGAATACTAACTAATCCTAAAGATCATTTCCAATAAATTGTAGGTGAGATACACCATAAAAAAGCAACACATCACAAAGAAATAGAACCAACGCATAATAATTATCAAAAAGAGGAAACTAAATTTTTTGATGAATTAGCCAATTGTAAGGATTTGAAAAGGGATATTGAACAAAATTCACATGCTTCTGGCGAAAAGGAAGGTACAACAGGTAAGTCTTTTTTGCATAAAGTATCTGACAGATAGATTTAATCATTGATTTGTTTCTAAATTTATAATAAAACCCCACAAAAATAGTAGTTAGTATTACGTTTCGTGCTATATTGAACGTTTTGTATGTTAGACCTCACGAAGAATTGATTACAACTCCGCTATGGAAATGAAACGCAACAAATTCGCTATTTCTGGACAACGTCGTAAAAAATATTTTATCTTTCAGAGAGAAATTTTTTGATCAAGACATTGATTGACATAAAATCATTGAACAGATATAATGACACGTAAGTAACACATTTAATTACAAAGTAAGTTCATAATGAATAGAACTTGACATATATGTTAGCCCTCTGGTGCAAAGATAGTTCTCTAAAAATAATCCACTTGGATTTTAATCGGAACAAGTCCACCACACATTCCCACTGCTGTCTCTCCTGTAAAGCCAGGATCAACAACCTCAGGTTGACAATAAGCAATGAAGCTTATTGACGTCCCGGGGGAGAAACTACAGCTGTCTTGGAACTCACAAAGAATTTAATCAGAAAGAAAATACGTACGTAGTAAGTAGGAAGTATTGAAAGGACTTCCTTAATTCCCGAGACACAGCATTTTGAAACAAAATAGATTTTAGCCTAGAGAGATGTCAAACAAGGTGAAGCTCAATTGCCGAGCACCACGGTCTGTAGTTACATTACTATTGGGACCTAATGCTGTGAGATGTTGTTTACTGCCACTGGGCTGTCAAACGTGTGTTTAACCGGCAAATGATGTCATAACTCATCAAGAATACCGTAATACAATGATTCGCATAAATATCAAACCGCAATCGGTCAACGGTCTTAATGATATAATTAATTATCATTAAAACTGTTTATAATAACGGTATTATGTAGAATACGATTTAATTATACTTCAATAATATTATACGTTATTAGTGAAACTCAAACTGCTCAATTTCGTTTGGGTGTTTCCCGCTTTCCCGTGTGGATTTCAAAAAATCATTTCTTTTCGGACGCCTACATCATACAAAGAACCCACCCTCCCAGTTTCGTAACTCTGCGATCTGCGGTTTGGGTTGTGCGTTGATTGATCAGTCAGTCACTCAGGACAAAGCATTTTATATATCTTTATGACAGCCCGATGGCGCGATGATTGTGAGTCTACTTTTGACACCAGACAGCGCGGCTTCGATCCCCACACGCTTCCAGTATGATAAGCTAGCAGCGGCCTATATCCAGGCATTCCAGGCCTCCCACGTATTACCTTAGATTGTCTGATCACCTTGCCGTCCTATCCTCCCGATTGGTAACGAAATGTTTTTTTTTCAGCAACCCCCTACAATTAAAAGGCGTTGTCAAGATGATATACAATGGTAGACCAGTAAAAATTGATCACAATAGCGAAGAAATTGAGTCAGAAAAGAAGGACAACAAAGAAGAATTAGAAGATAAACAAGTTAACAAAAGGCATGCAGATAAGACCCATGTGAAAACACTACATGAATATGATTTAAACAATTTGGGAGAGATATTCGATCAGAAAAACATTGGTGAACAAAAGAAATTCTTAGACAACATACTGAAGAAATATTTCGAAATTTACAAACTTGACAATAAAGAGAAAAAACGATTGAAACGGAGCATACAAGTCAAGAACGTGATAAAAAATAATACAACACATAAACACAATGGCGACGATTTGTTTGTTGAAATCGAAACGCATTTTGATAGCAAAGGATTGAATGGCGAGAAAAAGAAGAAGTTAATACGTAGACTCATTGAGAAAATACAAAAGGCCATTACTCATGCTGAGCCGGAGGCCCATAAAAAGAAATACAAACATTTACACGTGAAAAAAAGACAACAGAATCCTTTAGACATCAAACATAAGGCTATATTGATCAACAAGCAAGCGCCTTTGGAAGTAATCTTTCATAGACAGCTAAATCCTATGGGAAAACTTGTTACAAATGAAGAAGTACCTGATATTGATAAATATGGCACAGAGAGTTGGAAGCGTCCGTATAGAGGTCCAGGTTTCTTGAATGCTGAGAAATCATTAAACTCAGCACAGTTAGCTGAAGTCGATGTAGATTATAATAAAGTAATGAGTAACGGAATACCACAGAGGCTACAGAAACCATTAAACACGGATACTAGTAACGAAATACGCAAAGATAATTATTTCGATTTTGGTAATATGAAATTTATAATAAAAGATGATGGTTCTGGCTTTTCTGTTGGCTTTAATCAGTATACTGATCAAGCACCTGATGATGACACTATTAATACATTTTCTGGTGTAGAAAGCTTGATGAAAGCTTATAACAGTTACGATGTTAATACAGAGAAAGTTAATGAAAATATGATTTACGATGAAGTTGATAGTGTTAAATATAATCATAATATTATCCGTAGATCGGTAGATGATAGCGATTCATATAAACCAAAGGATTTGTTTAATTCAAATTTTCTACCTTACGACACATATCTAGATGTTCTAGGTAAGAAACCTTTAAAGACTAAAGTAGAAAGTAAAGATAAGATAATACTAAGAAATATATTATATAAAGAGTTGAAACCAGGTGAAATATTTAGTCTAGCTAATATGTTAGATAGAAAGAAGAGGACAGTTGTAGTAAAAAAGTTTTCTAATATTATGAGCAAGAAGTTAAAAGTGAATAGATATTTGAATACAAATAAAAAATCTAAGAAGGTGGTAAAATATATCAATAATAAAAGAACTAAAAGAGATTTGGAAAATTTACATATAACTGCTAATGAACCAAGACAGTCAGATGAGAATATTTATATTGTGTCAGACGAAAATGTGCAAGCTGACAGAGCAATGATTACCGAAGTACAAAACGCAGATTTTGATGTTAACCATGTTGAAAATGACGAATTACCTGATTATACTAATCCTTTAGATTTTTTTGACAGTAAAGCAAGACATAACATGCTCACTGCTAAATACCCACACATATTTAGGGATAACACAAACGAGAGACGTGAAGTGCCAAATTTTTCAGAAATTTTCAGTAGTCCAGTTAATTTTCATGTTGATAGAAGTGCAATGAGAGAACATTTCCAAAATGAATTCGAGACTCAGAAAGCTGACTCTGAAAGAATGGACTTTCCAGTTCCTGCTGAGAAATATGATAAATATAAATATTCTCTAACAACTGAAGGGTATTATGCTTCTGATGTACCACCTTTATTGCCTATGTTAGATAATATAATACAATCACCTATAACGAAATACAAATTTACTGTTAAGTTTAACCCAGAAAACGATACAGGTTTTAAAGAAATACATACAACAATCAATAAAAGTTTTAACAAAGATGGTGTTATATACTCCTCTTTAGTTAACGTATCAGAAATTTCTAGAATCGGTGAGTTAGACGAGGAAAAAATAAAAAATATGAAGATTACAAAAAAACAACCGAGACACGTAGAAAGGGAGAAGACAACGACGAAAATACCTAATGTTTTAAAAATTGAACATCAAAAAATTAATAATATGATCGAGAAACATCAGAAACGTCTGGATGATCATATGAAACATTTGCAGGACGAAAAGAGTAAGTTGGAAAAGCTTATAGTTAATAATAATAACAACGACAAAAATTCTAATAACAAAAATAACATTAATAACAACAGTAACGATAACAACAGCAATAATAACGAAAAAGATTCAAATGAACTAGTAGGTATTGTTTTACCTAATGATCCACTAAATAAAATCCATTTAAGAAGAGGTGATGTTAACAAATTAGCAGCAACTGCGATAACACTACTACAAGATAGTAATAGAAGTGTTAATATAACAAAACCAGTTGAGAAAATAACTACTACAACAGAAGACCCAATTACTAAAGAGAGAATACAACTAATAAAGTCAATTGAATATAACGGAAATCTAACTAAAGCTATACTTACCAGAATTGATGCTAACACAGAAATTTTAAAAAATTTCTTAACAAACCTAACACGAAGCGTTAGTGTGAAAGACGAGGCTGGAGATCCAAAAAAAATTTTTAAATATGTACATTTCGACCAAAAGAATTCCACTAAACATAGTATTCCATTTGTATATGCATACGAACGACCATTTACTCTCAATAATCCACAAGAAGCACCTATGGCTAGTATAGTGTACCAAGGACACATACGTACAAACAAACCGATGGGTAAATACATAGATATATTATCTAAGCATAACGAAAGTAATAGGTTTTTTATAGACTCTATGGATAATACTAAAGAAATTGTGGCCTTCGCTAAGGCAAGGTTGAAAAATTAGTTTGTGTTTGGGGGTCAGGCTCATCCATTAACAGATCATACATAGAAGCTTGCGTCCAGAAGTCGGTATTGGAAGTATTGGATCAAATCAGATCAGTGTCGGATTTACAGCGCGTCCACATTTTGAGCGAATAAGTCTGTGGCCCATACCTTGCTCTTATGATGTTTTGCGAATATCATTATACAGCGACTGAGGGACAAAAATCACTTGAGAAACATACATTATATTATAAACACATTTTGTTCGTCTAAAAACAGATTAAAACTAACAATTCACCACAACATTACGATAATACAATAGAACAGAATAGCTTAATGCACATGTAAATACACTTCCGGACACTTGAATCGAGCCACCCAGCAGTTTCAACTTTGATTGCTGGTAACTTAACAAAAGTATATGATCAACGAAAAAGTTTTTATGCAATTTGGAAGCTGCTACACTTTACATTAATAAGGTATACTTAATTCCAAATTTAAATTTTAGTAACTTGATAAAATTACAATTTTAAGTGAAACTTGTCCTGTATAACCTTTCTCAAAGACAAGACTCGGGTTGAATTTTTGAAAAAAAAAAAGGAATTATTGGAAAAAAAAAATATTCAGTAACTTGTATTGCCTCCGAGAGCGTTTATGATTGCAGTCATGCGATTTGGCATGGAGTTAATCAACGTCATTATGAAGTGTTGTGGAATGTTCTCCCATTCCTCCTTGATGGCAACTCTCAGCTCTACCAAAGTTTGTGGTGCTGGTTGGTGAGCTCGAACACGCCTCTTTAATTCGTCCCATGGACGTTCGATGGGATTCATATCAGAGCTCCTTGCTGGCCATTCCATTGTCGTGATTCCAACATCATGAAGGTATGCCCTGACGATTCCTGCAGTGTGCGCTCTTGCATTATCATGCATAAAGATGAAGCCTTGGCCTACAAATCCAGCATATGGCATCACATGAGTCTCTAGGCAATGGTTAATGTATCGACGGGCATTTAGTGTTGGTAGACGTGGTCCTGTCACAACCTCTAGCCCAGTTTTACCATCGGCAGATATTCCTCCCCAGACTATCCACGAGCTCCCGCCATAACTCACTCTCTCTTCCATACAACACTGAACAAAGCGCTCTCCCAGCCTTCGGTAGACCTTCCTCCTTCCATCATTACCATAAAGCATAATCTTAGTCTCATCAGTAAAGAGTACCTTGCTCCATTGGCGTCGAGTCCAATGCAAATGTTCGCGTGCAAACTGTAAGCGCGCCATTCGGTGAGCTCTTGTCAGTTTCGGCCTGTTGGCTGGCTTATGTGGGCTCAGACCACGTTTCTTAAGTCTTCGTCTAATTGTTCGCGCGGAAACAGCCACTCCATGAAAGTCTCGAAGCTGTTCTTGGATCTGTACAGAGGTGAGGTGACGATTTCGTAAACTGGTTGTCGCGATAAATCGATCCTGTCTTTCTGAAGTTACCCGAAATCGCGGTCTTCCTGGACGGCGCACATATCCACCAGTGTCGAGGTATCGATGGTATACCCTTTGCACAGCAGAAAGGCTTAAAGCAAGCTGTGATGCTACATCGCGCTGACTTCGGCCCGACTGTAGAAGCGCCACAGCTTGCGCGGCTAGAAGAGGCGGTGTATCCATAATTTTAACGTTTAAATGGCTCAAATTAAAAAAAACAACAATTTTACGATGTCTTAATTTCAAAACAATTACGGTGAATTCAAAATTATGGAGTTAAATAAAAAAAATATGTTAATTTAGATCAACTTTTCTTTTCAAAAGAATGCACTAATTTGGATTTTGTTTCGTTTTTCCATTTGATAAATTCAAAATTGGAACAACAGCACTTCAAAATCATGATGAATATACCAGCATCAAAACTGCATAAAAACTTTTTGATTAACTTAAGAATATTTTTATGTTCTATGTCATTACACATAAAAATGTAGGGTGGCTCGATTCATGTGTCCGGAAGTGTATGTGCTTCGTGGATTTTTTGTGGTATAAAAGACAGTTCAAACAAATAACATGGGAACCTAATATCGTTTTTTTACTTTTTGTATGTTAACTAGAACTAGTTAGTAAATTATATTATTTTAATATAATCATAACTAAGAAACATTGTTTTATTTAATTACTAAATATGAAATCGCACACCCAATCTTTTCAATACTTCCTATTCCATCTTTCTTCCTAATTCAATTCTTGTGAGTTCCAAGACAGCTGTAGTTTCTCCCCCGTGACGTCAATAAGCTTTATTGCTTATTGTCAAATTGAGGTCGCCGTTGTTGATCCTTTACAGGAGAGACAACGGTGAGAATCTGTGGTGGGCTTGCCCCTATATCATGCATGCTTAGATCAAAACTCGGAAAACTCAATAAAGTGAAAGAATAAAAAACGCTGAATGCAAATAATAATAATAATAATAATCTTTTTATTTACGACAACAAAGGTCCATGTTTGTTAGTTACTTACAAGAGATGCTTAAAAACTATGTTAGTCAACAAATATACGTATCTAGTGTTAGTAACAATTGCCTTAAAAACTACGTTAGTATTCTACAACTAATAGCGATCGGCTACGACTTATGAGCCCCCACATGAGCGGGCTGTCAAACCTGTCCGCTATCGCATGCAAGATACTGTTGCGACTACCTCGCACAATACGCAGGAGTGACGCTGATTTTTTTCGCCAGATAGCGTCGAAGCCATCGGTCTGCGCTTCGGCAAACATTGCCGACGCGCTGCAGAAACGAGGTAGTCGCAACAATACTCTAAATGCATTGTTGTATTGTATTCAAAGTCTCACTAGTTTCTTTATAATGTTTAAAGGGACTCGTGGGACATAAAAGTCCCACTAGTACCTTTAAAGGATCTACTAAAGGGACTAGGGGAATAAATAAACCCCCCAAATCTTTTGTTCAGACTATACCTACTATGGGTATCATCAAAAGGGATATTAAAAGATTTTTACAGGGTCAGCAATGCGCGAGTGGTACTCCCGATGTTGCAAGCGTCCATAGGCTAGTGACTGCTTACCATCAGGCGGGCCGTAAGCTTGTTTGCCACCTTAGTGGTATTAAAAAAAATCTGAAATGAAATGAAATCGTTTATTTCAGAAATTAGACCTTCACAGGCACTTTTTCTTGTCATTTACAACTTGTTTAAATAAAGAAAATAAACTACGTTATATTCTACCACCATTTCGGACACAAGCAAAATGGCCACCGGTAAAAAGAAATGGCGAAAGAAAACCGGTTACGGCCTTTTTTGTCATTTTGTACTTTTTTTTTTCTCCTTTTTTTATCTACTCATTAGTTACAATGTAGGTATAAGTACATTAAAATTTATAAGAAGAATACGCGGAATGTTATACACAAACTTCTACGTACGGAACCCTCGGTGGGCGAGTCGCATTTGTTCGATTTTTTTTTTAGGTAACTTTATTTCATCAAATCTATTTCATCAAATACTAGACGTAATCAAACTGTATATTGTTTTAAATTTTCATTTAGATACATTGAGAATTACACGAGAAAACATAATTCTTACTGAGTTTGGGAGTGAGCTTTCTCAGCAGCTGTCTGTACACTGCTCTTGCACCAACTGTCCAATTCAAACCTTTATTGACTAGTGTAATCCATGAGCCATGAATTGACAACTCTAATACAAGACATTGGTGCTAATTCTGTAGTACATTTAACTAGACTAAACAAATTTTGACAGGACTAGAAGTGTTGCTATCCTTGTCACTAATTGTAAACCAAGGAAGGACAACAACACCTTTAGTCCTGTCAAAATTAGTTTAGTCTAGTTAAATGTACAACAGAATTAGCACTAATATTCTTTATTGCACTAAATAAATATAACAATAAAATAGTACAAGGTGGTAGGAAAAGTACAACAGGCGGTCTTATCGCTAAAGCAATCCTTGTATCGCTAAATCGGAGCCATCATCTCGTTCTCGGTGATGTCCCGTTGACGGTGTAGGTGAACAAACTGCCGAGAGATAATAACATAGAATAAGTAGGAGGCCCAGAGTGTGTGTATTGACTGAATTTAATGTTTAATGCAGTAGTAAAAACGATAAAATTTAATCTAAGTCCATGCAGACGCATCCGCAAACACCAACAACTACGGGTGCATCTCCTAATCGACGAAACGACAAAATGAAATCATCCCATTTCAGGGATTTGTATTTCAAATCAATCGAAGGTTAGTACTCTGCCATTGGCCAGATGCCTGTTTTTTCTAGCCGTCTGAAAGCCACTTGGCTTAAAACTGTCATCCATCAAGAACAGCTGTGTCCAAGCGACGGCTTAACGTGCCATCGAAGTTTTTTTTTTTTAAAGTTGGTAAAACAAGCATACGGCCCGCCTGATGGTCCGCTTGCAATACCGGGGTATCACTCATGCGTTGCCAACCCTCCCAACCTCCCCAAGTGGAGCTCTGGAGACCTTACTCACCGTAGGAACACAACATGGCCGAAACCAAATGGTATTTGACGACCTTCTATAAGGTGGAGGTCCTTCCCCAGACGGGCTGCTCCGATTTAAGCGGATTATCCCCTCAAATCGGATAGCTCAAAGCTATTGAAACCCATCCAAACACTGTCTAGGGTCAACGTTGATTAACCTGTGTTGAGACACACAGCTACGCCATCGAAATCACTCAATCAAATTTATGTTATCTCAGAATTTACAGTTAAAAATCGAGATTTAATGTGTTCAAGATAAGATTTTAAAGATATGAGTAAACTATTAGTTAGTTATAAAAAGACTTTGAAAATAAAATCAAACATCATTTTAGTGTTACACAGTGTGAAAGAAAGACACCATGAGGAGCAAGGAGGTAAGTTTACAAAAAAAGTAACTTCAATACTAGTCATAACAAAATAGGGGCTACAAATAAGTGTCTTAGAAAAACGATAAAAATATTTTCTGGTGGATTTTAAATCAATTTCACTTTACAAACATTACAATACCAACCTGTAACATAACATTGCAATGTTATTGTAAACGTTACATAAAAGTATATAGTACCTACAGGTACTATGTACGAAATTACGAGTGGCCATTTTTTTAATACCACACAGGGTGGCTAACAAGCATACGGTCGGCCTGATGGTACGCCGTCAGCGTAGCCTACAGACGCTTGCAATACCAAAGGTATTACTCACGCGTTGCCAACCCTCCCAAACCCCCGAAGTGGAGCTCTGGAGACTTACTTACCGTAGGAACACAACATGGCCGAGACCACTGCTATTTGGCTACGATCTTCTGTAAGATGGAGGTCCTTCCCCAGACGGGCTGCTCCGATTTGAGCGGATTATCCGCTGTGCCCTACCTCTCTTGATAGTATACATTCTTATTCTTTGTGATTTACTTAGCCAGTGTCAACAACGCAACGCAACTCAAAGTAGTGGTAGGTATAATTTATTATCTAGACTCAGTGTAGTCTCTCAGTCAAGACACCCAGAAGAAACGTGTTAGAGAAATTTCTTCAGAGAAAGCGAATTTTGAAGTCAATAATAGCACTTTAACAAATATTTTATTGGTAAAATACATAACTAAATAACATGAAATTAAATAAAATTAATTAAAACTAAACTAACAATAAAAACTAAAACTAAGCATTAAAAAGACATGGTCCCTGTGGCAGGGTGCCCAAAATGCTAGCAGCGTTACCTCGCTGAACGGCGATAGTTATCCGTTGAGCGAAGTAACTGCCAGCCTTTGGGTCACCAGTGGTTTGTCGCAGCCTTTTTGCGACGTCCCTAAAAAAGGACAACGCACTGGAACCCCACGGGCCTAATGTTTCTACACCAAAAGCCACAAAATCGTAGGAGCCAGTCAGCAGGTGATATTAAATAGTTTTAATGGTTCCTGATCGTTAATTAAAACCACAATGCACTTAATCCAATGTTTGCTTCACATTATACTATCAAAACTAGGAACCAAACCTAAAAACATGGAGAAATTAAATTTATAATCACCGTCTGTCCGTGGTCTAGAGAAATAAAATTTATAATAAGGAACCTATAATTTTTAGGCCATTATCCGTCTGTCTATTTGTCTGCGGTCTAATTCCGAAACCAGTTTGATGTACCTAGTTAGAACTTTTTTTTTGAAGTGAAAACTTCCTTAGCGGCGTTTGGCACTTTTTTTAGATGGGTAAAAAATGTTAAACTCGCGTCAGATCCGTAGCCTGATCGAAAAAGCGTAATATTCCCTAACCATTCCAAAATATTCAAAAATGCACAACTCCAAGCAGTCCATTTAAAAAAAAATTAATATTAGATAATTACTATTTAAAGATTTTTTGACAAATTTTATTAACTATTTATTATCTTATTCTAATTTTCTTATTGTTTTACAGATAACATTCGCGTTACTCTTTTTTGAGCTAAGCTTAATATTAGCTCAAACTACAATCAAACCAGAGGTGAGTTTTTTAAAGTTCCTTAATAAACTACAATGGCATATCACTGAACATTTTCAGTGAAGACGTAATACAAGACTAATCGACATCTGCCGGGATTTCGATTTCGTAATGTGGAGTATTTTTATATATAACTTTATTGACCACAATACCTACACAAAGTAAAATATTGCATATTCTACCAGTCAACCATTGGGGGTGCAGAAATTGAGATTGCGGCATAATAAAAATATTGTAAAAATTAGTTAGAGTATTTTGAAAATTTGGATGATAAAAATATCTAATTACCTTTACAGACTCATCAAATATTACTTGAAGAAGTTCCAAGTGCAGATTCTGAGGTAAATCACATTAATATGATTCATTTTGACCATTAAGATTAAGGAGGTTTTTTTGAAGTGAAAACTTCTTTAGCGGCTTTGTACACTTTTTTTTAGATGGGTAAAAAATGTTAAGTTCGCGTCAGATACGTAGCCTGATCGAAAAACGTAAGATTCCCCCCTAACCATTCCAAAATAGTCAAAAATGCACATCGTTGATGTTTAAGTTCTGCCTTCTGCCGGCACTCCCGGAGTGCAACCCGTCCTTTTTTTTGATAGCCTGTTTGGATGTTGGGCTCTGTACCGCTAACAATATGCTTAGTCAAGCCGTGAAGGAATAACAAACAAACAAATAAACACACAAACAAACTCACTTTCTCATTTATAATATTAGTAAGGAGAATATGATGATTATTATATTGATGTAAAGAATTTTAATATGTTTCTTTTTACAGAACGTGTATGAAGTCAACGAGGATTCTAAGCATATTAGTTTTGTAACTCCAAACAAAAATAAGCCGACGCTACGTGAAATAGTGTACTACCATATGGCAGAGAGACCGTATGGCGGCTCGGACAAAAATATGGTGAGTGACAGTATTTTAAATATAACTTATTTTTGGAGAGTAATAAAAAACGGAACTTTAATGATTGAAATAGAAACTAGATAGGGGAAAAGTAGGACGTTTTTAAGACGATGAAATTATTAAAAGACAAGTTAAATTATTAGAAGTAAAGATAGAAGAGGAAGGGAAATAAGAAAAGAAAACGTCTTATAAAGAGACGAAAGAAGACAATTTTAATTGATTTTGTTACAAGAATAGACTCACTGGAAGTGACGTCAGCTAATAAGCAGGTTCCGTACCCAACGGGACAAACCCACCACACATTCCCACATGCTATGTCTCCTGTATAGGCAGGATCAACAACGGCGACCTCAGATTGACAATAAGCAATGAAGCTTATTGACGTACCGGGGGAGAAACCACAGCTGTCTTGGAACTCACAACCAATTTGAAAGAATTAGATAAAGTAAGAAGTAATGAAATTACTAAAGAAAGGGAGAAGTCAGCAAATACGCTGGTTCAGTATTCAGTGAGTTTGAACTCTATCGATGATTGTTCGGGATTGATGGAAGTATTGGCTGGTAGTTTACTTCGATGCGTCATAAATACAATGCATTGATTGGTTATAAAGACGCGTGATGTGACAATTTGCAATATGACATAGGAAAAAAAGGATTGAGATCACGTATTGGGTTCGGGCAACATTCTAATTCTTGTCTTTATTTTCTTTTAGCAAAAACCATTGTTAGTTGACTTCGCGACTGAGATCAGGCCCTTCACCAACTCACATGGTCACCAATATGTGATTGTAAGTAATCTTACAAGATATTTTTTACAACAAGTCATGTTGCTTTATAAGTTCAAATCAATCAACGGGATGGTAGTCAAATTTTAACAAAATGACACACTTTTTTGGCAATCAAGATAGCGGAGCACTAAAAAATAAAAAATAAAAAAAAACCAAAGTCAAATATTTCGGTTTGCCAAATTCTCAATTTAGCCAATGTTAGCTTTTTAACATTGCTTTTTCTTGCCGTCTTCTTCATTATTGAAACTCGTGTCCACATTGGAGCTTTTACATCCGTGATTCCAATACCGATAAAAATTGCAGAGTGCTCTAAGTTGAAATTGTTTTTTTTTTAGCAAAAACCAATCGAAGTAGACATCAGCACTTATGATCATCCATATAATGAAGACAATGAGAAAGTAAGTATATCATCATTATTGTCTTCTTCGTCTGTCTGTTCGTCCGCGTAACGTCGTACTGTGCCCACGCGCGATTACGTCGGTTATAATTAAGTGACAATGACGTCATAGTGTGCACTGCAATCTTGTAGTTAATGAACTTTTAGCGTTCGTGCAGTGTAAAAGTGCATTGATGGATGAGATTAGTCTAGCACGTCTTTGTATGACTACGTTCACGGAAAGGGAAGTGGTAGTGGCGAAAGATTTACTGTACGATTCGATCTCATTTACGGTGAAGAAGATAGTCAGAAAAGGAGAGGGAAAAATTCAATGAAATGTGGAAGATATAATAAGCACCATTAAGGCAGTGGACGCCGATAAAATGCCAACGTTCGTGGCGAAAGAGCTTCACCACCTGTCCATTATCATCCTATCCTGCTCCATCCTGCAGGGATCTGACTGCAAGAGTCTCTGATATATCTTTCCTTCTAAGATATTTCTGACAAAGTCGTTGTATATTTTATGATGCCCTATTAGTTTCCCCTTTTAATTTCTATTTCTTTCATTCTAAATAAACATATTTGTTTCAGGGACGTGATTCAGATGTAGAAAATACGTCTATGGCACCAATGGTTACCTTAGCTGATGATGATGATAAGGTAAGTGCCGTCCAATGCAATGATTTCAAGTATCAGAATCCACCAAACATGCACATCCCAAAAATGTTTAAAAATCTTGAACTTCTCCGTGATTTAGTTCTATATACCGGAGTTCGAGAGCAGGAAGCATAATACCCTTACTCCTTCCTACTCTGTTTTTTTCCCCCGTCCTTCTTTTTCATTCCTTCATAAGTAGGCAACGCATCCCAATTTCAGCAAAATAAAATGATTCTTCAGTTGTGGATGTCCATGAGCAGTGGTGGTGGTGTGAGGGCTTACATCAGGTAAACTGCTAACTCCTCTGTCCTGTGTCACTTCTCCTCCTTTTCTGTCATAAAAAAACTTATTCCAATTATCGGTCCTGTCACCTTTGTCATAAAAATCAACTGATTACAAATACTGAATAAGTTTTATCACTTCCACAGGCACAGGAAGCAAAGGACGAGCTCCTGAAGACACTTAAACTGAGAAGACATAAGTTGAAACACAACAAAAAACACGTAAGTAAACTTATTAATTTGGAGTAAGTACTCGACTATTTCATTTTATGAAATTAATACGACATCTCCTTGACTGCTTACCAATCCCTTCCCTATTTTCTTCATTGTACAGATATATTTCACGAAGAGCGCTCGTCTATGCGTAACCTCGGAAACGTTCGTAAAATCGGACACGCACACCGCCTTACATAGCCGAACGATCTTCTGTAGAAAGTAACGCATTGGCAGCTCATCAATTATTAAAAATTAAAAAGGCAGAAACACTAAATTTTTGATGTTAGTAGTGGCAGCGTACCCAAAACGCTTGCAGCACTAACTCGCTGAATGGCAATAGAAAAAGACATAATAGTCTTGAGCAAAGTAACTGTTAGTATTTGGGTCACCTGTGGTTACATTACATGTAGGCGTTTCGCGAATTGCTTAATATTTGTAATAAAAAATGTTTATTTTTATATTTACAGAGAAATAACTCGGAGAGAGCGAAACGAAGCGCTGTAAGTGTTACATTATCATTCTATTAAAAATTGGTTCTTTAGATCCAGAGAATACCCCCACCCACTTTTCCAAATTACCTCTTTATTTACGAATATACCTCATTTTTTCCAAATTTTAATTGTAATACTTATAGATAAAGATTTCTTGAAGTAAATTAATAAATTAAATAAATACTTGCAGAACGCAATGCCAGAAGCACCTAAACTTGAAGAAATAAACCTCAATGATTATATATTTGCAACAACTGAGTCTGTAAGTATAATACATCGTCATCATCATTATTATTATCAACCCATATTCATCCCACTGTACGGATACGGGATTCCCTTCAATCGAAGGGGATTAGAGCATACTCTGCCACACTGCTACAATGCGGATTGGCAGAGGTCAGTGTTTTGAAGCCGCCTGTAGGCAAAAACTTGGCTTAATGACTGTCATCTATCGAACTGCCGGAAACGACAGCCTAAGGCCCGGTTCTGACCATAGCGGAGAGGAGATGCGTCGCCCGGCTATAATAAGTCTCCGCTCGGCCGCGTCCGCTTGCTCACGTGCGGCACAAGATTCTATAGAAAAATTAGACATCTCCTCTCCTCTCCGCTTTGGTGGAATCCGTCCGAAGCATGGAGAATCTCGACATAACGAAACCGATTCCAACACTGGCTATTCTTCTTCTAAAAATAGCTGCGTTATTGTCGTTCTAGCAGCTTCTTTTTTATCTAAGATGTCCTACAGGTCTGTCTACTTCTTACATCAAAGTTCTCTTTTCAATCCTCAGTAATTCCATTTCCTTCATAAAATTCATATGTAGTTACTTACTAAAATATTCAAAATAATTTTGCAGCCATTAGAACAAGGCGACCAAGATGATGTTACAGCAGAATTCGTATACCCAATACCAAACGATGAGATCAAATCGAAAATCAATAAAAAAATTGAAGGAATATTCGTTACATTAAGACCTTATGGTGACCATGAAGAACCAAGACATACTAAGCTTAATGATGATCCAATTGAGAATAAATTATATGAAATTAGTTCCGTAGAAGAAGGGAGACCGCAGAATATAGTTCCTCGTAGTGAATTGAAGTATATACCTGAAGCAAAAACATATGGCGTTAACTTGACCGATGACGAAGGCTATGTTTGGAATGTACGTATAAAAATGATTATTTACAAAATAGGGATTGAGCGAGATAGTCCGTGAGTTTGAGATGAGATTGAAACTGTTTTTGTTGTAAAAATAGACCCGCTGGGCGCTGACCAATGAACCGATTTAGATGGAATTTTGATTGTAGTTAAGACTATAAAAAGATATATAAATAGTTTTTATTCAGGTTGATCTAATTTTAATTATATTTTTAAATTACAGAAACTTGTGGAACCTCCAGTCATATATACTATTGGTGACCCAGATCCATTTGTGGTAAGTATATAATGATTTTTTGCGTTATTTTACTTTAATTATTAATTGAGCTTAACGACTGTCGTCCGTCAACAATAGCCAGGTCGGACCTGCTTAACAGGCCCTCCGAGAAACCAGAGTAAACAAATCCAAACAGTGGGTAGGGTCAATGTTACTGAACTCGCTTGTTTGTTTTAGAATGCGACACACATCGATTCCATCGATCAATAATATAATTATATGGTCAATGTTAATTATTTTGAAAAACATAATTATTGAAATGTGATTTTCTTACAGGAACCAACAGTTGATATCGATGTGGATGGACAACACATACAAGTCACGGAATCACCAGACAATGATTTCAATATAGTTCTAAACATTGATAAACCTAGTAAAAGTAGAGATCCTGCAGATAAACCAGAAAAGAGTCAAGCTTATACTGAAGATAATGATAAAAAGGGAAAACATGAAAGTAAAAATGGTACTAAAACAGACAAGAATAAAAAGCCTGACAGTGAGAAAGAGACAGATTATAAAAAGGAAGGAGAAAAGGAGAAGAAAGGTGACACAAAGAATGACGATGGCAAGGATAATAAAGATGATGATGGTGAAAAAGATAAGAAAAATGATAAAGATAATAGTGACGATTCAAGTAAGAAGGATAAGAAACCTAATGAAGCAGACAAAAAACCTGATGAGAAAGAAAATGACGAAAAGAAAGAGAAAGAAGATAATAAGAAAGAAGACGACAAAGACAAAAAATCTGATGACAAAGGAAATAACGAAGAGAAGAAGAAAAAAGGCAATAAGAAAGAAGGAGATAAGGACAAAAAATCTGATGATAAAGAAAATGATGAAAAGAAAGAGGATAATAAGGACAAAAAACCTGATGATAAAGAAAATGATGAAAAAAAAGATAATAAGAAAGAAGATGACAAAGACAAAAAACCTGTTGAAAAGAAAGAGACAAAAGATAATAAGGACCAAGGCGACAAAGATAAAAAACCGGATGATAAGTCTGAAAAGAATGGTGATAAATTGGCTAAACATCGTGATGAAGATGACAAACCTCAGAAAAACAAACACGTAAGTAGGATAATGTCTTTTATTTAATTTGTTGCAACTTCAACATTTAGTTCTTATAAGAGGTGTGCGTGCAAGTTGTATTTTTTTAAAACCAGTGGGTTTAATTTCTGGTTATTACTCATTAGTGCCGAAATAGTTTCAATGAGTAAGATATTATGAAAATCCAACTCGCTCTTTCTCACCCTATTTCATCCCTTCTTTTATTGAGTTTACAGATCTAAAAATATTGTTTTCTTTTAGAAGGAGAATAACAAGGATAAGCCAGACGACGTATTCGACAAGCTTCAAAATAGTGTAAGTGTAATTAATGAAAATAGTGTTAAATTCGCACAGATTTCAGTCATGTCTCGGTCCAATCACATTAATGGACCACACTATGGAGCTTCATTTGATTTGCTATCTCTCTGGCTGTTTTACCTTTTGTTTCAAATTACTGTCTCTCACATAGCTAAGAAGGGAACTCCTTTGCAATACTTCCTACTCTGTCTATTTTCTTTCTGATTAAATTCGTTGTGAGTTCTAAGACAGCTGTAGTTTCTCCCCCGGGACGTCAATATGCTTCATTGCTTATTGTCAATCTGAGGTTGCCGTCTGAAGTATAGAGGAAAAATAATAATTATGTGCGATCCACCGTGCGCTGCATGATGAATATGGTGCGGTCCGGTCGGCGTGTGTTTTTACTCTAGTGATGCAATTACCACAATCGAAACTATTTTGTGTTTAAATGTTTTTATATTATATTCTTCTTATTTCTAGGATAAATTTTGGAAATGGTTGTCTCGATGGACGTCATCTTATGTGGGACAGTTAACACAAGTAAGTTAAAATCTACCAAAACTTTTTAGCAATTTTTTATGTCATACGCCAGTTTAACAAACAAGAAGACCGGCTGATGGCAAGTAGAGAGAGACAAGGCATAGCAAGAAAGTTAGGCTTCATGATTTCTCACTCATCAAATGAAATGCATTGCTGCTTCACGTCGTTTTTTTGTGAGAGTATCGAACTTCCCCGGTAGAGCTGGCCTATTTCATAAATACCTATAAGAATTCTTGTCTGTTCGCTTAGCCGAAACTTTTATTGTATTCTTCCAAAATTTGCCATATGCCAAAAAAGGTTTATTTGACGAATAGGCTATTCAGGAGTGTTAAAACAGCATCAAGTCTAGAGCACAAAAAAACAAATTAAAATAAAATACCTTATTATATAAAGTGTTTCATATTACTTTCATATTTTTTACAGAAAGTGAAAGACATCGTGAAAAAGGAAGTAGAAAGACAACTGAAGGATAAACAAGCAAAACCGAATGATAAGAACAAAACTGAAACTGCTGACAGCAAAGAAAAACCGCAGAACGTATTTGGTACAGCATCTGGCAATGGGAAAGTGACAAACTTGTTTATTGTAAATCCTAGCGCTGGTACTAATGAAATGATCAAAAACGTATTAAAAGATACTGATATTGGTGTAACAAAAGAGAAAGATGCGACGAATAATGACGAAAAGGGTGAATCTGGAAAACCTAAACCTACTAGAGAAGGTAGTCCTAGTCAAAAAAAACCGACAGACGCCACTCCTAGTGAGACTAAAGCGACAGAAGCTACACCTAGTGAGGCAAAACCGGCTGACGCTACAAAAGAAAGTAAACCAGACAATTCTAAACCTACGGAAGCTACTTCTAGCGAACAAAAGGCTACGGATGCACCAATTATAGCAAAAAAAGACGAATCTTCCAAAACAAAAGAAGACAATTCTAAGCCAACCAAAGCCACTCCAAGCGAAAGTAAACTAACAAACGCTTCTAAAGCAACCGAAGCTCCTAGTGAGACAAAACCGACGGAAGTAACTACTAATAAAAACGAGACGACTCCTAATAAGGGAAAAGCCGAAGCAACTCCAAAAGAAGGCGAAGCAGCTCCTAAAGAAGACAAAGCAGCTCCCAAAGTAGCCGAAGCAAGTCCTAAAGATGCCGAAGCAGGTCCAAAAGAAGACAAAGCAGCTTCCAAAGAAGATAAAGCAGCTCCCAAAGAAAACGAGGCAGTTTCTAAAAAAGCCAAAGCAAGTACTGAAAATCCCAAAGCAGCTAAACCTGCCGATGCTGCTCCAAGTGAAGCAGACAAAAATCCAACTCCACCAAAATAATTAATAAAATTTAAGATAGTGTTTGTAAATAGTTGACAAGTTCTAAATAGTAGATAGTTAGGATTAAAGTAAATTATTTATTTGTGATTTAATTAATTATTATAGTTTTAAGATTGTCAGTAAATGTGTACATGTTAAATTAATAATAAAATATAATATATATATTTTTTTATTATTTCAAAGTACCAATAAAGCGTCTTAAAAAAAATTGTTTGGACATCGTGGACGCGTTGTTCACCTATGAAGGAATGAAAAAGAAAGTAAAGGGAGGGAAAAGGAAGGAAACAGAATAATACTAGGCATCCTTCTGTCTGTAGAGGGTGATACTGCCCCGGGTCGAGCCAGCCCATTTACGAGCCACTACTACTTGTAATTTTGGGTAGTTGTCGTTGTAGAAAGTTGTTGGTTCTCAGCCTGAGGGATTTAATTTTACTAGTGAGACAGAGACATCGAGGATGCGATGATGATTTCTTTTATCATCGCAAAAACGATGATAATGAATACATATGTTATAAGTATTAAATTTTTTATTAATTACATTTTTATCACAGAATTTCTATAATAAATCCATCATATTTTACATGCTCATAATGACATGGCAACATAAAAAATACTGATTTATTTATAAATTAAATTAAAATACTATTACAGTCAGATTCTGAAACGCATTTTTAGAGTTAAATACACATTAAAATTATATCACTGTCAAACTACAAGAGAAAAAGCTTGAGACTTAATGTGGAATTAAAGTTAAAATGCGTCACAAAAACTGGCTGTTAGAGGATGGAATTATAAATTACAATAAAACTTAAGGATTCAATAACTTAATTAATTAATATCAAATTCCAAAATATTTACATACAAAAACGATACAAATTAGGCAATTTTGGAACAGAATTTTGATTTCATTTCCGTATTTCCTGATTACTCATCATATTTTCATCTTTTCATTCAATCAATTTTTTATAATAATCATCAAACGTGCGATAATATTACTTTGTGCGATCACGGCTATGATTGCGCTGAGACCACTAGAAAATTTTTGACTTTGCAAAATGCGATATATATTTCGCTGTTTTTCTTGTCTTGTTGAAAGAATTTTTATGAAGAAGTTTAAGCCCCGCCGCACATGCCCCACACTCGCATTGGCCGTCACGAGCGCGTGCGAGTGGCAGTGACGCAGGCACGTACTACATAGACACATGAGAGCAATGCGGCTCGTGGCGGCCAATGCGAGTGTGGCATGTGCGGTGGGGCTTTAAGTATTATAAAATCTGTGGTTGAAACGTTGAACAGCTATAAAAGCAATCATAACAAAATTATCGCATCATCGCACGATTTATGACAAAATTAGAATCGACTAAAATTCGACAAATAATTTTTCAAAATGAAAATTTCACTTACATTATGTTCAATGGCAATTTTAATTTTTTTACAATAATTACTTAAAATCTAATCACTTACTACTAACAAAATATTCATAAATTACTATTTTTGAGCATAGAGAAATATGTACACGATACACACAACACGTTATATCACAAATTGTCAATAAATAAATGTTTGAATTTAATCGAAAAAAAAAAATTATGTTGGTTGTTGTCTATGGATGATAGTCGTCACATGTAGGTAGTTTTGATTTTATAAAATGCATCCGCAGAAAAACAGGGCTAAGCGGAGACCTTTTTGGTACATTTTTTTAATTCCACAAAGGTGGCAATCAAGCATACGACCCGTCTGATACTCGTAGTAAACGGTCACCGTACCCTATGGACGCTTGCAATACCGGGAGTATCACTCGTGCGTTGCCGACACTGTAGAATGTGGAGCTCTGGAGACCTTACTCACCGTAGGAACACAACTTGGCCGAGACCAATGCTATTTGGCTACGATCATAACCAAATAAACAATAAAATTTATTGTTATAAATATTGTAAAATGTGTTACATCCATAGTAAATTGTAATATTTTGTTTACCAAATAAATAATTTTTCCTTCTCTCTTTCATAAGCAGGGAAAGTGTTAATTAAAAACACTTAAATCAGTCAAAGGTTCTATCACAACCAAATTAACGAACAATTTAGAACCATTTCAAACTACGTTCTCACTGTCATTCTGTTTTCTTCTGTTTGAGGCTCTGATAGATGCCCTGATGGAAGCTCTAGAACCTATGGCACTTGGCATAGCTCTGATGAAGTTGTCTTGATCCTGGGTGACTGATGGTCTCTTTGTATACCTCTCTGGTGTTTCATGGCCTTCCTTCTTTTTTCTGTAATAGGAGAAATACCATTAAGATTACATTAAACCAATTGCCGTCTCTCACATAGCTGCTAAGGAGATAAGTCCTTTCAATACTCCCTACTCCGTCTAATTTCTTTCTGATAAAATTCGTTTAAGTTCCAAGACAGCTTTAGTTCCTCGCCCGGGACGTAAATAAGCTTCATTGCTTATTCTCAATCTGATGTTGCCTTTGTTGATCCTAACTTTACAGGAGCGGTGGGAACGTGTGATGGGCTTTTCCCATTTTTGTGAGCATTGCAAAGTGATCGATATAAATTGAATACCGTAAAAGTTGCAAGCCCCTTCGAGGGGAGAATAAGTCAATTTTGTAACATATTTTAGCAAATTTTATCTCATCTTAAGTTTTTTTTTCATTTATTATTACTAAACAATCAAATTTACATTAATTTATTAAATTCATTTACAAAAACCAAAGTAGGTAGGTTTAAAACACGAATGACATCGACATTTATAGCAACAATCAAAAACTCAGTCTAAAATAAATCATAAGTTACAGACAATTAGTTGAAAAAGTCGTAGGGTACTTCTAAGTAAAATTGAAGGCTCTTTTTACATACCTAGGGAAACAGGGTATATCCCAAAACTGTTGGTCCTTTCCGAAGTTCTCCCCATCTTGCAAGGTCTGTGGCATTTCAGTGTCCATTGTTTCTGGTAAGAACAGGCAAAGTAGACCTCCAGCTATACCCAGAACACCAAGAATGAGGAGTGGGAGGTCCTGAGAGATGTTCGCCTGAAAGAAACCATACGATTTTACATATTATTACAAAAATGGAATTGGAAGTACGTTAGATTATCTTGCAACCGACCGTGCGACTTAGCAGTGTTCGATTTTTCACTTAATTTTCATAAACGTGCGAGTTAACGAAAATAAAAATAGATAAAGATCGAATGGGGCCAGTGCGACATGTGCGATGATGAAATCGTGCGAGATGTGCGATGATGAAAACGTGATAGATGTGCGATGATGAATTCAGTTATAAAATACTTACCAAATATACAACGAACGGTGCTACTATAGATGCAACGTATCCCATAATATGTATTAATGCTACACCTTGGGCTCTTACAACGGTAGGTAATAGTTCTGCTGCATATTGTAGTCCAATATTATAAGAGATGTTTACTGCAAACCTTCCTAAAATTGCTAACGAAGCTGAGGGACCACCTGAAAAAGAACAATACAATATTTATTATTGCACCAAAATAAAAACAACAAAATAGTACATAGACAAGAAAAGTACAACAGGCGGCTTTATCGCTAAAGCAATCTCTTCCAGACTAAACAAATTTCAATCTAACAGCTAAATTCACAAAAAGCACTTCTAATCCTGTAGTAAAATATCATGTTAATTTTAATGGACGCGGATTTAAAAGGTCAAAAAAGGTAGATTCGAAAGGACTTGTAATAAATTTATTTGTATGAAGATATTGTGATTCATTCAAACAAAGCAGACCACTTGGAATTTCTGAAATATAATCTGTAAAAAAATATAGCTGTTAACGGGGCAAAGACACGGCCTTTGCCCGCGTAAAAATTAGCCTATGTTGGGCTCTGTACTCCTGCCAATATGTTTACAAATTTTCATAATGATCAGCTGCTTTGTCAAGCCGTAAAGGAATTACAAAAAAAACAAACTCACTTTCTCATTTATAATATTAGTACCTATGATGATTTTTATAATTTTTATTATTATATTTTTGTATCCGATTATGTCGGATTACGTCACGAGCTAGGAGAGCGCGAGTAGTAGGTGTATACAAAGGGAAGCTGATAACTTTAATATTTTTACGTGCGAGATGACGAAAAACTCGAAGAAAGTTATACATACCAACAGGGACAGCGGTGGCCAGTAAACTGAAAATACCACTAATGACCATAGAACCACAGGCGAGCCATCTTCTGCCCCAACTAAAATAATACAAAACAATTATAAATATATACGACAGACCGGTGACCTTGGGCCCGGAAACGGGCCTGGAACTTACGGGCGAATGACGCTGAGGCGACACACGTTGTAGCAAAAATATTTCAGTGTGGTACACTCGAATTGAAGCGACACCCAGAAAGTCGAATGACACAGTAGTGAAAAGCATTTTGGCGAATTTTTTTGATATATAAACAAGTTGTAAATGACAAAAATAGTAGCTGTGAAGATCTAATTTAAATAAAAAAGAGTTTTGGAATAGTTCAGGATTGCTCTTATGAGTCTTTTGCAATGTATGTACATATCATGTATTTTGAAACTTAGACTTCACGACCGCCCGGAGCAGTTGCAACTGCTTCGTGCGGTTCGTATGTGTGTGTATGTAGAAGACTGTAGTAGTTCACTGTGCATTCGCAGCTTGAAGCAGCTCATTATGTCGTGCTTCATGCCCGTGTATGTCGCCCCTTTGTAGAAAAATGGGTGTAGAATTTATTTATCTAATAAAGTAAACTTACCGATCCAAAACAGCCGTCAAAAAAGTATCAGCAGGTAACTCAGTGGCTGATGCTATTGTAAATGTCAAGAATATATCCAGGCCCAAAGAACCAACGTTTCTGACGTGTCCGTCAAATACTAATGATATTGCCATCCAGATAACTATAAGTAGAATTGCATTCCTTCTTAATCTCGGTGTTCGGAATAGATCTAATACGGAATATGATCGAGATTCTGATTCCGAGTCTTTGATTGTTTTCAATGATGATTCCTGAAAGATTTAAGTTTTTGGAGTTATAAGAAAATATCATAATTGGATGGTGTCTTAGTTCAAACTACGGTCTATATCAAGAAACTTTTTAATTATAGATACAAAAACATAATTATGAAAAACGAAAGGTCAAGGAAAAAAGGTGAGAGCTAAGAGCCACAGCACACGGCGTATTTTAAACGCGCACATGACGCGCGTATCGTTATCCAAGGCGTTGTTGCAATCATTCCATCGTGACGTCTAACATACAAAGAGTTCAATGTAGCACGAAACGCGCGTCCTCTGCGCGTATAAAATACGCCGTGTGCTGTGGCTCTAAGACGAAAACAATGAAAATGGAATATAAGCGGCGACGTAGCAGCCAAAAGGCAATAAAAACTAAATATTCTACTAAAGAGGTTGCTTCGTCAAATTCAAATTCAAAATATTTTATTCAAATAGGCCTAATATAAGCTCTTTCGAATCGTCACAATTTTTTCCTACCACCAGTTCAGACGGCAGATTTGTGCTAAGAAGAAACTGGCAAGAAACTTAGCACTTGCTCTTTTAAAATGGTATTAATAAGATACAAATTACAATGACGGAAAATATAAAATGAACACAAAATATCTGCAATTTCTGATGACGAAAACAAATTAAAGATTAATAACACTATAAATGAAGAGAAAAAAAAGCGTATTATTATACTGGTATACATATATACATTCGCCTACAATAATCATTGTTTATGTGCTTATATTGTGATCTATTCGTTCTAGTGAAGGAAAACACAAGCGTCGTGTCTTTTAAGAAATAAAAGAGCTGGCACAAGACAGAGGGAAATAGAGGTTGCTAAACCGTTTTTTTTCAATGTCTAGTGTCACCTCTTTCACCTTTCCATAAGACAGGACGCCTGCGTTTTCTTTCACTAGATCCATGGAAGCTCTCGGCCTTCCTTCCCTCTTTTACCTTCGTTTCTTCTAAAATGTTTCTAATAAACTCGCCGTGTTTTATGAGACGTCTTACTAGATTTTCCCTTCAAGTTTCTATTTATTTCATCAAAGTTCTCTTCGCATCTACTCTTTTCGGTAACGCAAATTAATACTCACAGTAAATTCGCTGAGCACTTTTTCTGGTATTTTTGTTTTGTTTATCCTTTCAAATTTCTTCATGATTATCAACGCTTTGTCGATCTTCCCTTGGGATACCAGCCATCTAAAAGGAATTTTGAAATGTCTCAATTTTATATAATTACTTTCAGACCGCGTCACTTGCGTTAAAATAATTTTCTCTCCTCCTCTCTCCTTAAAAGCATTTTAATTTAAAATAGAAACAAAACAGTTTGGATGGACTTCGTAATCACATTATGTTCAGAAGGAAGGAATTAAAAATTCTCACCTGGGGAGGTGAGAATTTTTAATTCCTTCCTTCTTGAGGTGGGGACCTCAGGTGGGATTCGAACCCACGTCCTCTCAACATCCGGCCGAGTGAGCTTACTCCGACAATCCACATTGGAACTTGACAGAATACGCCCTAATCCCGCTTGGATTGAAGGGAGATCAGTATCCCTGCGGTGGGATGATTATTGGGAGGATGTTGATGACATTAATGATGACAGATCTTACCTAGCACTTTCTGGTACCAGCCATGGTGTAGCAGCAGCTAATATAAATGGTAAACTGGTACCCATAGCAAACATCCTCCAATCGTCAGCCCAAAGTGCTATCCATGGTAACAGTGATGCTGCTAATGTAAAGAATAAGGCTATAGACATATTCGCAACAAAAGTCCTCCATTTCGGTCCGACGTATTCCAACACTGAAAAAATTTTTTTTTTAAATATATGATACTCTAATATGAACACGAAAGTTAAGTGACGTCGACCCTAGCCAGTGTATGGATGGGTTTCGTTATCTTGAGCTTCTGCGTGCTTCGGAGGGCACGTTAAGCCGTCGGTCCCGGCTGTTAGATAGATAGATAGATTTATTTGCGAAAATAAGGTACAAATGATGTTACAAATACAGTATTCCAACTTATTCTTCCCTGGCGCGTGCAAATATTTCGGTATATACATTTTTTTATTTTTAGTTTACCCCTTCAGAAATTTGTCATTCAAAATGTGTCAATGTGTCGAGTTGTTGATGGATGACAGTCGTTAAGATCGGTCTCGGAATCGGTCAATTTTTACAGGGTCTGCAACGCGCGAGTGATACTAACCATTAGACGGGCCATATGCTTGTTTGCCACCTTAGTGGTATAAAAATCGACATACCCAAAATATACATCATGGTGAAGCAGTTGTCAAAGGCAAGACCCACGAGGAACCTGCAGAGGGCGAACGACCAGAAACTGTTGCAGAATGAAGTCCCAACTCCTGCAGTAAAGCCGATAAGATTTGTACCTGGAAAGAAAATTAAATTGCCTTGAATTTATCTCATCATTATCTCGGCCATAAAAAGTCTACTGGACATAGTTCTCCCCCTAATGCTTAAATTGGCGAAAGATACGCAGTTACGGCCTTTTAGGTCATTCAATTTATATTTTCTAACAATAAGAGAGGATATGTCAAAGAAATTTAAACTTCATTACTTACCAACTAGAGCTGGTATTCTACCATATTTATCAGCTATCCATCCAAAAACTAGACCTCCAACAATAGCACCACAGAAGAATATGGCTTGTGCTGTGGCTGGCAAATTGTCTTTTTCACACACCCAGTCCAACTGAAAATTTTGAAATCGTTTATTAAGTTATTTTTTTCCTGCGGGATTGCGGAAGTATCACCAGTGCCCGCGACCCCGCCACGTGAAGGCGGGGAAGGTGGCAGACAGTCGGGTTTTTAGTCGGTATCCCTCATTGGCTAGAGAGGTGAGCCCGACAGACCCTCGTCGCTTTCCCAAGCGGCGGGACATGCAGTAATGCGTTTTAAACAAAAAAAGGTTATTTTTTTATGACGAAATGAAATGAAATCGTTTATTTCAGAAATTAGACCTTCACAGGCACTTACAACTTGTATATTTATGTATAAAGAAAATAAACTAAACCCTGTTTCTTTTAACTTGACCAATGTAGTAAACAATCTTAGCATGTCTTTTTAACGAAAATAGGCAATTAAAATTATCATTCACACCCAAACAGTAATAATATAGTTAGTAATGGCATTTAACACAACACTCTTATTATTCTGGCGATTTATCGATTTTACACATGGATATTTGAATAAAAAGACACTCTAAGATTGTTTACCCGAAAGTTCAGAGCCTCTGAAACGTACTTTACGTTATAAATTACCACCATTTCGGACACAAGCAAAATGGCCACCGGTAAAAGAAACGGCGAAAGAAACCCGGTTACAAAATACTTACTTGTGAAGCAATAGTGTCGTATGGGACATCACTTCTATTATATTCCCATCCATTTTGGCATGGTATAATAGGCCATTCATCATCAGGTGTCGTTCTACCTTCAGCCAGAGCCTGAGTCCAATCTGCTGAGTACATACGGCATCTTTCGTGTGGGTACAAACCCTCAGATTTCGGGGGGATCGCTAGGGCTCGTCTGGAAGAAAGAAAATTTATCCCGTGAAAGTATGTCATTCCAATAGGAAAATATTTTTTCTACTATAGATAGCGCTGCAATTGCGATGTCGGCCAACAGATGGCGTCACAAGTCGCGCTATGGTTTGTTTTGTTGTCAAACGAGATCTATGTCATAAAATTAGCACGGGGAAAAGCTAGTGTTAAATAAAGCAGTCACAAGGCTTTCAATGGTCGGCAACCGGGGCAAGCCCACCACACATTCCAAGCCGCTGTATAGCCAGGATCAGGAGAGGAAGGCAGTGGAAATGTTATTAGAAAATTTAGCGAAATTGTGACAGTTTTAGGGCGTTCTTTCTGTTATTATACAAATTTAAGCACTCTGAAAACCTGACCTTAAAAAGAGCATTGCCTGTCAATCAGAGATTGATAATATCCTATTGTATTTTTTGCCACTCGAGCGAAACCGCTATTTGCGACTAGTCATGCGTGCATACCTAGTCGAAGGTGTTTCCTATAGATTGGGAATGTCGGAAGTTATTATATCAGGAAATTTAATATGCATGTAATTATTGAGTTTAAATAATTTATTAAGTAGCACAAAAAACATGTGATGGATGTGAACCGGCTACACATACTGAAACAATAATAAATGGACTGTATTTCATGTTAAAAAAACCGTTTCATAACAAAATTAAAGCAAAACTATCACAAAAAATATTAGAGAATTATAAAAGGACAGAAATTAGAATTAGAGGTAGGGCAAAGCGGATGATGCGCTCAAATCGGAGCAGCCCGTCTGGGGAAGGACCTCCACCTTACAGAAGATCGTAACCAAATAGCATTGGTCTCGGCCATGCTGTGTTCCTACGGTGAGTAAGATCTCCAGAGCTCCACTTGGGGGGGGCGGGAGTGATACCCCCGGTATTGCAAGCGTCTACTACGGTCTACTGTGACGCTTAATATCAGGCGTGTCGTATGATTGTTTCCAACTTTGTGGTATAAAAAAAATGAATGTTTGCTTAGGTATGTAGTTTTTAGTTTAAATTTTAATGATATTCACACACAAATAGCATTGGTCTCGGCCATGTTGTGTTCCTACGGTGAGTAAGGTCTCCAGAGCTCCACTTGGGGTGATTGAGAGGGTTGGCAACGCGTGAGTGATACCCCCGGTATTGCTTACGTCTATAGGCTACGGTGACGGCTTACCATCAGGCCGACCGTATGCTTGTTTGCCACCTGTGTGGTATAAAAAAAAACAAAAAAAAAACACAGTCACAATTTAAACTGCACAAGTTAAGCATACGTCAACCTAAGCCAGTGTTTGGATGGGATTATATCAAACTTCTCCGTGCTTCGGAGGGCACGTTTAACGGCTTGAAAACATCGGCCTCTGCCAATCCGCATTGGAGCAGCGTGGCAGAGTACGCTCTAATTCCCATCGACTGAAGGGAGACCCGTATCCCAGCAGTGGGATGATTATGGGTTGATACGTAAAATCTCATTGACCGGTTGATTAGATTTGACCCTGTGTTTGGTGAATTCAACGACCTTTTTACGCGACCTTAACATAAGGTCAGTTTATAGCGATTTATGTTTTTTTATGTGCCTTATTTGATGTTTGACTGACAATCATTTATTTTCTGCTTCCGATAAATTGTTTATTCATGGACAAATGAATGAATGCCGGCCGGCGCGGCGTTCACAATTACTAACAAAATTCTTTAATTTAGGCACGTCACGTTACAACGGCGAAGATTCTGGGATTTCGTGAAATCCCTAAGGATGCCACGGAATTCTGACAGAAATCGTTATCCTTTCTTCCTTTCCTTACTTCCTTACTCCTTATTTCTTTATTTCTTTATTTCTTTATTTCCTTATTACATTTTAAATGAGAAAGTGAGTTTGTTTGTTTGTTATTCCTTCACGGCTTGACTAAGCGCCATCTTTTGATGATTTTAACCAACTTATTAACCTAAAAGAAAACTGCTCATTGGATCGAGATCCTTTCGCGCTCATTTGGATGGCGTTGGATGGTTTGTTGTGGATCCGGCTATTGAGTTTGTATATTAATCATCATACTATATTATAAATGAGAAAGTGAGTTTGCTTGTTTGTTATTCCTTCACGGCTTGACTAAGCAGCCGATCATTATGAAAATTTGTATACATATTGTCAGGGGTACAGAGCCCAACATAGGCTACTTTTTATACCGTGAGAGTCATTCCAATGGGAAAATATTTTTTCTACTATAGAGGGCGCTGTATGGGATGCTATCGGCCGACAGATGGCGCCACAAGTCGCGCTATAGGTTGTTTTCTTGTCAAACGAGATCTATGTCATAAAATTAAAGCGAGCGAAGCCGCGGGAAAAAGCTAGTATCTAATATTCTCGTTTATTTCGTCTTCTTACAGAAAATATTTTGCGATAATTATGTCGTTTCACTAAACTAAATTGAATTGTCAAAAAAACTAATACACAAACGTTGGAAAACAAACAATAGACTACTAAATAGTTACTACGTAGCTAGAGTAGAGAGCCATGTTTAGAAAAGAGTTCGTTTCGAAGAAGGATTTTGATCGGGAGTTTTAAAAAATCAGATTTAAAAAAAAGAGTTATGATTGGTGGATCAACACACAGTCACCGCTGATCGTAGAGACCTGGGGGCCCGATTCTACTAACACAAATGCACCAATGGACTCTCAATGGTGTCTCAATCGTGTCTGAAAATAATGCCGATAGTGTATCAGTGGAATAGTTTTTGACAATTGTTATGGACTTAAACAATAATGTGCCAGTCCTGGGGCCCAAGTCTGCTAAATACAAATGCACCAATAGAGTGCCGAAAGTGTGTCACTTGAATAGTTTTCACATTTTGTATTCTCATATTTATTTAAGGCCAATGCCATTTCATTGACACACTATCGAACTACCATTGATCTTTTCGGTATCTTTCACATAAAAGCGATTTAACTGAAACAGTAGTTCGTGGTAGATTTTAACTGTCGACCATTCCGTTCAAGATACTAGTTTGACGACCTCCGTGGCGTAATGGTTACCACGCTAGACCGCCACCCAGGAGGTACCGGGTTCGATCCCCGGTCGGGTCATGATGAAAAACGAACTTTTTCTGATTGGCCTCGGGTCTTGGATGTTTATCTATATTTGTATTTGTTATAAAATATAATATCGTTGAGTTAGTATCCCATAACGCAAGTTTCGAACTTACTTTGGGGCTAGCTCAATCTGTATGAATTGTCCCTATATATTTATTATTATTTAGTTAACTTTAAGCAGAATACCTGGCACTATGGAAATATAATGACAATAGGATGGTGATGGTATAGCAAATAGTTGGTCGCCTAATTTAAAATAGCAGACTTGGGCCCCCTGAAACTTGCGAGTGGGTTTTTTGTATCACATAGTCATCAAATAAGAAATTATTTGATGATTACATGGAGTGCGCTCACAAAGAACCCACATCCCTATTATACATATATCAAACAATAATTAATTCAACCTCGCTATCCAGAGGATATCCGGCGTACGAAAGGTTATTCAAAACCGGAATGTGCCATTTTGTTTCTATCTGATAGAAGTTACAACTCAATTTTTGCAGATTTCAAATGATAAACATACAGTTCCGTGTTTTTAACACTTGTGAATTGACGGATCGTTAGTTTTGACTCTAGAAACTATAGTCGGTTCGCGTATTTTTTTGTAAAATGTATTTTACATTGTAACGGTTGGAATAATAAATTTGTAAAACAACAAAAAAGGCCGTAACCATAAGAGAAGTAGGGCACAGCGGATAATCCGCTCAAATCGTAGCAACCCGTCTGGGGAAGGACCTTACAGAAGATTGTAGCGAAATAGCATTGGTCTCGGCCATGTTGTGTTCCTACGGTGAGTAAGGTCTCCAGAGATCCACTTGCGGGGGTTGGGAGGGTTGGCAACGCGTGACTGATACCCCCGGTATTGCAAGCGTCTATACTATAGGCTACGGTGACGGCTTGCCATCAGGCCCACCGTAAGCTTGTTTCCCACTTTTGTGGTATTATACAAGTTGTAAATTTATGACAAGAAAAAATGCCTGTGAAGGTCTTATTCACAGATATCACAATACAAGAGATATGGTTTGTGGGCGGGGCACATGACGCCATTTTCTGCACAAATGTGCAGGAACTTGATTGTTCTAAGTCATTCACAAAACAACGCTTCCGCGAACACACGTCCGTGAATGTCAACAAAAATGCCGGCTTGTGCTTTAATTACGTGCAAAAATCGCAGTGATACGGTAAATTCAAGTAATAGTGGTGTTACTTATCATAGGTAAGTCATTTATTTAATATTTTTCTATATAAATGACAAATTAACGAAATATTTTTGAGGCATAGAAATCATTAAACAATATACGGCATAGTCGATACTTCCGTTAAAAATATTGTCCATTGCTTGTTTTGGATACGCGTTTTTCAATGTTTTGCGGTACGCACGTACAATGGAATGCAAACGTAACGATAATTACAATGTTATGAAAATGTCGTGGTACCGCCGCTTGTAGCTTCCGCGATCTGTCAAAGTGATAATGGCCGTCGCACAAGCCATGTAGTGCTGCCAAAAGTAGAATATTTTAGTATCGATAATTTTGTATTTCTAATTTTTGAAAGTATAATAATTTGAAACTTTTACTACAGTGCATTCCTTGTACAGGGTGTCCCATAAGTATTGGATCAAACTCAAGGGGAAAGTAGCTCACCTAAAAACTCATTTGATTAGTTTAAAAAAAATCGCTTGTTATTATGTACTAATTTTTTTAAAGTTCTTTCTTTTAATTTGTTGTATAAAAATTACTATTTTCCAAAAAAACTAAAAACTTTGGTAATTTTTTTTTCTTTTTTAATTATTTAAAATTAAATAGGTATTATAGTTCATAGTTGTATGTAGTCCGTAATAAATTGTTATTGTAAAATATCGAGAGGTAGTTATCGATAATGCTTGTCGCCCTTTTTCATTAGGTGCCCGTCACTATAATACACTTCTTACATCTGTGTTCGTAATCGAACTGCAAATCACGGGCTTACGATTTGTGTGAGTGTGACTGTCGGAGATTATTCTATGAATGTGTTAAAATGTAACTGTGTGTGTAAGTGGCGACATCGGTTCCGGTACAAAAACTGTCTTATTACATTTCTCTTCTTTCTGTGTTCTGAGGTCTTATTTCTGAAATAAACATTGTCATTTTCAATGAACGATTATATTTTGTGTTTTAGATTTTTTTTTATATTTAAACATAAACAGGAGTTATTTGTAAACTTTTTTAAATCCTTTAATTTAAAAGCAGTCATAAGGAAATGGTTTATTTTTAACATTTAAAAAGATATTTATAAACAAAAACATCGAACGAATGAAAATCGGTCACGATTAGTGATGCACGAATCGCGAATTTTTTTACGGTAATTAATTTAAATTTTCCGGTTTTAGAAAAAAAAACGGAAATAATCGGTTTAATTTTCTGTATGATTGCATCTAAGTATTTGTAATTTATTTTTAATCGAACACGCTAGCGACCCACCCCGGCTTTGCACGTGATTTGGTAAGGGGGATTTAGAGATGTAGGGCACAGCGGATAATCCGCTCAAATGGGAGCAGCCCGTCTAGGGAAGGACCTCCACCTTACAGAAGATCGTAGCCAAATAGCATTGGTCTCGGCCATGCTGTGTTCCTACGGTGAGTAAGGTCTCCAGAGCTCAACTTGGTGGGTTTGGGACGGTTGGAAACGCCTAAGTGATACCCCCAGTATTGCAAGCGTCTATAGGCTATTTGGAAATATATATAGCCTATGTCACCCATGGGTAGTGTAGCTTTTCAACGGTGAAGGAATTTTTCAAATCGGTCCAGTATTATCAGAGCCTATTCATTTGAAACAATAATTATCACTTTATTATTTATAATATCCATACTAATATTATAAATGCGAAAGTAACTCTGTCTGTCTGTCGGTCTGTCTGTCTGTCGTTCTGTCTGTCTGTTACCTTTTCACGTTAAAACCGCTGAACCGATTTTCATGAAATTTGGTATGGAGATAGTTTAAGACCCGAGAAAGGATATAGGATGGTTTTTATCCTGGAAATCCCCCCCAATGGGGGTAAAAAGTATTTTATCTACTATGGAGGGCGCTATAGAGGGCACTGTATGATGGGCTATCGGCCAACAGATGGCGCCACAAGTCGCGTTATAGGTTGTTTTTTTGTCAAACGTGATCTATCATACTAAAATTTTGCACAGGGGTTCGTTTTACAACGTAGGGGTGCACTAATCTATCTATATCTATGTATATAAAATGGAAACCCGTTTTCCGTTGTCACGACATAACATGAAAACGGCTTGACCGATTTGGCTGATTTTTTTTGTAGTTTTCTAATACTCTGTACAAGGTTCTTACGGAAAAAAATATTAAGAAAATCTCTCAGAAAGATTGAAAAAAAAACGAAACAGTACCCGGGCGAAGCCGGTCCGGGCAGCTAGTCTAATATAAAAGAAGAAGCTGACTGACATATCAACGCAGGGCCCTAAACTTTAAGGGTTAGAAACTAGAAATTTTGCACATGGGTTCCTTTTATAACGTAGGGAAGCACTAAGAAAGGATTTCTCAAAACTCCCACGGGAAAGCGAGATATACGCAAACGAAGTTGCAAGGGATTTACTAGTTAGATTATAAAAATACCACTTTTTTTATCGGGACAAGCCCACCACACAATTCTCCCTCATTCCTGTATAGCCAGGATCAACAACGGCGACCTCTGATTGACAATAAGCAATGAAGCTTATTGACGTCCCGGGGGAGAAACTACAGCTGTCTTGGAACTCACAACGAATTTAATCAGAAAGATGATAGTCGGAGTAGGAAGTATTGAAAGGACTTCCCTCCTTAACAACTACGTGAGAAACAGCAATTTGAAGCAAAAGGCATTATACCCTAGAAAGATGGCAAATCAAGTGAGGCCGAGCCGAGCACCACGGTCTATTGTTACATTACTATTGGGACCTAATGCTATGAGCTGTTGTTTACTATTTTGATTCCAAGAATTTAATCAGAATGATAATATATTAATTTTTATGCTTTTTCTAATGACCAAAGATTGTTATATATGCATACATATATAAACAGTGATAATTAAAAATATCATGGTATCTTAACAATGTTTTAAGTATATAATAACAGAATGTTTTTAAAGCTGTAGCATTTAGCAAAGAATGTTATTAATTTTTCAATAATGGAACGATCAGATCGAGATCTATTAACTACTAGTGTAACCCGCGCAACTTCGTTGGCGTGTATTTATTTATGCAAAGCAGCGCCATCTATATTAGACTTTTGATGAAATCCTACGGAAATTGCGTACTTTTCGGGATAAAAAGTAGGTACCCTATGTGTTAATCCAAGGTATTAGCTACCAACATACTAATTAATTTATTAATAAGATTTCGAAAGAATTAATTATAAATAAACCGAAAATATGGTAAGAAAGTTCTATCCAATGGATAGAGTATCATATCAATGAATAATAAGATATTTAGAGACCGGGCCCTCAGCCCTCACATACACATTCTCTTGTCGACGTTTGCAAATAATATTGAGTCGTATAAATGAAATCTAATCTATAAAATACCACCATTTCATAAACAAAAGCAAAATGGCCATTGGTAAAAGAAATGGCGAAAGAAACCCAGGTACATAATGAATGGTCATTTACAGAATGATAAAATACAATTTTCCCACAGAGTTTTTTTTGTGACGCCATTTTGGTATTTCCGATCTGTCATTTTTTGTAATTTATACGTTGATATGATCACGCCCTTATTTATTGCAATATATGTTAACAATAATGTATTATTTATTGTATTCTTAGAAGATTATCATATAAACAATAAATATTCACATAATTGGTTTATAAATAACACTAGCGAAACCCGCGCAACTTCGTTTGCGTGTTTCACGCTTTCCCGCTTCATTTTATACAAAAAAAAATATACTACAAAGTTGGCAAACAAGCATACGGCCCGCCTGATGGTAAGCATCACCGTAGCCTAATATACGCTTATACCGGGGCATCACTCACGCGTTGCCAACCATTTTTTTTTTGTTTATAGTCAGGAAAATGCATTACTGCATGTCCCGCCGCTGGGGAAGCGACGGGGGTCTGTCGGGCTCCCCCTAAATGCCACTTGGGTATACCGACTAAAAACCTGACTGACTGCCACCTCCTCCGCCTAGATGGGCGGGGCCACGGGAACTAAGATACTTCTCTGACCCCGCCGGCGGTTGTCCGAAGACCCACTTGTTGGGCTACGGCACGGCTGGCGGCGCGCACAGGACTAGGCGCGCCGCAACACTCAGGGACTTCCGTTCCAATGGGCGGCGGTTTCCCCAAACCGCCGCCCGGAAGCCCCCGTTAGGGTGGCAGTCGCCGGGCATCCCAAGTGCTCCCAACATCCCCCAACCCGCCCCAAGTGGAGCTCTGGAGACCATATACTATGTAAAGATTATGAAAAATATTATATGAATATTTATACCTAATTCAATCAGACATTCGCTGTGTTTCGCATTGCAATTTGTCATCGCAGTCCGGGAACGAAAATAACGGGATTTCGCGTGTATAACCGCAGGCATGTCTATGCTTATATTTTTATAAAGAGGAAAGATTTGCATATTTGTTAACGAATAAATAAATATTCTTGGACGAATCACACAACGCCATCTAGTCCCAAACTAAGCAACCAAGCTTGTACTATGGGTACTAAATTGCTGATAAATATACTTAAATACTTTTTTTTTGTAAAATAAATATTTAATATACATAGAAAACACCCAGACCAAGGCAAACAGACATGGTCTGCTCACTCTTGTCAGTACTGACTTTTATTTAATTTTATTGTAGATTTAAGACTTGTTCATTCCACACCATTGTGTATAACATTCCGCGTATTCTTCTTATAAATTTTAATGTACTTATACCTACATTGTAACTAATGAGTGAAAAAAAAAAGGAAAAAAAAAAGTACAAAATGACAAAAAAGGCCGTAACCGGTTTTCTTTCGCCATTTCTTTTTACCGGTTGCCATTTTGCTTGTGTCCGAAATGGTGGTAGTATAATAACGTAGTTTATTTTTTTATTTAAACAAGTTGTAAATGACAAGAAAAAGTGCCTGTGAAGGTCTAATTTCTGAAATAAACGATTTCATTTCATTTCATTTCGTTAAGCACACAAATGTTTGCCTTGCGCAAGATTCGATCCCGCAGGCCTTGGGATAAAGTGACCATTGCTAGCCACTCGTCTATAATAAACTCCAAAACTCCTGGACCGATTTCAAAAATTCTTTCACAATTGGAAAGGTACATTAACCCCGTGATAGGCTATATCATATATTCAACAAAAAAATAATGATCCCTAGTAAAAGTCGTGCCAAGGCGGAGCGGTCCGCTGTTAGATATAAAAACTTCATCACCTTGGTTCACCGGTAGTTGGTCGACTCTCGACAGTAATTCACAAACGACAGCCTTGTCTGTCTGTCTGTCAATTCTCCTTGACGCGTGTTAGGGAGCAATGGAACCGGTATGAAAAAAAGTGTCATGTCTATTGTTATGTAATTAAAGGTCACTGTGAATATTCCCGAGTCAAAAAATGCTTACAAATTGTCACATTAGATATTAATTTATTTACTAGCTTATCAACGCGGCTTCGCTAGCGGTTAATTTTATGATAAACATCTCGTTTGACAACAAAACAATCATAGCGCGAATTGTGGCGCCATCTGTTGGGAATTGCGAATTGCAGCGCCATCTATAGTAGAAAAATATTTTCCCATTGAAATTATATACTTTCACGGGATAAAAAGTAGGCTGTTTTGTTTGTTTGTTTGTTATTCCTTCACGGCTTGACTAAGCAGCCGATCATTATGAAAATTTGTAAACATATTGTCAGGGGTACAGAGCCCAACAGAGGCTAATTATTAGGCGGGCGAAGCCGCGGGTAACAGCTAGTAATATAATTATCAAGGCGACAGTTATGTGTATGTTTGTTACTTCTTCACGCTCAAATGGCTGGGCCAATTTTTATGATATTTGGTATGTAGGTAGCTGATACCTTGGATTAACACATAGGGTACTTTTTATCCCGAAAAGTACGCAATTCCCGTAGGATTTGGTCAATAGTCTGATATAGATGGCGCTGCTGTGCATAAATAAATACACGCAAACGAAGTTGCGCGGGTTTCACTAATCTAAGATAATTAAGGAGCCCAAATTACTTCGCTATTCTTTGACTATACTGTGTATTGCTAAGTTTCCTGCCAGTTTCTTCTTAGCACAAATCTGCCGCCTGAACTGGTGGTAGGAAAATATTGTGACGATTCGAAAGAGCTTATATTAGGCCTATTTGAATAAAAATATTTTAAATTTGAATTCCTTGACCTGTCTTAATAATATTAGACTTAGTTTAACTTTTAAAATTAGTGTCGTTTTTATTAGTTTTATTTTTAAAGAACTGTAATATACATGTACCCAAATCTTACGAGTAAATTATTTAACTTATTAGGAGCCCATCCAAATGGTTGGGGATTGCTTGACCTGTTTGAGATCCTGGGATGATAAGAACTATTGTATGGAATAACCCATTAAAAATCACCTAAAGAAACTGTATTTAGGGCACAAAAAATTGGATTTTCCATGTTTCTATCGTAACGCATCGCAAATTAAACATGTACTTATGTGTTGTTATGTAATTACTTATGTAAATATTACTAATTTAAATTAAATTCCATTTATTATCTAACCTATATGTTATGACTAATATATTATAGCGTATTCATATACGTAAGTACATGCATAGTTTGTACTTTTTGAAGTGAAAACTTCTTTAGGCGGCGCATTTCACTTTTTTAGATGGGTAAAAAATGTTAAACTCGCGTCAGATCCGTAGCCTGATCGAAAAAGCGTAAGATTCCCTAACCATTCCGAAATATTCAAAAATGCACAACGTTGATGTTTAAGTTTTCACTTCTGCCGGCACTCCCGGAGTGCAACCCGCCCTCTTTTTTTTATTAGACGATGTAAAATAACTTAAAGGCCGTAACTGGTTTTCTTTCGCCATTTCTTTTACCAGTGGCCATTTTGCTTTTGTTTCCGAAATGGTGGTAGTTATAGAGTAGCTTTTCATACAATATAACTAAAGCTCTATCCGTGGAATTCAAATCTAAGATATTTTTATGGATTTGCTTTCTGGGTAATTCTGCTCGAAAACACGATTACTTGGTAGTGTCCACCATAAAAAAAAAGGACGGGTTGCACTCCGCGAGTGCCGGCAGGAGTGAAAACTTAAACATCAACGTTGTGCATTTTAGAATATTTTGGAATGGTTAGGGAATCTTACGCTTTTTCGATCAGGCTATGGGTCTGACGCGAGTTTAACATTTTTTACCCATCTAAAAAAAGTGCCAAGTGTGCCTACACTATGCTGCGTCAAAGGTGCTTACATTAGGCTGCCCACAAGGCTCAGTATTGGGTCCCTACCTGTGGAATATCGGATTTGACGACTTTTTCAGCCTCCCCTTACCGGATGGATGCTCCGTGACGGGTTATGCTGATGACGGTCTTTTATTAATTAATGCTAGTTCGCGGGCATCTTTAGAAAAATTAGCTGAAACGAGTCTTAACATTATCTCGGAATGGGGAAATCGTAACCGTCTCGAATTTGCACCTCATAAAACGTATCAACTTATGCTTAAGGGAAATTTAAAAGTCCCTCCGCGCTTTCGCTTTGATGGAGTTCCAGTTTCAAATAAAATCACAGTCTGCTACTTAGGTTTACTTTTAGACAAAAACTTTAATTTCATTGAACATATGAAGCAGGTAGGAGAAAAAGCCAAAAAGAATTTTTATGCCTTAACTCGAGTATCTGCGGCAACCTGGGGTTTAACCTTTAGAACGTTAAAAATGGTTTATACTGCGACGTACCTGGGTTGTATAACATATGGTTCAGCGGTTTTCGCGGATCGTGTAACAATTGGGGCCGCGCGAAGAAAATTATTGCAAAGTCAGCGTCTTGCCTTGATATTTTTGTGTAAGTCTTACAGAACTGTCAGCACGGAGGCACTCCCTGTGCTGGCTGGCGTAATACCCGTCGATTTGGAGATACAGCGTCGTGCGTCGATGTACTATAGATCAAAAGAAATTACCCCCGCGTTCCTTAAGACACGTGATCGTGACAAAATAAATAGACTATTTAATCCGTTAGATGACGTATTACAGACTCTTCTATCAGAATGGCAGGAAAGGTGGGAGACTTCCGTAAAAGGCCGTCATCTGTATCTGTTCTTTCCCTCTGTGAGAGACAGATTAAAGAAAACCTGGCTAGAGGTCGACCATCAAGTAGCTCAATTTTTAACGGGACACGGAAACTTTAAGGCCAAGTTATTTTATTTCAAGGTTGTACCTTCTCCTTTCTGTGAGTGTTCTACCGCAAATACCAGAGTAGAACAAACAGCTCATCACGTTCTGTGGGAGTGTGATCTTTGGCATGACGAACGCGTAATCATGTTGAATTCTTTACATGTCACTTCGGGCGTAGTTTATTATTCTGATCTCGTAGCAAGCAGAGAGAATTATCAGGCATTTAGAAGGTTTTGCAATACATATTATTGGAATCAAAATAGTAAACAACAGCTCATAGCATTAGGTCCCAATAGTAATGTAACAATAGACCGTGGTGCTCGGCAATCGAGCCTCACTTGATTTTCCATCTCTCTAGGGTATAATGCCTTTTGCTTCAAATTGCTGTTTCTCACGTAGTTGTTAAGGAGGGAAGTCCTTTCAATACTTCCTACTCCGACTATCTTCTTTCTGATTAAATTCGTTGTGAGTTCCAAGACAGCTGTAGTTTATTCCCCGGGACGTCAATAAGCTTCATTGCTTATTGTCTATCTGAGGTCGCCGTTGTTGATCCTGGCTACACAGGAGACACAGTGGTGGGAATGTGTGGTGGGCTTGTCCCGAAAAAAAGTGTGCCTAAAGAAGTTTTCACTTCAAAAAAAGTTGCGCCTCTATGAATTTTGTACACGAAGTATGACCTAAGGTATAAATCTTAGAGTATAGATAACTTATTAGATACTAAGGGTCTAAATACTTCACGGAAGATCATCAGTTTTTGAATGGGCGTTTAGTGGTTCTCGAGATATTGGGATTTCGTCGGTTCGGACTTAAAAAATAAAACATGGTTCCGGTACTGATTTTTTATCAAAATAAAAAACTGAAGACAATAAATTATTATTCTGTTTAAAACAATAAAAAACGTACGGAAATACGAAAAAAAATGACTATGTATTTGGTGTTTCACTATGACTTTTTATATTTATAACCTTGTATATAATTTATGTATGTATAACCTAACCTATATTTTATTTAAAATGGATAATCAACTTTTTTAGATAAAGCTGGTTTGTTAATCACCGTGATTAATAATCTAAGTACAGGATATGTATTAGGAAGCGATTTACTAAGTAAATTAAACCAAAGGTCAACGCACACTTATCCGAGCCGAACGCGACGAAGTCAAAGTCAAATAGGCCTATTACAAGCTCTATAGAATCCACCACCAGTTCAGACGGCAGATTTTGTGCTAAGAAGAACTGGCAGGAAACTTAGCACTTGCACTTTTGAAAGAAGGAGTCGAACGAAACAAATTTTCGAATTATGTATATGAAATCTCATGAAACCTCGCACACACTTCCTCGCGTCGTCGGTTCGGCCGAATCTGGAAGAACCTCAGTAATCCTAGACGAATTTAGTCGTCATCAAATTCGGCGCGGCTTATGCGGTCGACTCGACCGATGCGCTCACATTCTATCAGTTGCGTACGATAGAACAACGCACAAGTACTTCATCATTGTTTTCGGTCGAATTTTTCGGAGCAGTAGTTTCTTACGGGGGATATGTGGGAAAGGGCTTTATTTCGGCTCGTTCGACTCGTTCGGCTTCGTATAAGTGTGCGTTCACCTTCAGGCTGCGTTTACACCTGTCATAAATTGCCTTTGTTCCTACTTAGTAGTTAAGGAACTAGTAGAACTTTTTATCCCAGTTAACCGTGGTCCCACCGCTGTGCCCCACTAGTGGGTCCACACTGTCCACAGGTTTTTTTTTCTCTGTAGACCCACTGCACTAGAGTTTTAATTTATCCTCTTCAATCCGGCAGTTCGCGTGGGTCCGCGGGTAATTCCTGTCCTAACACTTGGCTAAATTCAGAGTTTAACAAAAGAGACGGTGCAATACTAAGAAGTGAGAAGTTGTAAGTGCTTCTCGCTTATTCGTATGGCACCATCTGTTAGACTTTGAATTTAGTCAAGTGTAAAGGCCGTTTAAAGGATTTCTTTCAAGCAATTGCAACTAACAAGAATGCGGAAGCCGTAACATTAAAGAAAAAAATCATACCTTTCTTCAACGGTCAGATTTGCCAACTCAGGTATCCAGCACCAGTGTTGCTCAGGCGTAATCGTCATAAATATTTGTGAGAAATAAACAAATGCGACGAAAAATGCGAACGGAATCATAAGCAGGAACAAAATCTTTTGATACAATCCGAATTCTCCAACATACGGCAATAAATCGTCGAAATCCGTTGCTTTTTTCTTTTTCTCTTCCTCTTCTCGTCTCTCATTTTTTATACTGGCAACATCTGAGCTGTCATTGACGTATGCCTTATTGACAAAGCCCCCAGCCAAGTCTATGTTTGACAGTTTGTTGTCTATGCTCGTGTTATGGCGGGAATCGTCCTCTTGCTCGCAACAAGGAGTTCGCTCTTGTGGCGCCATCTTGTTTTTTTGTTTGTTCCTTTTAGTACATTACTTTTTATTTGGTGTAAGTTTTGTCCTGTAACAAATAAAAAAAAAGTTAATAGATCAGTGAGTAAAATGGGAGCACCTAAAAGATATCGGTCATTCTCGACATTAGGCGTTCTTCGCCTAATTACCGTACCCTTTTTTATTTTTCTCTAGTTTGTTTTAAAAGGATTGAAATATGTAACTCATGAAACATGCGAATGTAACAATTAAAATGGCATTCGTTTATTAAAAGCGGTTTCCGAGTTAATGAGACTTAAACATTTCATGGGTACGGTAATTAGATAAATCTATTCCTTAATGTAATGGTAATTAGAAAAGATCATTATGTCTATTTAAAATAATAATAAAAATGACATGTATAACATGTATAGACACAACTACACGATAAGAGGTATGAATGTTGATGCTAATTGGAAGGAAATGGCTAAAGCAATAAGAACTGCTGCAAAAGAAGTCCTTGGGGAAACACGAGGTGGGCGAAAATTAAAAAGGAAATGTGGTGGTGGAACGAAAGTGTCCAAAAAGCATTAAAAATCAAAAAGAGTGCATTCAAGGAATGGCAGAGTTACGTGACATGATCATAGGAAAACTGAATTGAGGGAGAGGTATAACGAGGCGAGGAGACGGGCAAAGGTGGTGGTTGCGAGTTCCAAATCCGGGGTAGAAGAAAAGTATATAATGAATTAGAT
Organism: Endotricha flammealis; assembly: GCA_905163395.2. Taxonomy (NCBI): domain Eukaryota; kingdom Metazoa; phylum Arthropoda; class Insecta; order Lepidoptera; family Pyralidae; genus Endotricha; species Endotricha flammealis. Next base: position 2,109,193 of record LR990882.1, on the reverse strand, counting down.
AATGAACTAGGTCAGAAAAAACTATACAGAATGGCTAAACAGCGCAATCAAAGATCGAAAGACATTTGTCACGTAAAATGTGTGAAAGACGAATGCGGTAAAACATTGGTAAAAGATAGTGACATTAGAGACCGATGGAAGGGATATTTTGAAAAATTACTTAATGTTGAGAATGATTATGATGGAAAAGAAAACATAATGACATAGATATAGGCATGATAGCTAAGGTAGATGAATTAGAGGTAAAGAACGCCTTGAGGAAAATGAAGAATGGAAAAGCAGTTGGCCCGGACACAATACCAATAGAAGTCTGGAAGGTTCTAGGGGATTATGGATGCAAGTGGCTCACTTTGTTTCTTAATGAATTGTTGGTTCAGGATGTCATCCCAGAGGAATGGCAAGACAGTTCCTTGGTATCTATTTTTAAAAGAAAGGGGGATGTCCAGGAGTGCAATAGCTACAGGGGGATTAACTTGATGTCACACACATTAAAGCTGTGGGAGAAAATAATGGAGGCACAACAAAGTACAAAAGAGCACACAAAAACCTACATATGGTATTCGTGGACCTCGAAAAGGCCTACGACCGGGTCCCGCGTCAGTACAACAGAATGCTTTTCTGTTGATGTAGGTGTGCACCAGGGTTCAACGCTCAGTCCATACTTATTCCTTCGGGTTATGTTGCTGGAGGATGCTGAGGTGGATGGATGTGTGGAGTGACGAGAAGGGACAAAGTCAGGAATGTACACATAAGGGGGAGTTTAAAGGTGGCGCCTGTAACCGATAAGAGAGGTCAGAGACTGAGATGGTTTGGCCATATGATGCGCAGGGTGGACAGTCTGGACAGTCATGTGACCCAGAGGGTGCCAAGAATGAATGTGGATGGATGGAAGGGCAGGGATAGGCCAAAAAAGAGATGGAGTGATGGCGTGAGAAATGACATGAAATTAGCTGGAGTAACTGAGGAAATGGAAGGAGTTTGGAACTAAATCGGCACAGCAAAAGTTTAATAATTTCATACAACAGTAGTTAGAAATACATGGTAATTGGTATACGGTAATTAGAAAACGCCGATTTTTCATAAAATTTTCGAAAACCTACAGAGTATTGAAATACTGCATTACAACACTGTACTGAGACCAAAGCACTGTCTCTATTTATAAAAGCAATTAGAGTCTACCTTAACCAATCTAGCATAAAATTAAGTACACGGTAATTAGAAAAGTTTTGAACGAAGGTTACGGTAATTATATACTAACGTGCTTCATTGACTTATACACTAACGTAAAAGACCTGCACCTGCTGCAAGACCGCGGCAGCAACTAAGGGCTTGAGACGTGTACAAGTAGTTATGTGCCAAATATCATAATTAGGAATGTGCACCCTCGAAAAGAAAACGTCACGGCAATTATAACTTTAGTTCGGACATGCGGTTACTCAATGATAATTATTTATAGACTGATTTTATTGAGTGGATATTTTTTCATGTGATACCCGTTGCCTAATACTCATTAAAATGTTGAATGGAAAAAATAAAATCCGTACATCATAAAAGTTACAAGCCAGTTTTAACCACATTTTGGGGTGCGGACAGGGCACGGTGCTTAGAGAACAGAGGTTTGTGAAATTAATTTAGCCAGATAACTATGTAATCGGGGCCTATGTTTTTGTTACCAGCTAGACATGGATGCTAACTAACATATAAAAATATTTCCCTTTTTGAATTTGATAATAATACGAATATACAAGCCCGGACGCACAAAATCTAGCTAATCGAAGAATGGCCGATATGTCCTACGATAAAGACAGAGGAAATACTGACTGTCCTGATCTAAAAAACTTAAATTCTATATGTACATTTAAATAATTACTATGTCACTTGAATGTAAATAAAATAAATAAATAAATATATAGGGACAATTCATACAGATTGAGCTAGTCCCAAAGTAAGTTCGAAACTTATGTTATGGGATACTAACTCAACGATATTATATTTTATAACAAATACATATATAGATAAACATCCAAGACCCGAGGCCAATCAGAAAAAGTTCATGTCTCATCATGACCCGACCGGGGATCGAACGCGGGACCTCCTGGGTGGCGATCTGGCGTGGTAACCATTACGCCACGAAGGTCGTCAGAATGTAACATGTTTTAGGATGGTTTTAGGTCTCTTTCGATGACAATTGATTTTTAAACATCTATATATTTACAACAACATTCCCATAACACAAGCAGGTTCTAGCTTAATTTGGGACCATTTGGCTCTGTGTGAATTATGTAAAATATCTTATTTATTTATGCGAAGTCGCGTGTAGATGTTAGTATGTAATTAATGTCTTTTTACTTTCATTTGCATCGTGCGACATTTCATCATTTCATCCTTGAAGTTACTCTGCAATGGAATACAAAATACGTTCATGTTTGTTTACGTAACCAGTGAATAAAATCACAGAGATTTTTAGAGTGATAAATAGAGTCTTGTTAGGGTTAAACAATCACGAACATACTTTTTAAAGTCCGGTAAATATTAGTTAATTTTTCACATAAATTTCGGGTCTAAAGACCTCTCATCTTTCATTCACTCGCGAAAGTTCTCTATGGTTAGTATAGACTTTATATAATGTTCAAGTTGCTGATTCCGAAAAAAAAGGACGGGTTGCACTCCGGGAGTGCCGGCCGGCAGAAGTGAAAACTTACACCCAATTTTTGTCCACACGCACCCAATTTTTGGGCCAATTTGATCTATTGTCCTGTTCTTGGTGATATCTAAAGAAAAGGACAGGTATAGAAATTGGCCAATTAGATTGGGCCGTGTTGAAGGGGTGTTAAACATCAACGTTGTGCATTTTTGAATATTTTGGAATGGTTAGGGAATCTTACGCTTTTTCGTTAAGGCTTCGGATCTGCGAAATTTTACAGAAATGATCGTTTACAGAGGCAATTGAAGCCATTGTCATTCGCAACTACGTGATTGATGGCAAATGATGGAAATTTTGATTGAAGCCCATTGACAATCGCGATTGACGAAAATGATCGTCTCGTTGTGCAATTGTTTCTACTGTCTAGAAAGCAAATGTGGGCGAGCAATTGACGCATCGATTGAAGCTCCATCATTCGCACCTTCAATTGAAACGGTCAATCACGTACCAATTGACGAATGACGAATGATCGTCTCCGGGGCACTCGAGTGCCCGCGACGCGAGAGCCTACAGAATAAAGGATTTTTGATTTGATTTGGAGATCCGTATTCTTGCAGTGAGATGATTATGGGTCGATTTGATGATATCTTGTTAAGTCCCGCGAACTAAACACATTATAATAATCAAAGACTTTTTATATATCCAACCGCAAAGTAATTTAACCGCAAAATTCAATTTAAATTTTTTTTTGTTTTGCAATTAGTGACTAGGCAATATAGATTTTAATTTCTTTGAATCGTATCGAATCGTGATGGTCCTATCGTCATCCTGGTTAGGGTCAACGTTGCTTTACATGTGTGTTCCCTATTGTCTAAAATCGTTTTTTTTCCTTCTTTATTATTATTTTTTTTTAGGGACTATTTACACAGATTGCACTAGCTCCAACAACCGATGGCGGCAACTAGTCGACAAGGTCGTGTAGAGTCACAATCCTCAGCAGTGAGGGAACGATCAGGAAGAGAGAGCTAGCTCCAAAGTAAGTTCGAAACTTGTGTTATGTAAACTAACTCACCGAATATTTTATGACAAATACATATATAGATAAACATCCAAGACCCGAGGCCAATCAGAAAAAGTTCGTTTTTCATCATGACCCGACCGGGATTCGAACCCGGGATCTCGTGGGTGGCGGTCTGGCCTGGTAACCATTACGCCACGGAGGTCGTCGATTTATTCCTAACAAAAGAATTACGGCTTTCTAAACCCGTCATTGGCGAATTTATGTTTCTTAAAAACAATCGTCTCCTGTATTAAAATCATTTGGACGCGGATTTTTTTTTAGTAGGTCAATACAAAGCACAAAGCAGACTTTTGGATTTTTTTTAATGTTCGGGACAAGCCCACCCACACATTCCCCACCGATGTGTCACCTGTGTAGACAGGATCAACAACGGCGACCTCAGATTGACAATGAGCGATGAAGCTTATTGACGTCACGGGGGTGAAACTGAAATATACCTATTTTGAAATGTATCTATGCTACTCATATTATAAACGCGATTTGTGAGGGAGGATGTATATATGTATAGATGTTTGTTACTATTTCACACATTTGGATAAGCCAAAATTTTGTTACCTTTCTGTTGATTGAATAAACATTTTTCATTTTCATTTTTCACACAAAAATGGCTTGACGGATTTGCTCGAAAGATATACGAGTAGTTTAGAACTTGAATTAACACATAGGATAGTCTTTTCCGTTTATATATTTAAGCCTAGTGAAACCCGCGCAATTTCGTTTGCGATTTATTTATGCACTGCATCGCCACCTATATCAGACTTTTGATCAAATTCAATGAGAATCGCGTACTTTTCGGTATAAAAAGTACCCTATGTGTTAATTCAAGGTATCAGCTACCTACATACCAAATATCATAAATATTGACCCAGCCATTTGAGCGTGAAGAAGTAACAAATCTAAACATAATTATCGCCTTTATTATATTAGTGGGATATCGAAAAAATCCTTTTACCGTTAATAAATCATTAAACATAATACAATTATTGAATATCTCAATTTAGAATACAAGAAAATGTTAATCGAAGATCATTTGTCATAATTTTTCTAAGAACAAAAGAAATAAACGATAATTACTTCGAATGGTTTTGTTAATAATTTCGTACTTGATCTCTTTTTGTTAATTAAAGTATGGTTAGCCTTCGATATTGACTTTATGTCTTTCAAAAAAATTAACACAATTCACACAGCCCCACCAAGTCCCAAAGTAAGCTGAACATAACTAGTGCGCATGCGCAGGGTTCGAGCCAGCCCCAACGCCAACACAGTCCTGGCGATGATCGCCGGTAGAGAGAGAGAGAATATACTTTATTGGCAATATACATCTTTAAATAATACAACATATGAACGGAAAGCTTATAGACTAGTTATATGTGCAACAAGGCGGCTAGAGGTAGACTGGACTGCCCCTACATCCGACACTGGCTGTGTGTGACAGGCATGTCACGCAGGGCCGGATGGAGAGGCATTTTATTAAATATTTAACTGACATTATTTAATTTTATTTTATTTTATTAATTTTTGTTTGAATTGGATTGTAATTTTATTTTGTATGTGGGTCTTACATTTTTTTTATTTTAACCTGCTTGTATTATGTTCACCAGACGACGGAACATTTGATTCATAGTATTGATAGTGTAATGTGAAGCAAATTTTGGTTTAAGTGCATAGTTTATGATCAGGAACTTTAAATGCGTTGACTTCAAAATCCCTCGTCTCTGAAGAAATTTTGCTATCATCTGTAGCACAGTTTTAACTAACACAGAGCTTCATCAGAGCTGTCAACTAAATTGTAACAAGTGCATTTTTGAATAAATTATTATTATTATTATTATCTTTCTTCGAGGCGTCTTGACTCAAAGAGAGCTGAGTTGAGACTACAAAAATACGCCTTGGCTTAAAAATGAAAAAACTACAACACTCTGGGAGTGCCGGCAGAAGTGAAAACGTTGTGCATTTTTGAATATTTTGGAATGATTAGGGAATCTTACGCTTTTTCGATCAGGCTACGGATCTGAGGCGAGTTTAACATTTTTTACCCATCTAAAAATAATAAATAAATACACATTGAGCAATTGACAATTCATACAGATTGAGCTAGCCCCAAAGTAAGTTCGAAACTTGTGTTATGGGATACTAACTCAACGATATTATATTTTATAACAAATACATATACAAATACATATACATAAACATCCAAAACCCGAGGCCAATTTTCATCATGACCCGACCGGGGATCGAACCCGGGACCTCCTGGGTGGCGGTCTGGCGTGGTAACCATTACGCCACGAAGGTCGTCGAATAAAAAAAAATGCCAAGAGCCGCTAAAGAAGTTTTTACTTCAAAAAAATGTATTTGTCTTAATGTATTTTTGTCATTGTGCCCTTTGTCCTCTTTATTTTATTTTATTTTCTATTTTATTATGAGCTCTCTTGATTTCCACTTCTATCCCTTTACCTTCATCTAAGTATTTAAATAAAATTCAAAGCCCTGACTGATTTAACTATGTATATATCAACGCACAGCCCAAACCGCTGGGTCTAGAAATTCCAATTTTGAAATATAGGTTCCGTACGTCTAGGGGACTAAGAAAGTATTTTCAAAATTCCCACGGGAAAGCGAGATATATCTTTATAACATCTATACATCGGGACAACCCCACCACATATTCCCACCGCTGTATCTCCTGCATAGCCAGGATCAACAACGGCGACCTCAGATTGACAATGAGCAGTGAAGCTTATTGACGTCCGGAAGAAACTACAGCTGACTTAGAACTCACAACGCATTTAATCAGAAAGAAAATAGACGGAGTAGGAATCAAATCAAATCAAAATATTTTTATTCAAATAGGCATATTACAAGCACTTTCGAATCACTTTACAAGCAGTTTGGAAGTATAGAAAGGACTTCCATCCATTTCAATCTACACTAATATTGTAAAGAGGAAAGATTTTTGTATTTGTGTAAGTGGGTGTATGTGTTTGTAATGAATAAATTCAATAACTACTCGATCGATTTCAATAAAAATTTCACCTTTGGGAACGTACGTTCCCCCGGGTAACATAAAATATTTTTTTTATTTTTAGTAAAACCCGGGGCTGTCCTCTGGTAACATTACTTTCGCGTTTATAGTAAGGTTTTATATTTTTAAATCAATCACTGGACTGCCTGTATGGAATGTGTAACTTGCACAATATCGGCGAGGCCACAGTAACCGGCTGGGCACTAGTTAGCTAACTAGGTTTAGACTTGGTCTAACATAATTTGTTATTATACATTGGATAGATAGTGTGGGAAACCTAGCCCTTTTATATAGAAAGAGTATGCTTTATTTGTAGGGTACTAGCCCCGCCCCAGGTTTTATTCAGATCCCTTTTTTTTAAATATAATTATAGCCTAACAACTACTAGCTTTTGCCCGCGGCTTCGCTCGCGTCAATTTCGAGGTAACACGGTTCCCCTTGCTTCCTACCTTGAAAACTGGGAAAGTCCCAAAATTTCACTCCCTCTTTTAAAGGGATAAAGGCAAATTTAAAAAAAAATTATGCACGATTTTTTTGTTAGTCACAAATAGTTTGCATACCAATTTTTTGCTTTTTACCTTGAGAATTGCGGAATACTCCATATAAACTTCCACCCCCCATTTTAGGGAAGTGGCGGATTAGAAAGAGACAAAAATTAGCCTACGTCACTCTCCATCCCTTCAACTATCTCCACTTAAAAAACCACGTCGATTCGTCGCTCCGTTTTGCCGTGAACAAACAAACTAACAGACACACTTTCCCATTTATTAGTATGGATGTTAGTGATGATGGTAATGTACTTTTAAATGTGAAAGAATTCTTGAAATCGGTAGTTTTTGAGTTACATAGTACAATCAAACATTCAAATCTTTCCTCTTTAAAATATTAGACTTTACCAATGGGGATCTCCGTTGCGCTTTTATCCCTACAGAGGGCGCATCGTCGCTAGGGCTATTACCAGCTGTCATTTACGTACCATTTCATCGTTTATCTAACTAATTTTTTTATTATACTCCGCTATGCCACTTTGTTCGGTACCAGGATGTAACATAAGTGGAGTGCATTATTTTCCTAAAAATGCGTCACTAAAAAAACAGTGGGAGAAAGCAAGAATTTTGTTTCTACTGCAAATTCTAGGTTATGTCGGAACCAATTCAAGTAAACCGATTATGTTGGAGAATGAAGAAAAAAAACACGAGAAAGAAAACACAAAAAAACCACGATAACAATCTGACAGCTACGAAACGTTTTTGTTGTGTAGCCCTTGCGGCCGTGCTGCCATCTACAATTAGCTTTGCGTGGGGATGCTCATTAAGTAAAGTGATTCAATTGCTTCAATCGAGTATTGTTTAAAAAACAATGTGTAAATAAAATCGTCGCTCGTTTAAGTTTTTATCATCAAAATAAAATATGTATATTTTTATTCGATTTTATACAATGGAATACTATTTGTAATATTTCAAAATTAACAATAACTTATTTATAATAAAATTTATTTGTTTATTACTTATTATTGTAATTTTATTATTATTAGTATGTCAAAACATTTACGATAATATGATTAAATAGGCGGTTACTTTATTATGAACTAGCTTTTTTGCCTGCGACTTCGTCCGCGTGAAGTTCCGGACCCGTACCCGTGGGAACTACATTGAATTTCGGGAAAAGCTATAGCCTATGTCACTCCCTGATAACGTAGGTTTCTACTGGTGAAAGAATTTTTGAAATCGGTCCAGTAGTTTCGGAGCCTATTCAATGCAAACAAACAATCAAATTTTTCCTCTTTATTATATTAGTGATATCATTTTGTGTGCTAATATATATGACATGTAAATGTTTTTCTATTCTTTTCTAAATTTCAATTATATTATCTTACGTATGATGACTTTACAATTAATTTGACATTGATTTTAAACCTATCGTCGATAAACAAAACCAAACCGAACGCTGGCAGAGCCACATCATTCAGCGTTTTTTAAACGCGCAGAGGACGCGCGTTTCGTGCTACATAGAGATCTTTGTATGTCAGACATCACGATAAAATAAATGCAACTCGGCGATGGATAACGTAACGATACGCGCGTCATCTGCGCGTTTAAAATACGCCGTGTGCTGTGGCTAAAGGCCTGGACTTTGATTAGTGATTAGTGCAGGTGATTAGTTAGCTGTCGAAGTTACATAACTTACTTTTAGGTAGCCTATAGATAGACGCTTGCAATACCGGGGGTATCACTCACGCATTGCCAACCCTCCCAATCCCCTCAAGTTGAGTTTACACGCCGTAGGAACACAACATGGCCGAGACCAATGCTATTTGGCTACGATCTTCTGTAAGGTGGAGGTCCTTCCCCAGACGGGCTGCTCCGATTTGAGCGGATTATCCGCTGTGCCCTACCTCTCTTAAAATTATTTGTGAGTTTTCACATTATATTCTTCTTAGTAATTCCAATATTAAATCTAAGTAGTAAACAACAGCTCACAGATTTAGATCCCAATAGTAATGTAACAATAGACCGTGGTGCTCGGCAATCGAGCCTCACTTGATTTGCCATCTCTGTGGGTTTTAATACCTTGTTTCAAATTTCTGTCTCCCACGTTGTTGCTTAGAAAGTCATTGCAAGCGTCTATAGGGTACGGTGACGGCTCCCCATCAGCCCGGCCGTATGCTTGTTTGCCACCTTTGTGGTATTAAAAAAAAGTCACATCAATACTTTCTACTCCATCTAGTTTCTTTCTGATTAAATTCGTTGTGAGTTCCAAGACAGCTGTAGTTTCTCCCCCGGGACGTCAATAAGCTTCATTACTTTTGTCAATCTGAGGTCGCCGTTGTTGATCCTGGCTATAACCACAGATTAACTACTAGACGTTTAAAGGAGAGACAACACGGTGGGAATGTATGGTGGTCCGGTCCCGATAATTCAAATTTCGAATCAAACAATAAAACCTTTTTACTCCAAATTCAAACAATGCATTCTTTTTTCTTAAATTCAAATAAAGAATACTCCATTCATTTGTTTTGTTTAGTTATCTTAACAAAATTAAATGTGCGTTTGTGAAAATACTTCATGTGTCTTAAAGCTATAGAAATAAGGTACAAATTAGTTTGTTTTTGATTATTATAGATATTTATAGGCTCTGACAATGACCCCGATGAGCACTCGTCACGAATGATTTTAATTGCAGACTTCTTTATAAAAAAATATAATGTTTGAATGGATGTGGTATTCTATGGTCGACTATGACTGACTCTTCCGTCAACTCATGAACGGTCTGCTTTGGAGGCCTGGTTTTCTTTTATCGACCATGCCGCAGACCATGCTGACTCTCGTGTCAACTCGAGAACGACAACTTAGGCAAAACTACTATGAATATGAATTTCTGATAAATATACCTACATAAACACGTTTTTTTACTAACAGGCATGTTCATGCACACAAATGTTTTTAATGTGCAGGGTTCGAACCCGCGGCCCTCGAGATAAAGTGACCATCACTAGCCAGCCACTCGACCACCAGGCCTCTTATTATTATTTTGAAATTGATATTTGTTTGTCGCTAAGAGTTTGACGACCTCCGTGGCGTAATGGTTACCACGCCAGACCGCCACCCAGGAGGTCCCGGGTTCGATCCCCGGTCGGGTCATGATGAAAACCGAACTTTTTCTGATTGGCCTCGGGTCTTGGATGTTTATATATGTATTTGTTATAAAATATAATATCGTTGAGTTAGTATCCCATAACACAAGTTTCGAACTTACTTTGGGGCTAGCTCAATCTGTATGAATTGTCCCTATATATGCGGTAACTATATATTACCGCATCCATATTGCATAAATTGCATTTTTATCAAATCCAAGAAGCCAACCTTGCTAAGTACTTGTTAGCACGTACTAATCTTAATATCTCAATTGAAGTCAACTCTGCTAAATGTCACTCATTGACACGCATCTGCAGCACCACAAACTTATCTGTGCCGATGGCGGGGGCGCTAGTATCGCTATTAAAGGTAAATTGTCAGGTTAATAAAGGCGTATTCGTTAGTTCCAGTTGTGGCCACCGGCACAAATAAGCTTGTAGTAATCTTCGTGTTAGAGTTATTAGTTATAAATTGTTTCTTAGAGAAGTTTCTTTATATCTTTTTTGTGCCTTTTGTCCGGTTAAAGCCAATGGCATCTCATTCTAATCTGCTCATTTTCATCGGTACAATACAATATTCTTTATTGCACCAAATAAATATAATTAACAATAAAAAAGGTGCTAATTCTGTTGTACATTTAACTAGACTAAATTAATTTTGACAGGACTAGAAGTGTTGCTATCCTTGTATTAATTGTAAACCAAGGAAGGACAGCAACAACACCTTTGGTCCTGTCAAAATTAGTTTAGTCTAGATAAATGTACAACAGAATTAGCACCACTGTGGTAAGAAAAGTACATGCAAAAGTACTGATCGGTAATGATTTTTAGTTTTATTTCTCTTAATACATAGGTATTGTTATTTTATGTATTAACACGACAATATTCTTTATACTTCGCGGTTTTTCATACTTGTATATTTTTTATTTTGTGAAAATTAAAAAAAAAGATGTAAAAATTTGATGGACAAAAAAGGCAGTAACCGGTTTTCTTTCGCCATTTCTTTTACCTGTGGTCACTTTGCTTTGTTTCCGAAATGATGGTAGTTTATAGAGTAGCATTATCTATTTTATATATAACTAGCTTTTTTGCGACTTAGTCCGCGTGAAGTCCCGGACCCGTTCCCGTGGGAACCACATTGAATTTCGGGAAAAGCTATAGCCTATGTCACTCCCTGATAATGTAGCTTTCTACTGGTGAAAGAATTTTTGAAATCGGTCCAGTAGTTTCGGAGCCTATTCAATTCAAACAAACAATCAAATCTTTCCTCTTTATAATATTAGTATAGTTTAGTTACAGAACTGATAATTATGTTGTAAATGACGTGTCTAAGTGCCCACGAGGGCCAACAGAGTATTTACATTTTTGACTTTGACTTTGGTATACATATATTTCCACGGTTTCCACTGTTCGTTTTTTTTTCTATTCACACAGCACCACATGGCCCCAAAGTAAGCTGGCTGGCTGGTTCCACAGCTTTCCGGGAGATCCATACGGATAGCGCACGCAGTGCTCTGAAACTAGGTTTCAGTGCGGCAATTCACGTAACAAGAACCGATTCTATTTCGATTCAACGACACTCGCTGTCTCACTCATACAAAATAGGAATTGAACGGGACAGCGAGTGTCGTTGAATCGAAGTATCTATAATGTAACAATAGACCGTGGTACTCGGCAATCGAGCTTCACTTGATTTGCCATGTCTCTAGATGTTGCCTTTTGTTTCAAATTGATGTCTCTCAAGTAGCGGTTATGGAAGGAAGTTCTTTCAATACTTCCAATTCCGTCCAAATATCATTCTGATTAAATTCGTTCTGAGTTCCAAGACAGCTGCAGTTTCTCCCCCGGAACGTCAATAAGCTTCATTGCTTATTGTCAATCTGAGGTCGCCGTTGTTGATCTGTGTCGCTGTGAAACGATGTTCCGTGCCTCTGTTCCGGGAGTCCGTACGGTTGGCCCTCAAAAACAAATATGCAAATGCCATCACATAAAAATGTTTGTCACGAGATTGTTACGGTTTTTATTCTCCTAGTTCAGGCACATAGAATAATACTTTTACCTTAGTTTATAATATCGCCAAATTATCTATGCTATCTATACTAGTTAATATTATAAAGAGAAAAGATTTGATTGTTTGTTTGTTTGCATCGAATAGGCTCCGAAACTACTGTCAGGCGGGCCGTATGCCTGTTTGCTTTGTGGTATAAAAATATAATAAAAAAAAGTATTTTTGAGTTGCTTTGATTCTTTAAATACATAGATAAACAGATCAATTTACAGGTAAAACACGTAACCGCCTTTAACAGGTTTTAACCGGTAATCCACTTTCATTTTCAAAATGGCTGACCTTCCACTAAACAATGAATGTATTAAGTTTTTAATATGCAAATAATGCATACGTATTAGTATACAAGTATTATTTTTATAATAATTTTATTCACAAACATTTCCTAGTTGAGATTAAATACATAAACGCGATTGTAATTATCGAAATGGTATGTTTCTCATTCGTTTCAGGTTCGATTCCCGTTCAGGGCAAATATTTCATCATATCAACCCATAAGTCATCCTACTGCAGGGATACGGGCCTCCCTTCAATCGAAGGTGATTAGAGCGCACTCTGCCACGCTGCTCCTGCTGTGTTTTCAAACCGCCCTAAGATTTAACAACTCCGGACAAGCCCACCACACATTCCCACCACTGTGTCTCCTGTGTAGCCAGGATCAACAACGGCGACCTCAGATAGATAATAAGCAATGAAGCTTATTGACGTCCCGAGGAAGAAAACTACAGCTGTCTTGGAACTCACAACGAATTTAATCAGAATGTTATTAGACGGAATAGGAAGTATTGAAAGAAGTTCCCTCCATAACAGCTACTTAAGAGACATCGATTTGAAGCAAAGGGCATCATAGTCTAGAGAGATGGCAAATCAAGTGAAGCTCGATTGCCGAGCACCACGGTCTATTGTTACATTATAGATACTTTTTAACAACGTCATCAATCAACAGCAGCCGGGACCGACGACGGCGTAACGTGCCCTGGGCACGGAGAAGCTCGAGATCCCACGAGACAAACCCATCCAAACACTAGCTAGGGTCGTCGTCGTTTAGCTTACGTATTCATATTAGAGTGCGACACACAGAGATATCGAAGTTGCGCGGGTTTCACTAGTATAAGACATAAATGTATCCATTGACTGGTACCCATAACACAAGCACGGGGCTACTACGAAACGTTAATCCGATATTTCGGCCGAAGTATCGGAAGAATTTTAACCGTGAAATACAAGGTATTTCATGGTTATTTTAGTAATTCCTTGAATTCTATCCATGAAATACCTTGTACTTTATGGTTATTTTAGTAGTTCATTGAATTATAATCATGAAATAACTTGTATTTCACGGTTAAAATTCTTCCGATACTTCGGCCGAAGTATCGGATTTACGTTTCGTAGTAGCCCTCCAGGCACTTTGGTGCCATGTGGCGCTTTGTGATCTGTCTAGAATTTAATTATTTAACATTCCAGATCTAATATACAGGATAAAAACTATTCTATGTTTTAAATAAGGTTATAAACTATCTATGTACTGAATTTCATGCCGTTCGTTTTTGCGTGAATGAGTAACATACTTCACAAATGCATTCAAGCAAGATTCAAATTGTTATTCGTAGAATGTGTTGACATTTTGATTAATAACGAATAAAAAATCCTATTCCTTCCTCATTTAAATTATTCATAAAATTTAAATATATTAATATTTAATTAAATTTTGTCATAGTTAAATATAAAAACTAATTAAAATAAGTTTTGACTGAAAAAAGGTTGATATTATGAATCCGTTAATTTTAATTTGTAATTTGTAGTGAATAAATTATACTAGCTTTTCCCCGCGGCTTAGCTCGCGGTTAATTTTATGATATAGATCTCGTTTGACAACAAAACGACCCATAACGCGACTTGTGGCGCCACCTGTTGGCCGTCATCGCAATTGCAGCGTAATCTATAGTAGAAAAAATATTTTCCCATTGGAATGCCATACTTTCACAGGATAAAAAGTAGCCTATGTTGGGCATTGTACCCCTGACAATATGTTTGCAAATTTTCATAATGATCGGCTGATTAATCAAGCCGTGAAGGAATAACAAACAAACTCACTTTCTCATTTATAATAAGGATTATTGAGGAGCTCGATGGCTGTGTGTCTAGTCTAGTCATTTCAGTACTTGCTACTCAGTCTATTTTCTTTCTGATTAAATTCGTTGTGAGTTCCAAGACAGCTGTAGTTTCACCCGGACGTCAATAAGTTTCATTGCTCATTGTCAATCTGAGGTCGCCGTTGTTGATCCTGGGTCTACAGGTGACACAACACAGCAATGGGAAATGGGTGAGAATGTGTGGTGGGCTTGTCCCGTTATCTAGACTAGTCTATACTAATATTATAAAGAGGAAAGATTTGATTGTTTGTTTGCATTGAATAAGTAGGCTCCGAAACTACTGGACCGATTTCAAAAATTCTTTCACCAGTAGAAAGCTACATTATCAGGGAGTGACATAGGCAATAGCTTTTCCCGAAATTCAATGTGGTTCCCACGGAAACGAGTCCGGAACTTCACGCGGATGAAGTCGCGGGCAAAAAGCTAGTTTAACGAATAAATCAAATGTCGATGACATTTTAATATGAAAGACACTTGTCTCCTCTTGTCTCTGAAGTTGTCTCTCTTATTCCTTCTCATTTTTGTGGACGTAACGCTACGGTGGACATTATGATAGAGTGGACCACGTGGTACTGAAGGTTTCAAACCTTCGGACCCTAGTCAAAAGTTGTTTTGACAAGTATACATTTTGTCTGTGACATCTATAAATATATTGTAAATTTAAAAATATATTGAATATACATACATACATTATCTATTGACATAAAGAATAATATCAGAATAAATAGTTACAACCATACTTAATATTATAAATGAGAAAGTGAGTTTGTTTGTTTGTCCTCTCTTCACGTCGAAAGTAATGAACGGATTGATATGATTTTTTTTATTGGGGATAGTTTAAGGTCTGGAGAGTGACATAGACACTAGATTTTAAAGGTTGGAGCCCTAAGGCTCCTTGGAGTAAATTTTTTCTAAGCTTAGGGGCAGATTATCTTTACATCCTACTAATATTATAACGGCGAAAGTTATGTAACGTACACATAACTTTCGCCGTTATAATGTTACTACTTCACGCTCAAATGGCTGGGTCAATATTTATGATATTTGGTATGTAGGTAGCTGATACCTTGGATTAACACATAGGGTACTTTTTATCCCGAAAAGTACGCGATTCCCGTAGGATTTCATCAAAAGTCTGATATTGGCGCTGCTGTCTATGCATATAAATACACGCAAACGAAGTTGCGCGGGCTTTACTAGTAGTAAGTATATAAAATTAAGTCGCGTCCCTGTCTGTCTGTCCCGATGTATGCTTAGCTAGGTTACTCTGCATAGCAATCCCGATTTTAATTTCAATTCTGTATAATTTCAAATGCAAAATTAACAGCAAATCCTAATTCGCACCCTTGAAATTTTATACTTTACTAACTATTTGGTTAGCATACAATCCGATTTCATTTAGTTTAGTATTTAGTTAGCGCTAGTCTAGCTGTAAAGAGTACCTAAAAGTGACAACCCAATGGCGATCGAGCGGAATTATCTTCAAGAGTAAGGGGGCTATCTTTGAAACTAAGCAATGGGTATTGATGCGGTTTTTAATCTATACTAATATTATAAAGAAGTAAAGTTTGTGTATTTGTTAAATTGTAAGGGGTAATCTCGGGATCTACTATAAAAATTCTTTCACCAATAGAAAGCCACATTATTGCTGAGCGTCATAGGTTATATAAAAAACCGAAAAATAAAAAGGCTTTTACGTGGTAGTCGGTTTTGCAAAGTGAATCGGAGAAAAAACGGTCGAATGAAACGCCTGTACTAAAAAAGGATTATTAAACATTATGCCCAACGAAGTGTGCACGGGTCAGCTAGTAGAGTATAAAGTAATTCAAGACGATGGTTTATATGTATGATACATTCCCAAAATTCCCACGGGAAAGCCGGATACACGCAAACGAAGTTGCGCGGGCTTCGCTGGTTTTTATTACAAGACGTTACTTCGCTCAACGGATCTCTATCGCCATTCAGCGAGGTAACGCTGCTAGCATTTTGGGCACTTGACCATGTCTTATTAATGCTTAATTTTAGTTTTTATTGACGACCTCCGTGGCGTAATGGTTACCACACCAGACCGCCATCCAGGGGGTCCCGGGTTCGATCCCCGGTCGGGTCATGATGAAAAACGAACTTTTCCTGATTGGCCTCGGGTCTTGGATGTTTATCTATATGTATTTGTTATAAAATATAATATCGTTGAGTTAGTATCCCATAACACAAGTTTCGAACTTACTTTGGGGCTAGCTCAATCTGTATGAATTGTCGATACATATATTGTCCATATATATTTATATATAATTGTCCATATATATATTTAGTTTTTAATTTTATTGTTAGTTTAGTTTTAATAAATTTTATATAAGATTGTTTCAATTTTTCAAAATTTACAAAAAGATTTATATTCAATCAAGCTGAAGCTTAATTTTTAATGTTAGTTTAGTATTTAGTTTCATTTTTAATATAACTTTAGGTTAGTGTTTTATTTTTAATATAACTTTAGTTTTTAGTTTCATTTTTAATATAACTTTAATTTTTAGTTAATTTTCTAACGATAACTTCCGTTGTTTTTTAAAATTAATCATTGCATTTCTATTGTAACCTTAGTTATATTAGACAATAAGGTATTTATTATAATTTAATATAAAATATGTATGTTAGTCTGTAAGGTATTTGTAATAAACCCGTGTAATTTATTGTTACCAGTTGCTTGAAATAAAGTTTATTATTATTATTAATTAAATAATAAACTATTATAATGTAAGTCTTAAAAAATATCTTACCTCCTTCCCATAAATATTAGGAACTTAGCACAAAAAATCACAGTATTTCAATGGTTTCTAATATTATAAATAAAAACCAATTTAAACACTTTAAAACCACAAGTAACTAAAACTCACGTCAAATTTACTTGTATATAGCAAACGCGGTTAATACCGCGACTACTAACTATGTACTAAATATTACCTTCTTGTACCGTAATATATAAAGTTATGTCATTGACGAAAACCATATTAAAAGACCTCCAATCACTAACACTTCACACGCAAACATAGCTCAAAATAATTTTGTCGAAGGTTAAATTAGTATCTATTTTAAATGATCTCCAAGTACGAACATTTTGTTTACGAACGCAGCTCAAGTTAGTTTTTGTTTTTGGTGATCGATAAACCAATTTGAAATGAGCTACGCTTGCTTGCGTTTGATTTAGACAAGTAGATCAATTTATGTTTGTTAGTTAAAACGAGGTAAATAACCATTTTAAATGTACCTATGAATACCTTCACTTGTTTAGTAAAGGAAGCTCAATTTATTTTTGTTAGTAGTGTCAGGTTGTAAATTTGACAGCTCAGTGGTGGCGCGTTGATTAAGTAGTGGCTGTTCCTTCGGCAACAGAGGACGCGGGTTTGATTCCCGCACTGAGCAAACATTTATGTTATGGCACTTCTTCTCAACAGGCCATTCACATAAAAGTGGGATGAAAAAAAAGACGGGTTGCACTCCGGGAGTGCCGGCAGAAGTGAAAACTTAAACATCAACGTTGTGCATTTTTGAATATTTTGGAATGGTTAGGTTAGGGAATCTTACGCTTTTTCGATCAGGCTACGCATCTGACGCGAGTTTAACATTTTTTACCTATCTAAAAAAGTGCCAAGCGCCGCTAAAGACGTTTTCACTTCAAAAATTTTTGACGTGCTGAAGTATATCCTGGTCTTGGATGCGTTGCCCACCTATGGAGGAATGAAGAAGCAAGGTTGGGGAAGGGAAATTGAAAAAGGAAGGCTTTCTCACTCGTCGTACGAAACACAGCTGCATATCACCGCTAATTCCCATCGGTATTCTGTGAGAATGGTACTGGCTCGAACCAGTCCATTTACGAGACACTACCAGTTCATAGTGGCAATTACAGGCCCGGTGGTTCAGTGGCTAGCAATGGTCACTTTATCCCTAGGGCCGCGGGTTCGAATCCTACGCAAGGCAAACATTTCTGTGCATGAACATGTCTGTTTGCCTTGGTCTGGGTGTTTTCTATGTATAATAAGTATTTACTTACAAAAAAAGTATTTAAGAATATTTATCAACAATCTAGTACCCATAGTAAAAGCTTAGTTGCTTAGTTTGGGACTAGATGGCGTTGTGTGATACGTCCAAAAATATTTATTTATTTATAGTGGGCTCTACCACTCTAAAATAACGAGAATCGAACCTACATCAATCTAACTACTGAGCCATCAAGGTCAATGAATAAGTTTATTTACGTACAATGATCTTGAAAGACATTACGTCACAATCGTAATTGATGACGTCACGATATGACCTAGAAAGTGATAGCTCAGTACCAAACCAGCCTAATTGCAGTTCAATTCTGAATTCCGCGTGGAATGAATAAATAAATGCATAATTTACGCCATGAAGAAATTACTAATAAGAGTTGCCCTTTTTAGGGTTCCGTAGTAAAGTACAAGGAACCCTTATTGTTTCGCCATGTCCGTCTGTCTGTCTATCTGTCTGTCTGTCTGTCTGTCCGTGGTCTAGCGCCATTTTTTTGGAGTGCCTCCACTACATGTAGATAAATATTTTTTTTTTTCGCACCGACCACATCTTGTGGTTTATCATTAGATAATGTCTCAAGGGTGTGGGAAGATCATTTTCCCATACAATGATCCGTTTGCGAATTATTTACATTTAACGTGTAAATTTTCGTTATCGGTGGTCCCCCCCCCCCCTCTATCTCCGAAAGTCTAAGTTTAGAAATTTGAAAAAATTCATGGTTGTATTCCATATGCTGAACCTTCAATGAAAACTATAACGGATAAGTAGGCTCTACTAGTACCGAGTAATAGCCGACGAACTTATATTTTTTTTTTAATGAAAACTTACAAATGTGATAGAATTTGACATTGGACTCGACTAAGGGCAAGCAAAGCAAAGCAAATGCGGAACCCTACATTGTGCGTGGCCCGACACGTACTTGCCCGGTTTTTTTATTGCAGTGAGAGAAATGTATCCCATACCTATAATTATAGAACTGTTGGGATATTCCATGCTTTATTACTATTACATGCTTTTTTACGGCGCAAAAAATGTTGTATTCCAAATTTTTGACGATATTTTTTTATTATCATTTATTTATTAATAACATTACAAATTACAATCTTAGATATAATATAAAATTAATTCAAACTAAACTAACGATGAAAACTAAAATTAACAATTAAAAAGTCATGGTCCCTGTGGCAGGGTGCCCAAAATGCTAGCAGCGTTACCTCTCTGAACAGCGATAGATCCGTTGAGCGAAGTAACTGCCAGCTGCCAGCCTTTATACTGCTTTAGTACTATATAATGATGGATTAGTAAACACTAATATGAGCCCTCAACAGTTCTATAGAACTACAAGTATAGGATACTAATGGGATGCACCCATCCCATCGTGCACTACTTAAAAATCTTGATTCATTTACGCCAATTACGGCCATGAATACCTCTTTCATTTTGTTGACAGTTGGAATAAAAACAAAAGCGTATCTTGGCAACCGTAACTAACCATTGTATTATATAATTATTTAATATTTTTTGCTATAATCATTGCTAATTGGCACAAAAACGTTTCCTGAACACCCCGAGTAGACAAAAAGTGTGCCAAATATTTCAATTATATTTTGTTTTCTAAGGAGCTGGATAGCGTCGCTGTGTGTCATAACCATGAAGATGATACTACTTCATCATGGTCATACCACAGAATCTATATATATAAAATTCAAAGTCCTGACTGACTTAACTATATATCAACGCACAGCCCAAACCGGTGGGTCTAGAGATTCCAAATTTGGCATGCAGGGTCCTTATAAGGTCCGGACTGACCGGACCGGACCGGACCGGATCGACCGGACCTGATCGGACCGGATGGAACCGTACCGTACCGGGCCGTGCCGGACCGGAATTTGTTTCTGAAGAGAGATATGCTAATTGTTACTAGGCCACGCGGGCGAAGCCGCGGGCGGAAGCTAATCTATTTATATTATAAAGCTGAAGTTGGTTTGAAGCGCTAATCTCAGGAACTACTTGATCGAATTGAAAAAATCTTTTTGTGTGGGATAGTCCATTTGTCGAGGAAGGCTTTAAGCTATAAAACATTATGCTGCGACCAATAGGAGCGAAGCATCAGTGAAAAATGTTGCAAAAACGGGGAAAAATATTCATTTCGCGATAGAGTTGGTTTTCGAGAACCACGCGAACGAAGTCGCGAGCACAGCTAGTAAATAATAGTACTAGTCATACTCTAAACAAACAGATTTTGTTTTTTAAATAAATAACAATGAATATGTTTATAGGGACAAATCACACAGATTGAGCCAGCCCCAAAGTAAGTTCGAAACTTGTGTTATGGGATACTAACTCAACGATACTATTAAAACAAATACATATATAGATAAACATCCAAGACCCGAGGCCAATCAGAAAAAGTTCGTTTTTCATCATGATACCGATATTCGAACCCGGGACCTTTAGGGTGGCTGTCTGGCGTGGTAACATTAAGCCACGGAGGTCGTCATATTCTTCGATAGTTTCTTCATGTTTTTCATGAAGAACACGTTAAATTAAGTTTTAGTTATCTCCAGCTTCTCCATGCTTCGAAGGGCACAACAGTCTCCTCTGCTGTCAATATAGATGATAGTCGTGGAGTCGAACGAACGCGTAATCATGTTGGATTCTTAACATGTAACTTCGGGTGCAGTTTATTATTCTGATCTCGTAGCAAGCAGAGAGAATTATCAGGCATTTAGAAGGTTTTGCAATACATATTATTGGAATCAAAATAGTAAACAACAGCTCATAGCATTAGGTCTAGGATGCGGTGACTGCTCTGCTTACCATCATATCGGGCAGACCGAATGCTTGTTTGCCATCTTAGTGGCATAAAAAATCATTTTTATGACATTAAACGAAGAGGCTAGCACACGAAAATCATTCCTTATTTATACAACATTACGTTGTTATATAAAATCCTAAATTTTTTCCAATTTGACCTAACCAACCGATCCATTGATTCACGCTGCACGCTCCAATCTGTTTTCAGACAGTTTTTTTGTATTAAAATACTAATTAGGTTAAATCCTAATTACAGTTTTTTAACCTTCATGCATCGTACACATAACGCTATGGAGAATTTATTATTGAATATAATTTTCAGGGTTTTTTTTCGTTTGTTCATTTTATTTAGGTCATGGTAATAAAACCTGCACGGCACCAGGGACGACGTTCGAATATTGTTGAACAATATCAACATCTTACCAACCCATAATCATCCCACTGCTGGGATACGGGTCTCCCTTCAATCGAAGGGGACTAGAGCGTATTTTGCCACGCTGCTCCAATGCGGATTGGCAAACGCCGGTGTTTTCAAGCCGCCCGAAGGCAGACTTGACTTAACGACTATCATCTACCGATTACAGCCGGGACCGACGGCTTAACGTGCCCTCCGAAGCACGGAGAAGCTCGAGATAACGAAACCCATCCAAACGCTGGCTAGGGTCGACGTCGCTTGACTTGCGAGTTCATATTAGAGTGCGACACACAGCGACGCCATCGAGCTCCTCGACTTAAAAAATATACTCAAATTGAATAACAAAAAAGGCCGTAACTGGTTTTCTTTGATATGAAAATGAAATGAAATCGTTTATTTCAGAAATTAGACCTTCACAGGCACTTTTTCTTGTCATTTACAACTATTTAAATAAAGAAAATAAACTACGTTATATTCTACCACCATTTCGGACACAAGCAAAATGGCAACCGGTAAAAAGAAATGGCGAAAGAAAACCGGTTACGGCCTTTTTTGTCATTTTGTACTTTTTTCTCTCCTTTTTTTCCCACTCATTAGTTACAATGTAGGTATAAGTACATTAAATTTTATAAGAAGAATACGCGGAATGTTATACACAATGGTGTGCAATGAACAAGTCTTAAATCTACGATAAAATATCAGAATATCTTCCCAGTGGTCATTTTGCTTTGTTTCCGAAACGGTCGTAATAGATAGTAGAGTAGCCGGTGTTACAAGCGACTATAAGCTTCGGTGACCGCTTACCATCAGGCGGCCATAAGCCAGGTTGCCTCTTTAGTGATATATTTCTTTTAAATTCTCAAATTTACCTTAATATATATTTTATACCACTAAGGTGGCATTCAAGCATACGGCTTGAGGATAAGCAATCACCGTAGCCCCACGGACCGTGTAAAAAGTGTGGCTCTGGAGACCTTACTCACCGTAGGAACACAACATGGCCGAGACCAATGCTATTTGGCTACGATCTTCTGTAAGGTAGAGGTCCTTCCCCAGACGGGCTGCTCCGATTTGAGCGGATTATCCGCTGTGCCCTACCTCTCTCATATACATACCTTTGGCACGACAATATACTAAATTAATTTTTATCTCCACACGAAGCCTATTGTCACGTATTTAGGTCATAGTCGACACGTAAATCACTGGCCGTGCGTAAAGGTTCAATGACCTGTAAGGTTCTTTTTATATAATATTCAAAACAAAATAAGGGCCATTCGTTATTTCGTACAGCCAAGTGCACGTCGAGCTTCACACTTGCAGTACAATTTTGGCTCTTATGACATAGAACTTAAGAATGGTACAAAGTCCAATTGTAAAGGTCGACCTGCTAGGTTACTCTGCATAGCAATCGCGATTTTAATTGCAATCCTGAATAATTTCAAATGCAAAATTAACAGCAAATCCTAATTCGTCGACCCCACCAACAAATCTCGTCACAGTTTATTTAATGTAAACAAAATCTATATACTACTAATATTATAAGGGCGAAAGTTATGTATATGTTTGTTACTTCACGGTCAAAGGCTGGACAAATTTTTATGAAATTTGGTATGTAGGTAGCTGATACCTTGGATTAACACATAGGGTTCTTTTTATTCCGAAAAGTACGCGATTCCCGTAAGATTTGGTCAAAAATCTGATATAGATGGCGCTGCTGTGCATAAAATTGAACGCGGGTAACACCGCGGGCAGCAGCTAGTAATTTATATACTAAAACATTCCTCAAGAACCACTCTATCCATTAATGAAAACCGTATGTGTCTTACTTATATTATAAATGAGAAAGTGAGTTTGTTTGTTTGTTATTCCTTCACGGCTTGGCTAAGCAGCCGATCATTATGAAAATTTGCATACATATTGTTAGGGGTACAGAGCCCAACATAGGGTACTTTTTATCCCGTGAAAGTAATTCGTTCTAATGGGAAAATAATTTTTCTACCATAGAGGGCGCTGTGTCGGCCAACAGATGGCGCCACAAGTCGCGCTATGGGTTGTTTTGTTGTCAAACGAGATCTATGTCATTAACGCGAGCGAAGCCGCGGGGAAAAGCTAGTTTGTTATTAAATATAGTATCATTGAGTGATCCCATAACACAAGTCTGGAACTTACATTGTAGGCATTGTAGCTAGCTCAATCTGTGCAATTTGTCCGTATATTTATTTAAGACTCGCTTTAAGTGACGTAACGTGCAACAACCATTAATACTAGTATTAAAACGTTACTAGGTCAAGGTTAACAGTTGTAAATCTAGAAACATGACTAAATTAAAGTGTTTGGCAAACCTACAGTAATTGACGATAAATATGCACTTCGACTGACTTCGACCATAGATTTATATACTTACTAGCGTATAGATCGGCAATGGTTTGATTGAGGTGACCAAAAACAAAATACACTAGTGTGCGTGTAATGTACATGTGTGCAAGCAAGATATATTATTTTGTGGATTTTCCTTTTTGTTTGTTACATTGAACTGCACAGGTAACCATATTTAATCACATCGAATTAACACCAAAACTACACTTAAAAACCATAAATTTTGTAAAAATAAGTGGGATTTGTTTTAACATGACTGACGTGAGGCCGACACAGGCCGATAGCGTGTATAGAAAGAATGGTCTCGCCTGTCTATCTCGTTCTAACAAACGCATATACTTTGATCTATCTCTTTTGCATTGCCGATCTATACGCTAGTAAGTATGTACTAAATCTATGACTTCGACAATCATCGTATTTCCGAATACAAACGAATTGTCTATCAGTTGTTAGATTTATTGAATACCTACGAGCTTTTCACCGGTTAATTTTATGACATAGATCTCGTTTGACAACAAAACAACCCATAGCGCGACTTGTGGCGCCATCTGTTGGCCGACATCGCAATTCCAGCGCCATCTATAGTAGAAAAAAAATCCCATTGCAATGACAAGTAGCCTATGTTGGGCTCTGTACCCTTGACAATATGTTTGTATACAAATTTTCATAATGATCGGCTGATTAGTCAAGCCGTGAAGGAATAACAAACAAACAAACTCACTTTCTCATTTGCAATATTAGTATGATTAGTACGACTAGCGCCCCGTCCCAACTTCGTACGGGTTTTACACTCACTCTCTGATCTTTCATATCTGAAGATATGAAGTGACGTAGAAACCCCAGTTTCATTCGTTACGTCACTAGCAAGTCTCAAATAAATTTAAGGACAAATTACACAGATTGAGCTAGCCCCAATATTAAGCCCACCATTCACTACACGAACCCGGACCCGACTCGCAACCCGGACCCGACCGCGGACCAATCCGGCGTTGCCCATACACTGCACGAACCCTCCACGAACCCTCCACTCGAAGTATGGCATGTGGGGTTCGACAGGCGCTCGCGGCTCGCAACCGCAGACCTGCGAGCCCGAGCGACGCCAACCCATTTGACAGTCTGGCGTACCGGTTCGTCGCCTCCATACACAGGCGGATTAGTCCGATGGCCGACCAATCCGCCGGACCAATCTGCGTGTGAATGGTGGGCTAAGTTCGAGACATGAATGGATTTATATAAACTGTCTTCATGGACCTCTGTCGTTGGCATTCTTGGCTTTTACTAAGGACTCTTATTTTTTTATAAATATTATATTGCTTTCACCCACGGATTGTTTTTGAAATTGGGCTAGTTTTTGAGTTTATTCGTTACAAACAAATAAACAAATCTTTCCTCTTCATAATATATTAGCTTTTTGCCCGCGACTTCGTCCGCGTGAAGTTCCGGATCCGTTCCCGTGGGAACCACATTGAATTTCGGGAAAAGCTGTAGCCTATGTCACTCCCTGATAACGTAGCTTTCTACTGGTGAAAGAATTTTTGAAATCGGTCCAGTAGTTTCGGAGCATATTCAATGCAAACAATCAAATCTTTCCTCTTTATAATATTAGTATAGATAAGTATAGATCTTAGAGTATTGATAAGCAAGCTATAGAGCGCACGCATCGCTCTTTGACCATTGTGCAAAGCGTAAGCAGATGTTCTATAGTGCTCATTTTTAGTTTGCTTCCATTTCGTCGTTTTTACAGCTCTGCACTACACATTTCACCATGATTTCCTAAAATCCAAATAAATAACATCACAGAAACAATCAGCGTGCGTGACTAATAGCTTCGTTCGTTGCTGGCTTCGTTGTTTGCTGTTTTGAGTTCGTCTGTTTGTTCATACTCGTGCTTACCGTTCATACTTGCTCAAGCGCGCTCTATAGCTTGCTTATCTATACTCTAAGGTATAGATCAAAGCTTGGCATACAATTTGATCATATTTCTCATTGCGCGTACGTAACGCTACGTATTGAATTTAATGACGTAACTGGTCGGACATAAACTGCGACCCTCATAGTAACGTCAGTTTAAAACATTCATCGTATTATAACTGTAGTGCGTCATTCCAACATTGTTTTACAATACCTCGAGTGCGAGATCCAGAAGTTCAACTCCTTTCCCTCCCTTTCATTATACCTTCACTCCCTATTACTGACGACCTCCGTGGCGTAATGGTTACCACGCCAGACCGCCACTCAGAAGGTCCCGGGTTCGAATCCCAGTCGGGTCATGATGAAAAAGGAACTTTTTCTAATTGGCCTCAGATCTTGGATGTTTATCTATATATGTATTTGTTATAAAATATAGTATCGTTGAGTTAGTATCCCATAACCAAAGTTTCGAACTTACTGGAGCTAGCTCAATCTGTGTGATTTGCATATATTTATTTATTACTGATGTTCATTTTGTACGGAGGAGATTATAGATTTGGTAAAATAGTTTAAGTCTTTTTGCAACTTACAGTCCGTTTCTGGAATGCATTGTAATTGTAATTCTACATTAAAGTCTCATGCTAACTTTTTTCTTGTGTTATTTAATGGCGTTTCTGTCGTGTCTTAACGATACATACACAATTTCGCCAATGTCGAGTATTTTAAATGAACACTTTTTAACAAAAAAGTACACTTTAAAAAGGCAACGTTGTACGGTGAGGATCCGAGGTCGCCATCTTGACGACCTTCGTTGACGAGGCGGCGATCTCGACTCCCATACCAAATACTATAGAAGACTAATACCCACAGCTTCGGAAGAATTCGGGCAAGACACGACACTAGCGCCCCTACGGCATGAGGGCGGCATGAGGTGAACGATTTCAAAACTTTTGTATGAAAAATGTTATAGCGCCCCTAGCGGCATGAGGTGAACTGTGCGTTTTGTATGCAAAATGTTATAGCGCCCCTAGCGGCATGAGGTGAACGGAGGTTGCCAAGTCATTGTATGAGAAACGTCAAGAGCTGTGGGTATTAGTCTTCTATAGTATTTGCCCATACTGTCTCTATTTTCTTGTTTGATTTGACAGTGACAGCTATGTCACGTGTCATTGTCACACTTTCAGATGTCATACTTTAAAAATGATTTTCAGAAACCACATTAAAATTAAAATGAAGATAGCTATCTAATGTGGAATTACATTTAAAATGCATTGGCTGAGGCCTCTAACAAGAAACTTAGCACTTGCTCTTTTAAAATGATAATAAATTCGAATTACAATCGCAAACAAAAAAAAACATTATATAAAAATGTACCTAAAAAACTTAACGGTATCAAAAACGATGCTCGGACAACTGTCTATTCTAATCACAAGGCTGTGAAACATTAAAAGTATAATTTGACTAACTCTAAACGAACTTTTGAACCCAAACAATAATTATTAAAATAAACCTTGTTTATTATTCATATATAAAGATAATGCTATTAAATTGTTTTCCTAGAAATCATACTAATATTATTAATGAGAAAGTGAGTTTGTTATTCCTTCACGGCTTGACTAATCAAGTCGATCATTATGATTTGTATATATATTGTCAGGGGTACCGAGCCCAGCATAGGCTACTTTTTATCCCGTGAAAGTATATATGTCATTCCAATGGGAAAATATTTTTTCTACTATAGAGGGCGCTTTAAGGGATGGACTATCGGCCAACAGATGGCGCCACAAGACGCGCTATGGGTTGTTTTGTTGTCAAACGAGATCTATGTCATAAAATTAACGCAAGCGAAGCCGCGGGGAATAGTTAATATAAAATAAATTACAAATGTGCCGTCTGATCTGGTAGTAGGAATAAATTGTGACGATTCGAAAGTGCTTGTATTAAGCCTTTTTGAATAAAATTATTGGACTTTGTTATCACTTCAGTACTTTGTCAATATGGGACTGTTTAAGAGGTACATTAGAGGTCTCGTCAGAGGTGGGCAACGCATTGGTAGTGCCTTTGGTATTGCTGCATCTTTATAAATTAATAATAATCAAGATTAATTTTAATAATTGTTTGAGTTCAAAAGTTCACCTCGCAACCGGGCATGGCTCTAGCGCCAGCGTCGTGTGATTAGGTTCATAGTGTCCCATACAAGACTGACGACCGGACGTAGACCCGATTTGACGCCGGGCTTAGCTCCGGCGAGAAACCGTCTCGTCTGCATGAGATTATACTTTCGAAAAAACAATCGTCATAATGTTTCCCTATCACCAGTTCAGACGGCAGATTCGTGAAACTGACTATGTGTAGATCAGTTCCGTTTTAACATCCTATCCGGATCTTACAGCTATAAATATAAATATTACATACTTAACATAAAATTTGTCAAAGGCATTCATAAAACATTATATCAATGCAAGGTTATTATTAAAGGTACACGTCCATTTGTTCATGACACGAATGACAACCGTAAAGCTGCATTGGCGCTTGAAATTGCATAAGATTTTCTTGATAGAAAAATAATACAAAATTCACGTTTTTAGAGTTGTAGTGCCCAGCCACTACTGTGTACTGGTAGTAGCTCGTAAATGGGCTAGCTCGACCGGGGCATTACCACGCTCTCAAAGAATTTTAGGCCACAAAGTTGGTAAACAAGCATACGGCCCGCCTCATGGTAAGCATCACCGTAGCCTATAGAAGCTTGCAATACCGGGGGTATCACTCACGCGTTGCCAACCCTCCCAACCCCCCCAAATGGATCTCTGGAGACCTTACTCGCCGTAGGCACACAACATGGCCGAGACCAATGCTATTTGGCTACGATCTTCTGTAAGGAGGTCCTTCTCCAAAATATCGACGTGAAATAGCGGTGATATGCCTCTGTGTTTCGTACGATGAGTAAGAGCCGGCAGCCTATCCTACCTTCCCCTCCTTCTTCCTATTCCCCTTTTCACTTTATTCCCCCCCCCCCTTCCTTTTTCATTCCTTCATAGGTGTGCAACGCATCTAAAATCTTCTAGTCGTCATGGGCAGAGGTGATTGCTTACCACCAGGTCATAAATATAAAAAAAACATATTCATGTCATTAAAAAAATTACAGAACCCTGAAAATGAAACTAAATCCATAAATATAAAAGGAGAAGCTGACTGACTGACTGACTATCAACGCAGGGCCTAAACTATAAGGGTTAGAAACTTGAAATTTTGCACAGGGGTTCCTTTTATAACGTAGGGGAGCACTAAGAAAGGATCTTTCAAAATTCCCACGGGAAAGCGAGATATACGCAAACGAAGTTGCGAGGGTTTCGCTAGTATATTATATAATACAATAAATTTATTTCCAAAATAAATGTTACAGTTGTTTATCATGATACGCTAAACGCTAGTACACTAATATTGAAGTGCATCCATTACCGAACTAGATTTAAAACCTGTATTTCAGCACCCGGTGCCACTCCCCATGGTGTTTTATTCTTAATGGAACGTCGTAAAATAATTGCGGCCGACTGAGCCCGCCCCGCCCCGTGCGTCGCATATATCAATCCCTGCTTCGAGAGACAGAGATGGGACACCGTGAACCCGGCGAATTTTTAACAAAACACATTTAGGCTTATTTAAAATTCATTAATTGAGTTTTTTAATATTTGTCTTTACAATATCTAGAAAATATTAATGTCTTTCTTTATATGAAGTTTAAAATTTCTATTATTTACCGTTTAGAAATTACAAGAGTTCTGGAAAAAAACAGACGTTACTTCGGATTTTTTTTCTATCGAGGAAATGTGTCACAATCGTGTTTCGGGTCTTTCCGAAATTTCGATTATATGATGAATTAATACGTATCCAAAAATCTAAGTCTAAATTTTAGTAGTTTAGAAGATATTTGGTTTTTAAGGACCCTTCTTTTTTTTACATAGCCCCCCCCTTAAACGATAAATTCTAATTTCTAAAAATATATATATCTAATAACTGATTAACATACAGATAAAATATACTAAGCATATTATTTTTATCTGTATGTTAACTTCTCCTTAACTAAAAGTAATATTTTAATTAATTATATTAAATGCTCGCTAAAGTGTAAAATGTATTCTGACGTGTACAATATGCGTCATAATATACATGGTCTCATAATTCCATTAAAAAATTGCTTGAACGACGCAGACGCGCGGGCGTCGCCTCTTTTCATCGTTAATGGTGCTATTCTGTAGTACATTTAACTAAACTAATTTTGACAGGACTAGAAGTGTTGCTATCCTTGTCACTAATTGTAAACCAAGGAAGGACAACAACACCTTTGGTCCTGTCAAAATTAGTTTAGTCTAGTTAAATGTACAACAGAATTAGCACCATTGACATACATCCAGAAGATCGTAGTGAAATAGCATTGGTCTCGGCCATGTTGTGTTCCTACGGTGAGTTAGGTCTAAACAGGTCCACCTTTTACAAGGTCAGTAACGCGTGTGTGATAACACCGTAATTACAAGCGTCCATTGGCTACGTTACTCACCGTAAGAACACAACATGGCTGAGACCAATGCTATTTGGCTACGATCTTCTGTAAGGCGGAGGTCCTTCCCCAGACGGGCTGCTCCGATTTGAGTAGATTAACCACTGTGCCCTAACTCTCCTAAAAAATCTTATTCTAATAAACTACCCCGGTCGAGTCATTTACCAGCCACTACGTTCATGGTAGTGGCTAAGCTCTACCACGAATATAATCGGTGTCTGCACGACTTCCTTCGTGGCGTAATGGTTACCACGCCAGACCGCCACCCCAGGAGGTACCGGGTTCGATCCCCGGTCGGGTCACGATGAAAAACGAACTTTTTCTGATTGGCCTCGGGCCTTGGATGTTTATCTAAATATGTATTTGTTATAAAATATAATATCGTTGAGTTAGTATCCCATAACACAAGTTTCGAACTTACTTTGGGGCTAGCTCAATCTGTATGAATTGTCCCTATTTATTTATTTACTTATGCAAGTTACTGTACATAATCATTATATATAAATCATGTCAGTAAATTGACAACCAATAAAATCTTGAATGTTATTCGATGTTATAAATAATTTTGCTAATTCAACCTTGAATGTAAACATTAATTTTAATACCCGGTGGCGAAATGTGTGTACGTTTTTTATGTCACACGGTAGACTAACAGGCAAGGTTTTTGGTGTGGTCGATCCTAGTATTGGCTCGTAAATAAGCTGGCTGGTAATACCAACTCACCACACCACAGCGGATAATCCACTCAAATCGGAGCAGCCCGTCTGGGGAAGGGCCTCCACCTTACAGAAGATCGAAGCCAAATAGCATTGGTCTCGGCCATGTTGTGTTCCTACGGTGAGTAAGGTCTACAGAGCTTCACTTTTTACAGTGGCAACGCGCGTTTGATATTGCAAACGTCCATAGGCTACGGTGATTGCTTACCATCAGGCGGGTCGTATGCATGTGGCCACCTTAGTAACATAAAAAAACAATTTTAATTATTTTTTTTAAAGCCACATAAGACTAAATGAGTCATGTATCCTTCATCTAAAAAATAATGAAAATACGTATTTAATAATGAAGTGAACGTAGGAAGTCGACGTACATAAGTTATATATTTGTCTTAAACTTTCATTTTACATACCCTTGAGAATGCAACTAAACATCTGTCGTTCCGCTTAACCACAAAATTAACTGTTAATTTTGACTGTTTATTTTGGGCAACTGAGACGACAGATAAATTTTAATAAATATAGGGACAATTCATACAGATTAAGCTAGCCCCAAAGTAAGTTCGAAACTTGTGCTATGGGATACTAACTCAACGATATTATATTTTATAACAAATACATATACAGATAAACATCCAAGACCCGAGGCCAATCAGAAAAAGTTCGTTTTTCATCATGACCCGACCGGGGATCGAACCCGGGACCTCCTGGGTGGCGGTCTGGCGTGGTAACCATTACGCCACGAAGGTCGTCAAACATCAGATAACATTATAAATAGGTAGGTAACAATAAAAGTTAGTTCTACTTTATGTAACGGCCTATATTCACTTTTTGATTAGTGCGAGTGCGAGTGCGAGTGAGTAGTAATTAAGGGTTAATCAGCCTCAGTACCAAAAATTCTACTACCTAAATCTTGTGCATCTTAGTAATTTGATGGTGAATCACCCTCAGTTGCTACGCACTCGCGCTAATCAATGTAAATACAGGCCTTATGACCTAAGACATATTTTTTATATGGTTTTATTAGTATTATTTTGAAAAATCTTTTACCAATAGACACCCACGTTAATTGTGAGAATTGTTCCACTAAAATCACCTGAACAAATCACCCAGGTGATTATAAGTCTACTCGTAGTAGACTTAAATCACCAGCGGGCCTAACATGCTTACACTCGAGATAGTTTCTCGCACGCGACAAAGCTTCTTCGCCAATAGCAATGCCTGATTTGTCTACTGTAGACATAACCGAGATACGTTATTGGCAGAGCGGAGCGAGAAAACTTTGTCGCGTTTGCCATGTTAGCCCGGCTGGCTGGCAAGGTGAATTAAGTCTACTTTAAGAAATTAATGTTTTTGCTACACTTAGGTAAATCACCTGACGCATTAATGAAATATTTTTTAAATTATTTTATGAAAATAAAATTTTGTTGTTTTTTTTTATGTCATACAGTAGACAAACAAGCAAGCGGGCCACCTGATGGAAAGCGGTCACCGCCGCCTATGGACATCAGTAACACCAGGGGCGCTACCAATGCGTTGTCCACCAAGGAGGTTGGAGGAAAGGAAGGAGGAAGGGAAGAGAAAGAAGGAGGGGGAAAGAGGGGATAGGGAAGGCTCTCTCACTCACCGAACGAAACGCATTGCTGCTTCACGTCGATATTCTGTGAGAGGGTGGTACTTTCCCGGTCGAGCTAGCCCATTAATAATTGCTCTACCCAAAAATCTCTGTAGTAGGCAAGGTTGAGTGTCATAGGTTATATTAACCTGAAAAGATAAAGAACGCCGCTGGCAACAGCTAGTATAATAGCGTGAGCGTGCATATGTAAATCTTTTTTTATTCGTCAACATTATAATTACAATGTCTGTCTTAAGTAATCTAATACGGAAACCGGATGCGGAATTATAATATGTTTAAGTGTAAAATAAATGACCAAGTTTTGATACCATTAAAACACATATTAAGATATTATTGTGTCTTAATTATGTTGAGAAATTAAAAGGACGACCAGTTGCGGATTTACAGTCTTGGCCGTGTGCTAGCCGCCCCTTTCTCAGCACCCTACATTTTGTTTGTCGCGGATAGACAGGGGCCCAATTCTACTAACACAAATGCACCAATGGACTCTCAATGGTGTCTCAATCGTGTCTCAAAAGAATGCCGATAGTGTATCAGTGGAATAATTTTTTAAATTTGTTACGGACTTAAACAATAAGTTAAACATTATGTTATTGTTTAAGTCCATAACAAATGTCAGAAACTATTCCACTGATACACTATTGGCATTCTTTTGAGACACCATTGAGAGTCCATTGGTGCATTTGTGTTGCACCAGGTTGGTCACAGATTAGTCACAGTAATTTGCTCCTCTGCACTCTTACTAAACGTATTTTGCAATGTATAAAAAACTTTAATTTTTTTTATACCACAAATGTGGCAAACTAGCATACGGCCCCCGCCTGTTGATAAGCATCATTTGCAATACCGGGGGTATCACTCGCGCGTTGCCAACCCTCCCAACCCCCCCCAAGTGGGGATCTAGAGACCTTACTCACCGTAGGAACACAACATGGCCGAGACCAATGCTATTTGGCTACGATACGATGTAAGGTGGAGGTCCTTCCCCAGACGGGCTGCTCCGATTTGAGCGGATTATCCTCTCTTAAAAATACTTATATCGGCTTTCAAGCTAGGCTGTCTGTTGAGATTCTTGCGGTACTTCTTCACTTCTTCATTCACGTCAAAAATTTTGACGTGCAAAAATATTTCCTGTAAATCTACATGAATAACATAGGTCATGTTTGTAACAAAATGTCTAATGTTCCTAGTGTGAAATTGGTACAAAAGGACCAAAACATTTTTATCCTTTTTTTACAACACTTTGAAATGTTTTGACGACCTCCGTGGCGTAATGGTTACCACGCCAGACCGCCACCCAGGAGGTCCCGGGTTCGATCCCCGGTCGGGTCATGATGAAAAACGAACTTTTTCTGATTGGCCTCGGGTCTTGGATGTTTATCTATATATGTATTTGTTATAAAATATAATATCGTTGAGTTAGTATCCCATAACACAAGTTTCGAACTTACTTTGGGGCTACCTCAGTCTGTGTGAATTGTCCCTAAATATTTATTTATTTATTTTATTAAATACTTATGTGATCTTGTTTTGTTTTGACTTATAATTTACTAGCTACCCGCATTTAATTTTATGCACAGCAGCGCCATCTATTTGACTATTGACCAAATCCTACGGAAATCGAGTACTTTTCGGGATAAAACGTACCCTATGTGTTTCACAAGGTATCAGCTACTTACATAACAAATATCATAAAAATTGGCCCAGCCGTTTGAACGTGAAGAAGTAACAAACATACACAAAAAATTCGCCTTTTATTATGGACACCACTTCCATATTATTATATGTCGACTGTACACAAAATATTTTCCGTGCGCGGGATACAAACCGCGAGATCTCGGATTTCGTGACTAAAAACAATCACGATGACAATAATCATTGGTATAAACGCTTGGGTGTAGGAAACACATAATTTATTTGAAATATTAAGACTAGATCTAAGTATTTAAATCACCAAGGTGCTCTAGTTTTTCTAGTTCCGGTTCTGTGTAGTGATTTCAATAAATTTTGATGCGATTTGACTTTAAATAAATTGTTTATTTCCTGTGGCAATGTTTGTTTAGAACAGGGGTTTATTTAATGAGTGGTTCATGGTCGCCCTTAACCCAAGACCCGTCGCGCAGTTTTTGTATACGGGAGTCGTCGCGCGGGGTCTATATAGACCCCAAGAATAATCGGTGTTTATTTTTTATTACAATATTATTATTGACAGGCCCGGTGGTCGAGTGGCTAGCAATGGTCACTTTATCCCAAGGGCCGCGGGTTCGAATCCTGCGCAAGGCAAATATTTGTGTGCATGAACATGTCTGTTTGCCTTGGTCTGGGTGTTTTCTATGTATAATGTATGTAGTTTACTTAGAATCTAGTTGTAATAATAGATAAATAATTACATAATATAAATTGTTAAATAATAATATATAATGTTGTAAATGGTCCCTGACGAGCGAATTGGTTTTGAAACTGTAATGCTGTCAAGGATATAAAATAATATAAATAAATAAATAAATAAATAAATAATAAGTATTTATTTAGCAAAAAAAAGTATTTAATATAACAGTAATTTAGTACCCATAGCTTAGTTGCTTAGTTTGGGGCTAGATGGCGTTGTGTGATTCGTCCAGGAATATTTATTTTATTTATTTATTATATTTTGCCATTATAAGTTCAGGCCATTCATGTAACACAGAAACCTAAAAAAATACATAGTACATTAATAATCTAAATAACGTTTACAATGATAACTGCTATAAAAGATATACATATTACATAATAATTATGTAAGAGCAATTATTGCTCTTAGTATTTTAACAGGATTTTTTATAGAAAATTCAACATTGCATTCGCATTTATGATCCGATGTTTCTAATTTTTCATTATCGAGCGGTTTTTATTATAGTCATCCCGTTCTAGCCTTAAATTTTAAAAAATCTTTCATTTTTAAAGGTCAAAAGTGGGGCGAATGAGCCATAAACCGTTGTCGGATCCAGTATCCAGTGGCAGCAGCGTCAACTATGATCCTTTTTAGGAAGCTACCTAGAGAATTGATCAATCAGTCAATCAATCAAATTCTTTATTTGCGAATATGGGTAAATAATACATAGGTGGTTAATCTACAGGTAGCCAAGCCATATTCATTCAACCTAATGGCATGCAAATTTTAATAATTTAGATACAAATAAAAATAAAATTTAAAATAAATTTTAAAATAATATTCAAATAACTAATTTTACTAAATAAATCTTACATTTCTTTGTCTTCGAGGTAACTTTTGACACAATAATAGGCCTTTTTCAGCAACATATCAAGTAGTCTCTGTTTAAATACATATAGGCTCTTACTGTTGATAATGCTGTTAGGGAGTTTATTGTATATTGTGGGAGCCATACAGAAGAAACTATTACGGTACAATGAAGTCCTACATGGTGGCAAGCATAATCTATTTTTTTGACGAGCACTTTGGCGTTGCTTAAATAAGCTCGTATTACTCCGAACAAATATTGCACTTTCATAAATATAGAGGCATGGTAAGGTAAGGATTTTCAGCGATTTAAAATATGGTTCACAGCTGTCTCTCCTAGTAAGTCTACAGATAGCCCTTATGCAGTTCTTTTGTGCCTTAAATACAGAGTCTTTATCTGTCGAATTCCCCCAGAAAATTATACCGTATCGCATTGTCGACATCACATATGCATGGTAAGCGGTCACAGCAGTAGGAATGTGCACAACTTTGGAGAGCATTCGTAAAGCGTACGAAAAACTATTATTTTATATTGAATGAGACGAAATAGTAAAAAGGTGAAAAAAGTGCCTTTTTGTAAACTTCGGGCTTTCAAAGACCCCACGCGACGGACCGAGGGTTAAAAAAATGCATTTTCGTAAACCTCAGGCTTTCAAAGACCCCACGC
The DNA here is from genome assembly GCA_905163395.2 of Endotricha flammealis. Taxonomy (NCBI): domain Eukaryota; kingdom Metazoa; phylum Arthropoda; class Insecta; order Lepidoptera; family Pyralidae; genus Endotricha; species Endotricha flammealis. Next base: position 2,072,222 of record LR990882.1, on the reverse strand, counting down.
GACGGGCCGAGCTCGGCTTATCCTACCTTCGGCACCAGAAGAGGGCCGATTTTCTCTCGTATGCGTTTATCCCGCTTTCCCGTGAGAATTTAGGGAAAAAAAAACATGTTTTTCCTCTGGGTACGACTCGATATTACTGATATTCATAGGTACCTAATCACTTTCAATCAGGTGGTCTTGTTTATCGGCTGTAATAAAAATAAAAAATTCCTAATGAAACTCATAATTTTGTCGCACTATGAGGTATTTGTGCCCACGAACAATAGCGAATACGAACTGATGTTGATTTTAAAGCGACATTCTGAGTAATGTCGGCCATTCCACATATTATGCATAGTGCATACAAAATCAGTTTATTATCAGCCGGCTTTGCAAGGTTATAATTTAAAATATATATATGTCGGATAGCCTAGCGGTAATTCGATGTGCAATTCAACATCACAAGGGCGTAACGAGGGTAGTCGTGATATGAGAGAAACAACAGTTTTAGTTTTACTTAAAGAATGTTTATTTAATTTACTAGCACTTCGGAATGACCACTGATGGAAAAGAAATGCCGCAAGAAAAACCTCAGTCTAGGTCTCTTTTTCAAATCTTTGTTACAACACAATTTAATTAGGTACAGTATCTTAATTCAACTAAATAAAAATAGACACTAGGTAAAACGCGACAGTTCCGTGACTACGAGTACTACTCTCGGTGGCGCCCGATAACGAAGTGTTCAGTCGAGCCCGCCTTCCGTATCACGACTCTGCCGGAGCGCGCCAAAAGCAACGTTTTCTCAACACGCCGCTAGATGGCGCACCCTCGTTTTGCTTAGTGTTCATGTCCATACTCATGACCGTATGCGACACGGCCATCCTGCGAGACACGCGTCCTCGCGTGTAACTGAAACAATCAATACTCACACAGTATCACAACGTTCGGTCACTCCTGACCACACATAGGACTTGCTCTCTAGCTCAAATCCAAAGTTTCAATATCAAATCCAAGTTTTAATATCAAGTCTAATTTACTTCTATTCTAAGAACTTTCTCTCCAACTCAAATCCAAAGTTTCAATATAAAGTCCAATTTATTCTAAGTCACACTTAGCTTAACAAATCAAGCACCTAACCATTAAGTAACAATATAACAGAGTTCGTCAAAAGCAAGGTGCCATAACCATCCCCGTGGTTACAGCTGATCAGCCCTGTGACCCCACTCTTAGTCAGCCCTGTGACCACTCTCTGGTCATCCCTGTGACCGCACTCTAGTCATCCCTGTGACCGCACGCTGGTCATCCCTGTGACCGCACTCTTGGTCATCTCTGTGACCGCACTCTTAGTCATCCCTGTGACCTCACTCTTGTCATCCTTGTGACCTCACTCTGGTCATCCTCGTGACCTCACTCTGGTCATCCTCGTGACCTCACTCTGGTCATCCTTGTGACCAACCACCATGCCATCTCTGTGACCTTTATCACGACACGTATCATCCCTGTGACACTATCTAATCAAACGTGACCATCCCTGTGGACACCCACATGATCATCCCTGTGACCATGTTCGGCAATGATCCCTGTGACTACCACAAAATCACACACGTGGTCCCTTGCTGTTGAGTATACTCTGTTACACATCAAACGTTTAATCGATCAACACTAAACATTTTGAACAATTACAAAATTCGTTATTACTCAAGTCAATAAAATTTGTACATAGTCTTCACGATTGTATTTTGCCAATACTGTCCACTCAGGTCTCTTGGCCTTATCACCAAAGAGTTCGCATAGAGTTATGAGAAAACTTTACTCAAAGAAACTTAATTTAACATAGGTACTACATACAATGCATTGTACTGCACCACTCTTCATACCAACACACAAACTCAAGCCTATCCATAGGCATCGAGTCACTATGGTAATGGGAATTATAAACGGACACTAATTTTAATTAGATCAAACTAAATATGACAAAAGCGGACACATAAAATTTACTATACTATAGCCAGAGCCACGCACGAGAGTCGATCGTATCTAATCTCAAAACAAGTCAGTAGACAGCTTACTACTAGCAAGGTACCATAAACGAGTAAAACATCTATCGCCATGGCTTACCAGCCGACCAGCAATCGCATTGCTCTCTCAAACACATCCACCATGTGGATTTCTGTATGCTTATTCATCGAATGGATCGCCTGTGTGTCACCCACTGACCACAGCACAGGACATAGTCTCTGCAGACCCCGACCTCCGCCATAGTCAAACGCGCACCGCCAACCCACGGACTACTTGAATTACCCCAAGAGACACCGATTTCTACCGGGCTACGGCTACGTAATAACTACTGGTACGGTCGAACTCACTGCGGCCGATAGAATCCTCTTACTCGATTTTCCATCACAAATTAAACTGGCACTTTCTCATTATCATTACTATTTACTTTATCATCATCGTTACCGACTCTTACGCGACTTGGTGGCATCTTTCTTAATCTATCGTGTGGGTATTTGTAAGTACGCTTTGAATTTAAAGCTTTCAATACGTAACGATCGCTCGATACCTCTACTACTTTAAATAGTCCTTTAAACTTAGGATCTAATTTTGTCTGAATACGCTCTTACACAACCAACCGAAAGTGTTAAATTTTCGTCTTCGTTTATTAAAACTCTTTTAAATAAAAATAACTATTTTGAATAACTCTACCTCGAATGGCTCTATTTTGACTGGCTCTATGGCTCTATCCTGAATGGCTCTATTTTGAATGGCTCTACTCAAATGGCTCTATCTCAAATACCTCTGTCTCAAATGGCTCTATCTCAAATAGCTCTGTCTCAAATTGCTCTATCTCAAATATGGCTCTACCTAGCCACATTATAATTTCAAATTATAACTTCAAAATTGTAACTAACTATAAAACTGAAATTTTAGTATGAAGTGTTATGAGAGTTAACTAAGGTCTACCAGAGAGAATCATGTACCATCACAGTTACAACAGACGGTGTTTAATTACTTGAAAAATAACTAGTTGAGTAAGTTCTCTATCTCCACGGCAACACCAGCCGACCGGCAAAATCACCATTGCCAACTCAACATTGACCAACAACTCTGTGTGGTATCTCACAGACCCTCTGGTCTCTCGCTACATAGATTACTTACTCTACTCAACATTATAAATTGGTACGTTAACTTAAACTGGCACATTACTTTCTGAGCACAATTCGAACTAAGTATACTTTAAATTATACTCCACCATCGAAACCATTGAGCAATTATTTCTCAACATTTCATTTAAAATGTCTCTCAATTTACATGAAAACAGAACTTTTAAAATTCTAAACAACATTATTGCTCAGTAGTCACTCCAGTATCATCAAACAATACTCTCCTGAAGATATCCTGGACAGACACCTCGATTGCGCCGGTGGTCCCGCCAAGAGCAGTAACCTCGACAGCAAGCGCGATCACTGCTGTCCGCACTATGCCGCGCAGGTGGTCACATCTGCCTCGCCAGCTCACCACCAACACGAGCAGACCTGGTCCACTTCAGAGTCCGCACACCGCTGACCCGCTGATTCTCGTCTCGTTTCATTGTCCGGAAATTGAAAATAAAACAACTGTTTAGAGTTCATTGAAGTTACTAAGTAAAAATAATTTAAACAAAACGTTTATCTCGAAAACGGTGCGTCCTAGCGATAAAAGGATGAAAATTTTGAACCCCTTTTAAGAACCCCACTCTCCACGTGATACATTTGATTTTGACCTCCAAAGTCAAAAATCTCAAAGTCAAAGTTAAAGTGAAAAATACTTTATTCTGTGTGTGCATTAACATTTAAATGACCTTGACCTCTAAATCATTGTGTGCATTAACCTTTTAATGACCTTGACCTCCATTGACCTTTAATGACCTTGACCTCTAAATCATAAATTTCAATGAATAGTGCTAAATGACCAATGAGCTTAACTTCATACACAATTTTAGCTTAAACTTACACAGTTTCAGCTTAAACTTACACTTTAAGCTTAAACTTAGCATCATACGTAATCAACACTGACCTTTTTTTTTAATAATATCGGAGGGTATACTCCACCAGTCCACCACGGGCACACACCCGTGTCACTCGGGGCGCGTCGCCGCCTTGGTTGCACTGCGACTCGGGGCGCGTCGCTGCCTCGGTTGAACTGCGACTCGGGACGCGTCGCTGCCTCGGTTGAACTGCGACTTGGGGCGCTTCGCTGCTTTGGTTGCACTGCGACTCGGGGCGCGTCGCTGCCTGGGTTGAACTCACTGTGACTCGGGGTGCGTCGCTGCTACGCTGCTGTTGTACCGCCACCGCTTGGTGCGCGTCGCGGCTCAGCCTCCGCTACCCGTCACACATCGTCGAGTATCGGACGGTCATACACCTAAAATGACACTATTTTAGAATTTTGATAACGTTTTGAGGTTAAGTACCCACCATACGATACTCTTTGCGCTACTAAATGCCGGTAGTCCGCAAAACTCCGCTACTCGTAGTCAACAACAGCAGACTGTCCGTAATACATCGAACACGCACTTTCTTAATTTGTCACGTTAGTTTGTCACGTTTTACATTAGTGAGACCAGACTGATCTGTTAAACTCTCAATACCACGACTTACATCCCACTTCTGATGTCGGATAGCCTAGCGGTAATTCGATGTGCAATTCAACATCACAAGGGCGTAACGAGGGTAGTCGTGATATGAGAGAAACAACAGTTTTAGTTTTACTTAAAGAATGTTTATTTAATTTACTAGCACTTCGGAATGACCACTGATGGAAAAGAAATGCCGCAAGAAAAACCTCAGTCTAGGTCTCTTTTTCAAATCTTTGTTACAACACAATTTAATTAGGTACAGTATCTTAATTCAACTAAATAAAAATAGACACTAGGTAAAACGCGACAGTTCCGTGACTACGAGTACTACTCTCGGTGGCGCCCGATAACGAAGTGTTCAGTCGAGCCCGCCTTCCGTATCACGACTCTGCCGGAGCGCGCCAAAAGCAACGTTTTCTCAACACGCCGCTAGATGGCGCACCCTCGTTTTGCTTAGTGTTCATGTCCATACTCATGACCGTATGCGACATATATATATCGGATAGCCTAGCGGTAATTCGATGTGCAATTCAACATCACAAGGGCGTAACGAGGGTAGTCGTGATATGAGAGAAACAACAGTTTTAGTTTTACTTAAAGAATGTTTATTTAATTTACTAGCACTTCGGAATGACCACTGATGGAAAAGAAATGCCGCAAGAAAAACCTCAGTCTAGGTCTCTTTTTCAATCGCTGTTACAACACACATTTTATTAGGTACAGTTTCTCAACATAAAATAGACACTAGGTAAAACGCGACAGTTCCGTGACTACGAGTACAACTCTCGGTGGCGCCCGATAACGAAGTGTTCAGTCGAGCCCGCCTTCCGTATCACGACTCTGCCGGAGCGCGCCAAAAGCAACGTTTCCTCAACACGCCGCTAGATGGCGCACCCTCGTTTTTCTTAGTGTCCATGTCCATACTCATGATCGTATGCGACACGGCCATCCTGCGAGACACGCGTCCTCGCGTGTAACTGAAACAATCAATACTCACACAGTATCACAACGTTCGGTCACTCCTGACCACACATAGGACTTGCTCTCTTACTCAAATCCAAAGTTTCAATATCAAATCCAAGTTTCAATATCAAGTCTAATTTACTTCTATTCTAAGAACTTTCTCTCCAACTCAAATCCAAAGTTTCAATATAAAGTCCAATTTATTCTAAGTCACACTTAGCTTAACAAATCAAGCACCTAACCATTAAGTAACAATATAACAGAGTTCGTCAAAAGCAAGGTGCCATAACCATCCCCGTGGTTACAGCTGATCAGCCCTGTGACCCCACTCTTAGTCAGCCCTGTGACCACTCTCTGGTCATCCCTGTGACCGCACTCTAGTCATCCCTGTGACCGCACGCTGGTCATCCCTGTGACCGCACTCTTGGTCATCTCTGTGACCGCACTCTTAGTCATCCCTGTGACCTCACTCTTGTCATCCTTGTGACCTCACTCTGGTCATCCTCGTGACCTCACTCTGGTCATCCTCGTGACCTCACTCTGGTCATCCTTGTGACCAACCACCATGCCATCTCTGTGACCTTTATCACGACACGTATCATCCCTGTGACACTGTCTAATCAAACAAAAGTGACCATCCCTGTGGACACCCACATGATCATCCCTGTGACCATGTTCGGCAATGATCCCTGTGACTACCACAAAATCACACACGTGGTCCCTTGCTGTTGAGTATACTCTGTTACACATCAAACGTTTAATCGATCAACACTAAACATTTTGAACAATTACAAAATTCGTTATTACTCAAGTCAATAAAATTTGTACATAGTCTTCACGATTGTATTTTGCCAATACTGTCCACTCAGGTCTCTTGGCCTTATCACCAAAGAGTTCGCATAGAGTTATGAGAAAACTTTACTCAAAGAAACTTAATTTAACATAGGTACTACATACAATGCATTGTACTGCACCACTCTTCATACCAACACACAAACTCAAGCCTATCCATAGGCATCGAGTCACACACTATGTTCAGTCCATCGAACATACAACCTCCAGTCCATCGGACACATCGGACACAAAACGTCCAGTCATTACATTACATTTCAATACAGTAACTCGTAATTAAATCAACTAAACTTTTCTCATTACTCACTTTCATTTGTCTCCATTTCGAGAATAGAAACCTTAAAGTTTCGCCTTCGTTTTATCAATAACTCTATTTCAACTGACTCTATCTCGTACAGCTCTACCTTGAATGGCTCTACTCAAATGGCTCTAACTCAAATAGCTCTGTCTCAAATGGCTCTATCTCAAATGGCTCTATCTCAAATAGCTCTATCTCAAATATGACTCTACCTAGCCACATTATAATTTCAAATTATAACTTCAAAATAATGTGCTGTGAGAGTTAACTAATGTCTACCAGAGAGAATCATGTACCATCACAGTTACAACAGACGGTGTTTAATTACTTGAAAAATAACTAGTTGAGTAAGTTCTCTATCTCCACGGCAACACCAGCCGACCGGCAAAATCACCATTGCCAACTCAACATTGACCAACAACTCCGTGTGGTATCTCACAGACCCACTGGTCTCTCGCTACATAGATTACTTACTCTACTCAACATTATAAATTGGTACGTTATCTTAAACTGGTACATTACTTTTTGAGCACAATTCGAACTAAGTATACTTTAAATTATACTCCACCATCGAAACCATTGAGCAATTATTTCTCAACATTTCATTTAAAATGTCTCTCAATTTACATGAAAACAGAACTTTTAAAATTCTAAACAACATTATTGCTCAGTAGTCACTCCAGTATCATCAAACAATACTCTCCTGAAGATATCCTGGACAGACACCTCGATTGCGCCGGTGGTCCCGCGAAGAGCAGTAACCTCGACAGCAAGCGCGATCACTGCTGTGCGCACTATGCCGCGCAGGTGGTCACATCTGCCTCGCCAGCTCACCACCAACACGAGCAGACCTGGTCCACTTCAGAGTCCGCACACCGCTGACCCGCTGATTCTCGTCTCGTTCCATTGTCCGGAAATCGAAAATAAAACAACTGTTAGAGTTCATTGAAGTTACTAAGTAAAAATAATTTAAACAAAACGTTTATCTCGAAAACGGTGCGTCCTAGCGATAAAAGGATGAAAATTTTGAACCCCTTTTAAGAACCCCACTCTCTACGTGATACATTTGATTTTGACCTCCAAAGTCAAAAATCTCAAAGTCAAAGTTAAAGTCAAAAACTTTATTCTGTGTGTGCATTAACCTTTAAATGACCTTGACCTCTAAATCATTTTGAGCATTAACCTTTTAATGACCTTGACCTCACATTGACCTTTAATGACCTTGACCTCTAAATAATTCATTTTAATGAATAGTGCTAAATGACCAATGAGCTTAACTTCATACACAGTTTTAGCTTAAACTTACACAGTTTCAACTTTAGCTTACACAGTTTCAGCTTAAACTTACACAGTTTCAGCTTAACTTAGCACTCTAAGCTTAAACTTAGCATCATACGTAATCAACACTGACCTTTTTTTTTTTATAATATCGGAGGGTACACTTTACCAGTCCGCCACGGGCACACACACCCGTGTTTACTCGTGTCGTGGCACGTCTCTGCCTCAATTGCACTGCGACTTGGGGCACGCCGCCACCACGCCGCCGCCGCTGCACCGCCAGTACCGCCACCGCCTGGTGCGCGTCGCGTCTCAGCCTCAGCTACCCGTCACACATAGTCGAGTATCGGACGGTCATACACCTAAAATGACACTATTTTAGAATTTTGATAACGTTTTGAGGTTAAGTACCCACCATACGATACACTTTGCGCTACTAAATGCCGGTACTCGGTAGTCCGCAAAACTCCGCTACTCGTAGTCAACAACAGCAGACTGTCCGTCGTACATCGAACACGTACTTTCTTGATTTGTCACGTTAATTTGTCACGTTTTACATTAGTGAGACCAGACTGAGATCTGTTAAACTCTCAATACCACGACTTACATCTCACTTCTGATATCGGATAGCCTAGCGGTAATTCGATGTGCAATTCAACATCACAAGGGCGTAACGAGGGTAGTCGTGATATGAGAGAAACAACAGTTTTAGTTTTACTTAAAGAATGTTTATTTAATTTACTAGCACTTCGGAATGACCACTGATGGAAAAGAAATGCCGCAAGAAAAACCTCAGTCTAGGTCTCTTTTTCAATCGCTGTTACAACACACATTTTATTAGGTACAGTTTCTCAACATAAAATAGACACTAGGTAAAACGCGACAGTTCCGTGACTACGAGTACAACTCTCGGTGGCGCCCGATAACGAAGTGTTCAGTCGAGCCCGCCTTCCGTATCACGACTCTGCCGGAGCGCGCCAAAAGCAACGTTTCCTCAACACGCCGCTAGATGGCGCACCCTCGTTTTTCTTAGTGTCCATGTCCATACTCATGATCGTATGCGACATATATATATAAATAAATATATATATATATAGCCTATGTCACCCCCGGATAGTGACCTTTCCAACGGTTTAAATCAGTTCAGTAGTTTTTGATTCGTTACAAACAATAATCTGTATTAGGACGATGACTTAAAGTTATACCAAACGATAGCTTTTATTATTTATTACACAGATGTCAGAAAACATTGTTGTCAACACTTTGGAATTCACTATTAATTTTCATAAAGAAAATAATCTTATTGTAGCGCCATAAACGCGAGGTTTTCCTTCAGTGCCGTCAATGCCAAAAGAAGGAAAACCTCGCTTTTTCGAAATGAAATGAAATCGTTTATTTCAGAAATTAGACATTCACAGGCACTTTTTCTTGTAATTTACAATTTGTATATATGTCGGGACAAGCCCACCACACATTCCCACCACTGTGTCTTCTGTGTAGCCAGGATCAACAACGGCGACCTCAGATAGACAATAAGCAATGAAGCTTATTGACGTCCCGGGGAATAAACTACAGCTGTCTTGGAACTCACAACGAATTTAATCAGAAAGAAGATAGTCGGAGTAGGAAGTATTGAAAGGACTTCCCTCCTTAACAACTACGTGAGAAACAGCAATTTGAAGCAAAAGGCATTATACCCTAGAGAGATGGCAAATCAAGTGAGGCTCGATTGCCGAGCACCACGGTCTATTGTTACATTACTATTGGGACCTAATGCTATGAGCTGTTGTTTACTATTTTGATTCCAATAATATGTATTGCAAAACCTTCTAAATGCCTGATAATTCTCTCTGCTTGCTACGAGATCAGAATAATAAACTACGCCCGAAGTGACATGTAAAGAATTCAACATGATTACGCGTTCGTCATGCCAAAGATCACACTCCCACAGAACGTGATGAGCTGTTTGTTCTACTCTGGTATTTGCGGTAGAACACTCACAGAAAGGAGAAGGTACACCCTTGTATATATGTATAAAGAAAATAAACTACGTTATATACTACCACCATTTCGGACACAAGCAAAATGGCCACCGGTAAAAGAAATGGCGAAAGAGACCCGGTTACGGCCTTTTTTTGTCATTTAGCAATTTTTTTCTTTCACTCGTTTGTTAATGTATGAGTACATTTATAAGAATAAATAAAATCCAGATCCAGGTACATACAGAACTCAAGCACTAAACGCGGGAAGTCGATCCAAATAGCGCTATGGTCAAATCCTAAATATGTCGAATATGTAGATGTTAATAAAGCTAGCAGACCAGTCCTCCATTTCGTTTTAAATACATGATTCACTTGATGATTGGGACAAGCCCACCCCACATTCCCACCGATGTATCTCCTGTGTAGCCAGGATCAACAACGGCGACCTCAGAAGCTTATATTGGCGTCCCGGGGGAGAAAACTGTCTTGGAACTCACTCAGAAGTACCCATAGTAAGCCACCTCGCGTATACGAACGAACCGGCCGGCTTACTATGGCGTGAATGTGAGCCATTTCACACTCACTCATAGTTACGTCGCCGCCATTAGGGTGCTTCAATTCTTTCTTAGCAAGATTTCGTCCGCCTTTTTTTCTAGGTCCATGCTCACAACTAATTTAATCTCCTTCTTCCTAGAAGATAGTCAGAGTATGAAGTATTGTACTTTCAATTAAATATATGATGTTAAAATCACTAAAATAAGTGCATGGAAGTATAAATGGATAAGAATTTCGCACAATAATGTACCTATAGCTTTAAGAACAACATCCTCACGTTACACAATACAAATGAGTACAGAATTACATCAGTAATAGTCGTAAAACCGTGAAAATTGGACAGATCCAATAAAACTCAATTAATCAATTGATTTAATCGAAATATTTAATAAATTAATGGATAATCATATCTAAAAACACATATAAAGTTAACAGAGAGTTGACTATAACAAAATTGCAGTAGAAATTTAGTGTGCCTTGTGAAACCAAGAGACAGCTCAGTTTATTATTTTGCTATTTCGTTGAAACAATGATCATCCTAGGTTTAGGTACTACAAATATTAGTTATTATACAATATTATTGTCAATGAATCAATTCTCAAATCGAACTCGTACAAAATACTATAATATGCCAGCCAAAACCATTTATGGGCCACTTAAGTGTCTTCGTCATCATCATATCAACCCATAATCATCCCACTGCTGGGATACGGGTCTCCCTTTTACCGAAGGTGATTAGAGCGTACTCTGCCACGCTGCTCCAATGCGGACAATGCGGATTGGCAGAGGTCGGTGTTTTCAAACCGCCCTAAGACCACCGACTTATCTTAACGACGTCATCCATTGACAACAGCCTGGCTAGGGTATCCCTCACGCGTTGCCAACCCTCTCAACCCCGCCAAGTGGAGCTCTGGAGACCTTACTCATCGTAGGAACACAACATGGCCGAGACCAATGCTATTTGGCTACGATCTTCTGTAAGGTGGAGGTCCCTCCCCAGACGGGCTGCTCCGATGCGGAGCGGATTATCCGCTGTGCCATATCTCTCTTAAAATTCGAAGTTTATATTCGAAATTACGAGTGGCCCTCTTATTGTTTTGACTAGTTATACTCGATGGCATAGTTGTTAAATTTAATTTTCAAAGTTTGTAAGTGTGCAGTCTGAAATAAAATTTGCTGAATAATTCAACTATTAATTAATTAAACATTAGCCAAAAATGTACGAACATCCTATTAAGTAATAAACTAATTACCATTCAAATTTATGATAAGTTTAAAAATATGCTTAAAAGTATTATTATATTGTGTTACGTGAAATTTATATTATGTCTAAAACCGAAATTCGAGTGTGGATATAAGGTAAGAAATTGTTATTTTTTGTATAGTCAACTGCACGTCGAGCTTTACACTTGCAGTAGAAATTTGTGGCGCTGTGTAACGGTACAAAGTTTGATATGTAAAGGTTGACATGCTCTTGACTGTACAACTCATACAGCGCCACAATTAAGATCAAACATGTATTTTGACAGCAGGTTGGATTCCCGGTCAGAGTAAACATATATGTGATGGTATTAGTGTTTATCTTGAGTCTATATCATATATGTAAATATTTACCGACCTCAAATTGACAATAAGCAATGAAGCTTATTGACGTCCCGGGGGAGAAACTACAGCTGTCTTGGAACTCACAACGAATTTAATCAGAAAGAAATTAGACGGAGTAGAAAGTATTGAAACGACTTCCCTCCTTTCTTTAGAAACTATGTGAGGGACAGCAATTTGAAACAAAAGATGGCAAATCAAGTGAAGATTGAGTGCCGAGCACCACGGTCTATTGTTACATTACTATTGGGATCTAATACTGAGATCATGCACAGTTGACTGATGTCCATGTCAGTTTCAAACGGTCGATTTTTTAATTCTCATAATATAATTCACGTCTCAATACCTACTTTCTACTCTATTTTCTTTCTGATAAAATTCGTTATAAGTTCCAAGACAGTTGTAAACCCTGTTTGTCTTTTTAACGAAAATAGGCAATTAAAATTATCATTCACACCCAAATAATAATAATATAGTTAGAAATGGCATTTAACCCAACACTCTTAGTATTCTGGCGATTGGTCGATTTTACACATGGATAATTGAATAAAAAGAGAGGCTAAGATTGTTTACTATATGGGTCAAGTTAAGAAAAATAGGTTATAGTTGTATGATGTTCCACGTAATGTAAATAAATTTCACTGCTCATTGTCAATCTGAGGTCGCCGTTGTTGATCCTGGTTATACAGGAGACACAGCGGTGGGAATGTGTGGTGGGTTTGTCCCAAATAACTCTTGTTTCATTGTCCAGCAATGTCCTGTGACCCGGGATGGTGCATTAAATGTCCACCTCGTGCCCCACTCCCACCTGGACGCTGGGTGGGTGAAGACTTTCGACGAATACTACTATGGAAGTAAGTTTTAAAAATAAATATACAACCTCTACTTATTTACAAACGCACAAATTATACCTATTTATACTAATATTATAAAGGCGAAAGTTTGTGGTTTTTACTTCTCCACGATCAAATGGCTGGGCCAATTTTTATGATATTTGGTATGTAGGTAGCTGATATCTTGAATTAACACATAGTGTACTTTTTATTCCGAAAAGATTAGAATAATGTGTGTTTTTTTTACAGCAAAAACACAAATCAGCACAGCGAATGTACAGCTTATATTCCACTCGGTATTATCTGAGTTACTCCACGACAAGCGGAGAAAGTAAGTATTTTGATAAGTCAGGTCACTTGGGAAGGGGATTCAAAAGGCGAGGAGCGATACCAATGGCTACTATAAGCAAGGGAATAGGGAGAGAAAAAAAGGAAAAAGAAAAGGGGAAAAATGAGAAAAGGAGAAAAAATGAGGAAAAGGATGAAAAGAAAGCAGAAAGGAAAGTTGATAGGAAAGGAGAAGGGATTAAAGATGTAAAGGAAGGGGAAATGAGAACGAGTTGATTAGTCTGAATTTTTAACAAAAAAAAAACGTAGAGTTTTGTCAATCAAAATTAAATTAATTTTCTTTGTATTCAAAGGTTCACATTCTCCGAGACAGCATACTTCTGGCGATGGTGGAAGGAGCAACGACCAGTGACTAGAGCAACATTTCGTACTCTCGTTCAGGAAGGACGGTTGGAGTTTGCTGGTGGAAGCTGGGTTCAGAATGATGAAGCTTCTGTTGATTATTTACAAATTATTGATCAGTATACTTGGGGTTTAAGGTATGTTTACTTATATCACAGTTTAATAATTTAACATTTCTTTCATTTTATAAATTACCACTTGATTTGCCATCTTTAGGCTATAATGTATTTTGTTTCAAATTGTCTCTCACATAGTTGTTAAGGAGGAGTCCTTTCAATACTTCCTACTCCGTCTAATATCTTTCTGATTAAATTCGTTGTGAGTTCCAAGACAGCTGTAGTTTCACCCCCGTGACGTCAATGAGTTTCATTGCTTATTGTCAATCGGAGATCACCGTTGTTGATACTGGGTCTACAGGTGAGCACTGAGAGGAGGTCTACAACAGAGAGGTGTTGCACTGAAACTAATAGAATCTTATTTAATAAATAGGGAACAGTTCACAGTCATTAGTAAATATAATAAAAATAACAAAACAGTGGAAGATATATACTCTAGACGCGAAAAGGTAAAAACTGGTGTACCGCAAGGAAGCCTCCTTGGTCCACTTCTTTTCCTAGTCTACATTAATGAGCTGCCAAAAATAACCCATCATCCTTATGTCATGTTTGCGGATGATGCGACTGTTCTTTTCATTGACAAAGAAAAAAATTCTATAAAATTGGAATCAGAAATTAATAAAACATTAGAAACTCTCGTTGCTTGGCTTAAAACTATAAACCTAAAAGTAAATTTAGCTAAAACAAAATTTATTCAATTTCGCAATTATAAAAATCAAACATTTAATTTGAATATTTCTGAATCTGGAAATAAAATTGAGGAAGTAAATGAAACAAATTTTCTTGGAGTCTCCATTGATTGTCATATAAATTGGAAAACGCATATAAATAAAATTAATAAAATTTTAATAAAATTTCAAGCTACTGTTTCGCATTATCGATTTTAACTGAAAATTCTTCAGAAGAAATAGCGCGTACAGCTTATTTTGGTAATGTCTATCCTCTTCTAACGTATGGTATCATCTATTGGGGAAACTCTGTTAATGTAGAATCAACTTTCTTGCTACAGAAGAAGTGTCTCCGTATAATTTATAATATGTACACTGATGACACTTTAAGAAATATATTTAAGGAGAAAGGTTATCTGACTCTGACAAATATTTACATATTAGAGATATGTGTCTTTGTTAAAAACCATCTTGAATGTTTTAAAAACAAATTAGACAACCGAGGCAATTGCAGAAACCAATATAAATACGATTTGAGTTTCCCATCCGTAAATAACCAGGTGTATTATAAGAGTGCTTTTGTCACTGGTATAAGAATTTTTAATAAATTACCACAAGAAATTAAATGTTTAAATGGGAAAATATTCAAAGGCAGATGCAAAGCCTGGCTACTTACAAATGTTTTTTATAGTATAAAAGAATATTTTGAAAATAAATTATAATAAATTGGTAAAATATAATACTCTTAATAATGTCAAATATAATAATACTAACTCATAATAATGTAAAATAATAATATTCATATTACTTAATAAAATTATTATAAAATTGTAATGTTGCATGCCTGATAGGGTAAACTGTTGAAACCATTCACCTTTATGTAAACAACTTCTATGTACACACAGTTGGCAATAAATAAAATTCTATTCTATTCTATTCAGGAGACACAACGGTGGGTTTGTGTGGTCGGCTTGTCCCATTTCTGTCTCTTACCCAGTTGTTAATGAGGGAAGTCCTTTCAATAATTCTTACTTCGTCTAATATTATTGTGGTGGGCTGGTCCCGTACTCGAATAAAGTAATCCTCTCATTTCAGGAAACTAAATGACACTTTAGGACCATGTGGCAAGCCAAAAGCAGCATGGCAGATTGATACGTACGGCCATACAAGAGAACAGGCCTCATTACTGGCTCAAATGGGATATGATGGACTTTTCATAGGTATCTCTACTAATATTATAAATGCGAAAGTGTGTTTGTCCTTCTTTCACGTCGAAAGTAACGGACGGATTGACATGATTTTTATTGGGGATAATTTAGGGTCTGGAGAGTAACATAGGCTACTTTTTATCCCGGAAAAACATCTTATTCCCTCGGAAAAAAATTATCAATGGCATATCCTCTGGACCACGCTGGTGAAACCACGGGCATCATAGTATTGATATATGTAAAGTTACAATTATTTTATCGTTAGTTACTACATGTATTAGTAGGTCCAAATTAATAGAGATCACATTTAACACTTCATCAAAATTCATCAACGTTTTTAAACGGCGGACATAAACATTATTATATTTTTGAAAGTTATAAGCTGCAAAATTAGTTAACTTTTTACAATTATAAATTAATCATAGTTTTCGAGCCGAATTTCCCAAAGAGCAAATTCTTAAATTTTTTTTATGCTACAAAAGTGGCAAACTGCATGTGTTTAAAAAACGCAAATTTCGAGTAGGGCCCTCTTCGACGACGTTCATGACGACGATGCTGTTTACAGGTCGTGTTGATGACAAAGTGAGAGATTCAATGATTGACGAGGATAGAATGGAGTTTATGTGGCGAGGGAGCGACGTGCTTGGTAAGAACACTCTCCAAGAGCACACGATGTGTTTCGAATGCGCAGATTTAAGCGCTACAAATCCAAAAATATACGTGCCTTTTCGGCGCCGTACATGCCGATTTTTGCATTTGTACCGATTAATACGCGCGTAAATAAACAAACATACGTGATACAAACAAACGAGTGAAGCGCGTTTGTAAGTTGCCTTGTTAAGATTGCTTACAGAAATAATGGCCGCCTTGTTTGTCTATACATAGTCTGTAAGTATCTCTGATAAATATTCTTACAGACTTTGACTTTGAATCTAATTCCAGGAAAAATGTCAGACATCATGTCACACACTTTGTTCAACTTATACAACGCACCAGATGGATTCTGTTTTGACTTTCTGTGCAATGACGAACCAATTATAGATGACCCAGAGAATATTGTTAACAATGCTGAAAAACGGGTTAGTATTATTTCAATATTTATATGGAACACTATCGGGACAAGCCAACCACACATTCCCACCACTGTGTCTCTAGACCCGGGATCGACAACAGCGACCAAAGATTGACAATAAGCAATGAAGCTTATTGACATCCTGGGGAAGAAACTACAGTCTTAGAACTCACAACGAATTTAATCAGAAAGAAATTAGACGAAGTAGGAAGTATTGAAAGGAATACAAAGGATTTGAGGTAATAATAAATTGTACACAATTCACGAAGTAAGTTAAAATTAACATGCTTGTATTATGAGTACCAAGACAAACGATAATATAATTATTGTAAACGTATACTTAAAACGTAGAAAACGTCCAGACTCGAGACAAACACGAATGCCATTTAAGAGAAGTAGGGCACAGCGGACAATCCGCTTAAATCGGAGCAGCCCGTCTGGGGAAGGACCTCCACCTTACAGAAGATCGTAGCCAAATAGCATTAGTCTCAGCTATGCTGTGTTTCTACGGTGAGTAAGGTCTCCAGAGCTCCACTGGGGGGTTGGGAGTGTTGGCAACGAGTGGGTGATACCCTCGGTTCCGTGTAGGGATCGCATCAGCGCCATCTAGTGCTGAAAGTAGTCGCGTCGCGTGTGAATTGTGTAGAATTTTTTATATTCATTGTCAAAAACTTATTTTCTTCAACAGGTTAGCGATTTTATTTCCCAAATCGAGAGGCAAGCCAAATATTATGAGCACGACAACATTATGGTCACAATGGGCGGAGATTTCACCTATCAGAATGCCGCTAACTGGTACATGAACATGGATAAACTTATCAAGTAAGTTCTTCTTCTTTGTACAGGGTGCAGACTTACTTAATTTGTGTAGAATAGTGTAGATACCTACTCCCTACCTCCGTTACCATGCCAGACCGCCACCCAGGAGGTCCCGGGTTCGACTCCCGGTCGGGTCATGATGAAAAACGAACTTTTTCTGATTGACCTGGGTCTTGGATGTTTATCTAACGTACTTGTTATAAAATATAGTGTCGTTGAGTTAGGATCCCATAACACAAAGTCTTGAACTTACTTTTGGGGCTAGCTCAATCTGTGTGATTTGTCCCTATATATTTATTTACATTTAAGTTGTCATTTTTTGTTTAGCAAGGTTCTATTCTTGTTTCAGTCACATCAACACACATACAGCTAATATTTCTGACATCAACATTTTCTACTCGACGCCATCTTGTTATCTCAAAGCATTGTATCTATTTGGAAAAAGAGACAAAGCTATATATACGGAAAAGGTAAGACAGAGATGGCTGAATCTGCATAAATCTTGAGTTAACTCGGGAGAAGCCCAGCACACATTCCCACCGCTGTGTCTCCTGTAGAGCCAGGATCCACAACGGCGACCTCAGATAGACAATAAGCAATGAAACTTATTGACGTTCCGGAGGAGACATTACAGCTATCTTGGAACTCAAAATGAATTTAATCAAAGAGAAAATAGTTAAAGGTTTCTTTCATACCAACTACGTTTGCTCTTGGTAGCAGGGCATGCGTTTGACGCAATGTCTACACATACTGAAGTTTGGAGTTGGTTTTGCACCGTGTAGCCGGCAATATGCAACTATAAAATAATATAATGCAACTATATAATGCCACTCACTGTGTAGTGTAAGTACTTCTACTCAATATGCTAGGAGGAAAGTAGGTACTAATGAATATTTTTCTATTTCAGGGTGATTACTTACCTTATGGTAGTGATCCTAACACATATTGGACTGGTTTCTACACTTCTAGACCGAGTATCAAATATTTGGCGAAAAGAGCTCATATATTTTTACAGGTAAGATATTTTCTTTAATTAATTAATTAATTTAAGAGAGGATCTCAACCGAAAAAAATCATTTTAAGAGCGCGCATTCCACTAGCACCGCCATTTGAACGAGAGTGATAGATGGTAAACGTAGATGAAAAAGTAAAATATGTTTTACTATGCATTAGAATAGACGATGAGCTCTGTTAACATTTCAAATGTTGCTGTTTCGATAGCCAGCAGAGCCAAGCCAAATAAGTTCAGAAAAAAATTGCCGTTTTTGTTTTCTATCACTCTCGTTCGGCGGCTTGTGGACCGCATGCGCGCTCAATTCTTAAATAAGATATTTGACTATATGCTTATTGGTAAATTTGGCTCGAAAATACTTATGGGTTCCCAGACAGCAAAAATAAATTCGAAGTTTTCTCTAACAATATAAAGTACACCAATTTTGGGCTGTACTTCAGAAGATCGTCAGTTGCTTAATACAGATAAAATTATGTTCTTTTTGGTAAATTAGGTTTACATTTTCTAAATTAATTTTTGTTTGTATATGGGAAATACTAAATTCACGTGGTTTTCGACTATGTAAATTTGTGCCGCCATTTTTCCACCTTGTTATTTTTTCTATTCATGGAGAAATCTCTCTCTCACTAGAACTTTAATCTACCTTTTTAACAATGACATTATTACTACAGGTATTGAAGCAAATGTCAGTAATATCCCGTACATCAGATACATATGAACTGCACCTCCTTAGACATGCTGTCAGCCTGGTACTCCATCATGACGCAATAACTGGTAAATTTTATTTTAAACTATACCAGTCGCCAACACGATTGACTCGCGTAGACGTAATACGAAGTTCTGATACTTATTTTATTACTCAGAGCATAACGACAATATAATATATTTTCAATTGTTCTATAAACTGTGTACCATGGACCCAGAAAAAAAGGCGGGCGGAATCTTGCTAAGAAAGAATTGAAGCACCCTAATGGCGGCGGCGTAACTATGTGTGAGTGGGAAATGGCTGACCGGCACGCACACATTCACACCATAGTAAGCCGGCCGGTTCGTACGTATACGCGAGGTGGCTTACTATGGGTGCTTCACTTTTTAGTTTCAGTGATGTTGTCCGCCTTTTTTTCTAGGTCCATGCTGTGTACTGAATCTGTATTTTATTTTTTCACACCTATAGATCGTAACAGGTTGTCCTTTCCCCTCCCCAAACTCGCCTCTTCTCTTTCACGTTCAGTCTCCTCTACTTTTCCCTTCCCATCAGAATGCTTAGTACGAGTTTTTTGGTCACGTTCGAACGTGTTAACGTTTATAAGCCGAGCAAAATGTAAAACTGCTTCATATTGTGAATTTATCAGACGCGTGTGACATATACAAATTAGCCGGGTTACTCACTTCGAAACGTGAGCAAGTAAGCTACATAATTTTGATATGTAGCGCGCGTCTTATAAATTCGCAACATGAGAGTTCTTCTCTATTTGGTCGGTTTGTTTACGTCGACATGATCGAATGTGAACAAAAAAACTCGTACTAAGCACTCCGTTCTACATTTCATCTCCATCTTCCCCCAGCTCTTTCTACTTTTTCCTTTCTCTCTAATTTCTCCTCTCTCCCACTTCCCTCTTCCCATATTGAAGATTTTTCATTCTTCTGCCTTATTCACTCACTCCCCTAACTTTTCATGAAAATGATGCATAGCATGCAGTAATCTGATATTATCGAAAACCTTTCAGGTACAAGCCAGCAACACGTTAGTAACAACTTCGTGAAAATATTGAGTGACGCTATTGAAGTTTGTACTAAGAAAATGTCCATGTTACTCAGGTAAAAAATATGTGCTTCAGAATGATTAGTGCTAGTTTTTTGATTAAATTCGACCAAATTAAAAAGTGTTCCATATTGTGAATTTTCAAAATGTGAGCAAGTAAACCACATAATTTTGATATGTAACATGCGTCTTATGAATTCGTAACATGATAGTTCCTCACTATTTGGTCGGTTTGTTTACGTCGACAACATGAACGCGAGCAAAAAAGTACTAAGTACCTACTTCAGATTTTCTTTATCTTCAATTACAATAATCGTTTATTAGCAAGATTAAAATGTACTTAGGTCTTAAAGACGCAAGTCCTTTCAATACTGCTACCAATATCTTTATGATTAAATTCGTTGTGAGTTCCAAGACAGCTGTAGTTTCTCCCCCGGGACGTCAATAAGCTTCATTGCTTATTGTCAATCTGAGGTCGCCGTTGTTGAACCTGGGTCTACAGGAGATACATCGGTGGGAATGTGTGGTGGGCTTTCCCCGATTTAGTGATGTCCAAAATGTAAACTTATGGTAATGTACCATTTACAGTTCCATAACTCAAACCTGGGGAGGAAGTCGGAGATCCAAAAACACCCAACAGTTCGACATGTGCCATCAGCTTAACATGAGCCAATGCAGGGTAAGCGACTATAGCACATAACTTTTTTAAAGATAATGAGGAGCTCGATGGCGTCGCACTCTAAAACGATCAGGCAAGTTAAGCAACGCCGACCCTAACCAGCGTTTGGATGATCGTTATCTCGAGCTTCTCCGTGCTTCGGAGAACACGTTAAGCCGTTGGTCCCGTCTTTTATGGATGGATGACAGTCGGTCAGCCAAGATTTGTCGCTTGCCTTCAGGCGGCATGAAAACACAAGCCTCTGCCAATCACAACGTGGCAGAGTACGCTCTAATCCCCTTCGATTGAAGGGAGACCCGTATCCCAGCAGTGGGATGGTTATGGGTTGATATGATATAATAAAATTAAAAAAATTAAAAATAAAAAGCGTTTTATTCCTTACTGAGTTTAAAGTATGTACAAAAAAAGTTATTTTTATATTAACTTAGGATTTTTATAGTTTTACATATCATTTATCTTATCTATTTATTTATCTTAACTATTTAACTAATCTTAACTATTTATTTATCTTAACTATTTACTCATCTTAACTATTTTTTTTTTAATCGTTTCACTGCTGCATTCAGCAAGAACCCATTGATGGGTAAATGCCTCCTCCAAAGATGACCATTTTTCTCTGTCTTGTGCCACTTCGTTCCAGTTTGGGCCAGCTATCTTTTTGATGTCGTCTGCCCATCGTGTTATAGGTCTCCCCCTGCCCTGGTTGATATGATATAGATGATAGTAATGTTTTATTTCTCTTTCAGATGTTTGAAACACAAGAATCTGTTGTCCTCGTGGTTTACAATCCTTCGAGTGTGAGCACATACCATCACATTAGACTGCCAGCTGTTGCACTACATTATACCATCAGAGATTTTAATGGTAACTAGTGAAACACGAGCAACTTCGTTTGCGTGTATTTATTTATGCACAGCAGCGCCATCTATATCAGAGTTTTGACCAAATCCTACTTGAATCGCGTACTTTTCGGGATAAAAAATACCCTATGTGTTAATCCAAGGTATCAGCTACCTACATACCAAATATCATAAATTTTGACCCAGCCATTTGAGCGTGAAGAAGTAACAAACATACACATAACTTTCGGGGTCGCCACTGTAGCGGGAGCGATGGCGATGTGCTCGACCACAAAGGGAAGATCGTCCTTTTAGGCTGGGTGTTATGCCTGGGGAACCGCGGCTCCGACAATGTATGTGTCGGAGGTTGTATATATATCTCCATATTGATGACCTCCATAACGTAATGGTAACCACCCAGGAGGTCCCGGGTTCGATCCCCGGTCGGGTCATGATGAAAAACGAACTTTTTCTGATTGGCCTCGGGTCTTGGATGTTTATCTATATATGTATTTGTTATAAAATATAACACAAGTTACGAACTTACTTTGGGGCTAGCTCAATCTGTATGAATTGTCTCTATATATATATTTATATCGTAGAAACTTCGATAGCGTGATTCAGGGTTCTACGTGGCACCGTCATGTGTTCGCATTTTGAACTTTTTCTTCACTCTGTAGTTCTTCTGTATGGCGATAGGTGTCGCTACAATTATAATATTAGTAGTATAGTAGGATCAATATATAGATAAACATCCAAGACCCGAGGCCAACCAGAAAATGATCGTTTTTCATCATTTCACCGGGATTCGAACCCGGGACCTTCTGGGTGGCGGTCTGGCGTGGTAACCATTACAAATCAAATCAAATGGGTCTGCAGGAGTCACAGCGGAGGGCTTGTACCGATATATAAGAGACTACGGACATTGATTTATCCAAAATTCATTCCATTTCAGATGAGGAAGTCGACTACCAACTAGTACCATTACCGACAGCTATCATCAATTTGCCAGGACGGAGTTCCAATGCCATGCAAGATTTGTGCTTCGAAGCTGAGAACATACCACCTCTTGGATTTTCATCTTTCTACATCACACACATAAGGGATCCTCTTGTGAGTTTTTCATCATCATTACCATCTGCTTTTCTGCTCGCTTTATTAACATCTACATATTCGACATATTTAGGATTTGACCATAGCGCTATTTGGATCGATTTCCTGCGTTAAGTGCTTGATTTCTGTATGTATCTGGATCTGGATTTTATTTATTCTTATAAATGTACTCGTACATTGTAACAAACGAGTGAAAGAAAAAAATTGCTAAATGACAAAAAAGGCAGTAACCGGGTTTCTTTCGCCATTTCTTTTACCGGTGGCCATTTTGCTTGTGTCCGAAATGGTGGTAGTATATAACGTAGTTTAATTTCTTTATACATATATACAAATTGTAAATGACAAGAAAAAGTGCCTGTGAAGGTCTAATTTCTGAAATAAACGATTTCATTTCATTTCATTTCATCGTTAACACAGATAAAAGAATCTAAAAGATAAGCAATATGACCGTGATCTCTCTGCCTATTCTGGTAACAAAACAGTGGCCCAAGTCTGCTAAATATAAATGCACCAGCCACCAATAATGCAGACTTTTTTCTTTGGCTAGGTACTTGTATTTTGTTTTAATGTGTAACTGTTTTGTGTGAATGTTTCTGTCTCTTTGGATTTGTAAAATGCTGTTGTTGTCTTGTGTCTCATGTGCTGTACAGAATAAATGTATTTTCTTTCTTTCTTCTTCTTCTTCAATAGAGTGTCGATAGTGTGTCACTTGAATAGTTTTTGAAATTTGGTATTCTCATATTTGTTTAAGTCCGAGGCCATTTCACTGACACACTATCGAACTACTATTAATATTTTCGGTAGTATCTTTCACATAAAAGCGATTTAACTGAAATATTAAATCATACCAAAACCATTCGAAAATTATTAGAATAAGCACTTTAAATATATGTACTTAAAGTGTTTTGTGATATCCTTACAAGTACTTTTACTCCGTATATCTTTTTGATTAAACAAAAGATTGAAGTCATACGTGTTTTTCAGGAAGAAGTGACGTATAAAAAGAAGCCGCCTGACCCATCACCTGCGCCTGAGCAAGAAGTTACACTAATATCCAATGAGGTACGAGTAATACCATCCCTAGGTTATGAAATGTGACGATATTAATGAAGTGAAAACTTCTTTAGCGTTGTGCACTTATTGGGATAGGAAAATTCGTAAGACGGAGGGAATTGTTTTAGTGGCATCTATTGGTAAATATTGGAACTTTTTAGTTAAAAGTAAATCCCGTTGAGTGAAGTCAATAATTTGTAATGCGACTGATTTTGCCTATATGGCGATTACTTTGATGTGAAAACTTCTTTGGCGGCGTTGTGCACTTTTTGGGATGGGTTGATACTCGCGTCAGGATAAGTGACCTGATCGAAAATTCGTAAGACGGTGGGAGAGTAGACCGCCGGCGCGGCGTAGGAGAGGAAGTAATATCCCCTTTCTCTTTCTACCGAGCGGCGAAAATGTATGCCTGTTCCTGTTGTTTTGCGCGGCGCAAAAATGCACACCGTTAAAAAATGTTCAAGTTTTCACTTCTGTCGGCACTCTTCGGTGTTACACCTTTTTTATTTGTCAAAAATGAAGCTGTTTGGAAGCTTTCATCGACAACGCTGGCTAATCCCTTGGAGATTTAACAAAATAATGTTTCGAGGAGGAATAACTTCAAAACGGCAATGTTTCATTCTAATTGTGCACCCCCGTTTAACCCCCTAAGGGATAATTTTTGAGAAAAATATTTTACTCGTGTTTCATGCCTTTCAATAAAGAACCTTAATGCTGTATTTCATTTGAATAACTTCAAAAACGGCAAAGTTTCATACTAACCTTGCACCCCCGTATAACCCCCTAAGGGATGATTTTTGAGAAAAATATTTTACTCGTGTTTCATGCCTTTCAATAAAGAACCTTCATGCTGAATTTCATTCGAATAACTTCAAAAACGGCAAAGTTTCATACTAACTTTACACCCCCGTATAACCCCCTAAGGGATAATTTTTGAGAAAAATATTTTACTCGTGTTTCATGCCTTTCAATAAAGAACCTTCATGCTGAATTTCATTCGAATAACTTCAAAAACGGCAAAGTTTCATACTATCTTTGCACCCCCGTTTAACCCCCTAAGGGATGAATTTTGAAAAAAATATTTTACTCATGTTTCATGCTTTTCAGTAAAGAACCTTAATGCTGAATTTCTTTTGAATAACTTTAAAAACGGCAAAGTTTCATATTAACTTTACACCCCCTTTTAACCCCCTAAGGGATGAATTTTGAAAAAAATATTTTACTTATGTTTCATGCTTTTCAGTAAAGATACTTAATGCTGAATATCTTTTGAATAACTTTAAAAACGGCAAAGTTTCATACTAACTTTGCGCCCCCGTTTAACCCCATAAGGGATGATATTTGAGAAAAATATTTTACTCGTGTTTCATGCCTTTCAACAAAGAACCTTCATGCTGAATTTCATTTGAATAACTTCAGAAACCTGAAAGTTTCATACTAACTTTGCACCCCCGTTTCACCCCCTTAGGAGTTGAATTTCGCAAAATCCAGTCTTAGTGAGCACCTACGCCCCAAAAGAAACCCCCATGCAAAATTTGGGACTCCTGGCACTTGTAGTTTCGGAGATTTCGTGATGAATCAGTCAGTGATTTTCTCTTTTATATATATAGACTAGCTTCTGCCCGCGGCTTCGCCCGCGTGGCCTACTAACAATTTTCAGAAACAAATTCCGGTCCGATCCGTTCCGGTCCGGTCCGGTCGGTCCGGTCCTTATAAGGACATGCACATGCCAAATTTGGAATCTCTAGAACCAGCGGTTTGGGCTGTGCGTTGATATATGTATAGTTAAGTCAGTCACCGGTCCTTATAAGGACATGCACATGCCAAATTTGGAATCTCTAGAACCAGCGGTTTGGGCTGTGCGTTGATATATATATAGTTAAGAGATGTGTACAATTTTGGGTTTCTTCAACGTAACACACAGCTTATAAAAATGTGTTTTGATTACAAAATAAAAACCACAGTATAAATCACGCTACATCGCGTTAAAAACAAATAACAATGAAACAGCACGTGGAGAATGATCCGATACAAATAACATTGTAGTGATTTTTATGGCGTCGTTAAGATTTAAGGGCGCATTAAATATAATAGTTTTTTCCCTACTGGTTGCGTTTGAAAGGTGTTTCCTACTTCCTAGCGCTTTTTTTCGTAATTCATGTTGTTTTAAAGCAAAGAGGTTTCGATGTTATGTGGAAACGAAACAAAATGAAATTTTTTTACATTTTAACGTGCCAATTTTCGTTTAAACATTTTGGTCCTCTTGCACTCCAACTCCTAAAGTTTTACATTTAAAAAATTGAAGAAAAAAAAAACATGGTAGTAGTCCAAATGGTGAACCTACAAGGAGAACTATCACGTTCATGTAAGCTCTACTAGTTACCGAATAATAGCCGACTTTAAATATAAAATAACTAGCTGACCCGGCGAACTTCGTATCGCCTAAAGAACCTTCATGCTGAATTTCATTCGAATAACTTCAAAACGGCAAAGTTTCATACTAACTTTGCACCCCCGTTTAAGGCTAAGGGATAATTTTTGAGAAAAATATTTTACTCGTGTTTCATGCCTTTCAATAAAGGACCTTCATGCTGAATTTCATTCGAATAACTTCAAATACGGCAAAGTTTTATACTAACTTTGCACCCCCGTTTAACCCCCTAAGGGATGATTTTTGAGAAAAATATTTTACTCGTGTTTCATGCCTTTCAATAAAGAACCTTAATGCTGAATTTCAATTTAAATAACTTCAAAAACAGCAAAGTTTCATACGAAATTTGCTCCCCCGTTTAACCCCCTAAGGGATGATTTTTTAGAAAAATATTTTACTCGTGTTTCATGCCTTTTAATATAGAACCTTCTTGCTGAATTTCATTCGAATAACTTCAAAAACGGCAAAGTTTCATACGAAATTTGCGCCCCCGTTTAACCCCCTAAGGGATGATTTTTGAGAAAAATATTTTACTCGTGTTTCATGCCTTTCAATAAAGAACCTTCATGCTGAATTTCATTCGAATAACTTCAAATACGGCAAAGTTTCATACTAACTTTGCACCCCCGTTTAACCCCCTAAGGGATGATTTTTGAGAAAAATATTTTACTCGTGTTTCATGCCATTCAATAAAGAACCTTAATGCTGAATTTAAATTTAAATAACTTCAAAAACGGCAAAGTTTCATACGAAATTTGCGCCCCCGTTTAACCCCCTAAGGAATGATTTTTGAGAAAAATATTTTACTCGTGTTTCATGCCTTTTAATATAGAACCTTCTTGCTGAATTTCATTCGAATAACTTTAAAAAACGGCAAAGTTTCATACTATCTTTGCACCCCCGTTTAACCCCCTAAGGGATGAATTTAAAAAAAAAAATTTACTCATGCTACATGCTTTTCAGTAAAGAACCTTCATGCTAAATTTCATTCGAATAACTTCAAAAACGGCAAAGTTTCATACTAACTTTGCACCCCTGTTTTACCCCCTTAGGGGATGAATTTCCAAAAATCCTTTCTTAGTGAGCACCTACGCCCCAAAAGGAACCCCCTTGCAAAATTTGAGACTTCTGGCACTTGTGGTTTCGGAGATTTCGTGATGAATCAGTCAGTGATTTTCTCTTTTATATATATAGATGTAAATTGCACATGTAAAGCTTAAATCGAAAACTAATGCTACATACATGGACCCTGGTAAGTAGTACACGTATGTAAGTGGGCAACCCTAAAATAGCTGAACTGTTTTGTTGTGTTTTATTATTAAACAATTTGTTGCAGTACATCAAAATATATTTGAACAAAGAAACAGGACTTCTAGAGAGCATACAGCATATGGATGGCTCAAAAGTTGGTGTAAAGCAGAACTTCTATTATTACAGTCAAATGCAACAGCAAACTTTGACTTCTGGAGCTTACACCTTCAGAACACAGATGGACAAACCAACTCCTGTAAGTATATTCTTCTTCAGCTGTTAGATTATCAGTTTTTTGAAGTGAAAACTTCTTTAGCGGCGCTTGGCACTTTTTTTAGATTGGTAAAAAATGTTGTTTCCCATTGGAATGACATACTTTCACGGGATAAAAGTAGCCTATGTTGGGCTCGGTATCCTTGACCAACATTCACCTTTGTATACAAATTTTCATGAACGGCTGATTAGTCAAGCCGTGAAGGAATAACAAACAAACAAATAAACTCACTTTCTCATCTATACATATAATAAAACAGTAGACCCCGATATGTCTGTACATTGAACATATTTGGCAAAAATGGAGAGAGAACAGTTAGAGAAAGGTAATAAAAGCGAAAAAATTTTTTTTGGATTTTTTTGTCTGTCTGTCTATCTGTCTGTCTGTCTGTCTGTTTGAACGCGCACATCTTCTAAGTTACTGAACGGATTTTAATGCAGTTTTCACAGGAAGATAGAGCTCGGCTTGGAGCAGAATATAGGCTTTGTTTCATTTAAATCGGATGTCAGGAAAATAAGTTATGTTCATTTAAAGGTCTCCTCCCTGTCAATGTAAGAAAAAAAATTCTCGCACTTACAAACTTGAGACTTGGTACACCATACCTACCGACAACAGACTGGACCGGACCGGACCGGACCGAACCGGACCGGACCGGACCGAACCGGACCGGACCGGATGTCAGGAGAAGAAAAAGAAGAAGTTACACTCATTTAAATTTTCAACAACCAAAGAATTTTAAAATTGTCAATGTGCAGAGTCGGAATCGCCCGACCCCTGATTACGACCATTTTTAATATTCAATAGCACTGTGTATGAAAGTTTTTTATTTACTTGAGCTGACCATTTTGAAATTTAGTTCCTCAAAAATTCACTAGATGGCACTGTGCAGATTCTGAATCGCGCTATGAAAGTTTTTTTAATAGTTTACCTGAGACCTGATTGCGACGCGCCCGACATAATGGAAAACTACATTTTTGCGTATATCTTACTGCTGCTACGTAAAAATAATATTTCAAGTTGGTTTTCGATAGTTAATTATTATATTCACTTTTGCATTTTGATTTTTTTCGTGTTCTAGATTAGATAGTCATTAAGTATAAGTTAATTTTGATTTTCATTATTATTAGTTTTTTTTAAGTTATTAGTTGTATTTTCATTTTTGAATTTTGAGTTTTCGTTAGTATTAGTAAGAAGGTACCTAGGTAGATTAGATTAGTATTTTGATTATTATTAGTATTTTTTTATTTTGATTTTCATGTAGATTAGACTGATAGTTTTGGTGTTCTTTCGTAGGTATAGGTGTATATTTTGATTATTATTCGTTAAGTTTTGATTTTCTTAGTTATAATTTAAATTTATATTTTGATTTACCTTCGTGGGTATTATTACTATTATTAAAATGACTCGCAAAAGGTCTAATTTATCTAATAGTACTAGAACAGCAAAAAGATTAAGGGTGATTAGGTCCCAAGAGTCTAATGACGAAAGGGAAGCACGACTAAGCACTCAACGGGAACGTCAGTCGTCATCACGCGCGTCAGAAACCTTTACTCAAAGGGAGTCCCGATTGACAGCTGATCGTGAGCAACACACATTGTCACGCACGTCGGAAACCTTTACTCAAAGGGAATCCCGATTGACAGCTGATCGTGAGCAACACACATTGTCTCGCGCCTCGGAAACCTTTACTGAAAGGGAATCCCGACTGACAGCTGACCGTGAGCAGCACACATTGTCTCGCGCCTCGGAAACCTTTACTGAAAGGGAATCCCGACTGACATCTGATCGTGAGCAACACACATTGTCTCGCGCCTCGGAAACCTTTACTGAAAGGGAATCCCGACTGACATCTGATCGTGAGCAGCACACATTGTCTCGCGCCTCGGAAACCTTTACTGAAAGGGAATTCCGACTGACAGCTGACCGTGAGCGACACACATTGTCTCGCGCCTCGGAAACCTTTACTGAAAGGGAATCCCGACTGACAGCTGACCGTGAGCGACACACATTGTCTCGCACCTCGGAAACCTTTACTGAAAGGGAATCCCGACTGACATCTGATCGTGAGCAACACACATTGTCTCGCGCCTCGGAAACCTTTACTGAAAGGGAAACCCGACTGACAGCTGATCGTGAGCGACACACATTATCTCGCACTTCAGAAACGTTCACACAGTATGTTGAACGCTTAAGTTATGATCGAGACCACCACAGTAGC
Organism: Endotricha flammealis; assembly: GCA_905163395.2. NCBI lineage: Eukaryota > Metazoa > Arthropoda > Insecta > Lepidoptera > Pyralidae > Endotricha > Endotricha flammealis. The sequence goes on along the minus strand of LR990882.1, from coordinate 2,042,057 downwards.
TCTCGAGCTTTAGAAACCGATGAACAATCCCAACAGCTGTTAGAAATAGCTAGACAGAACTACGACCAAACGCGTCAAAATAATGTCACTTTTCTAGAAACTGAAAGGGAGAGAATAGATGCGTCGCGGCGCACTGAGACAGAAGAACAGCGTCAGGTTCGTTTACATGCTGATCGACTACGGCACTCACTTAACAGGATGTCAATTTCTTCGGAAGACTCTGACGAGTCCCACGACCCAGTTGCTGGACATGATGTCATTCCTTGGATAACTAAAAATAAAAGTGCATTCGCTTACACTCATTTGATAGATTATGCCACATTTGCGTCAATCGGAGGAATGACTGTGAGTTGTCAATACTGCAGCGCTATGAAGTGGCAAAAAGAAACAAGTGGAATGTGTTGCTCAAATGGAAAGGTGCAAATTGGAATTTTTGAAAATCCTCCTGAGATTTTAAAAGCTCTACTAAATGGTGACCATCCACAATCACGGCACTTTTTGGAAAATGTTCGTGCATACAATAGTGCCTTTCAAATGACGTCATTCGGAGCCAAGCAAATATCGGAAGGAGCATTCATGCCCACTTTTAAAGTTCAAGGACAAATTTACCACCTTATTGGTTCACTGTTGCCGGAAAATGAGCCAAAGTTTCTTCAAATATTTTTTGTGTCGGATTATGAAGAACAGGCAAATATTAGAAACCAAAATTTTCCACAAATAAACGGTCAGCTAACCACTCTTCTGCAAAACATGCTGCATCGAGTGAATCCATATGTACAAAGTTTTAAAACTGCATTGGAATCTATTCCGCCGGGACAACATAATGACTACAAATTTGTCATTAACGCAGATAAACGACCCGCCGCTGAACATCGTGGCAGATATAATCCACCTGTCATCAATGAGGTTGCAGCTGTTTTGGTTGATGAGGAATGCGAGCGTCGTGACATTGTCTTGCGGACTCGAGATGATCAATTAAAACGCATTTGCGAAACGCATCGAGCCTACGACACATTGCAATATCCATTAATATACTGTCACGGTGAAGATGGATACAACTTTGGGCTACATCAATTTAACCCTCAAACAGGAGCACCTAATTTAAATAAAAAAATATCGGCCCTACAATTTTACGCTTTTCTTTTGCAAGTAAGACGCAATCAATTTGTCTATTTACAAAGATTTCGCGGATTGTTCAGCCAGTTTATTGTGGATATGTATGCCAAAATTGAGACGGAGCGTTTGGTATACATACGCACCAACCAAAGACGGCTACGAGCAGAAGAATATGTGCATTTACGGGATGCTGTACAGCAGGACGCTGACTCAGAAAACGTCGGTCGTTTAGTGATTCTTCCATCAAGCTTCACCGGCGGACCACGTTATATGCACGAACGCACGCAAGATGCTTTCTGTTACGTGCGAAAGTATGGCCGGCCAGATCTTTTCATTACATTTACCACAAATCCAAAATGGAATGAAATAAAACTAGAACTTTTGGCAGGTCAGGCATCTTATGATCGTCACGATGTTATTGCAAGGGTGTTTCACTTAAAGTTGAAATTGTTGATCGACCTGCTGACAAAAGAAAATGTTTTTGGTACAGCATTTTGTTTCATGTACAGCGTCGAATGGCAAAAACGCGGTCTTCCTCATGCACACATCCTACTTTGGCTGCAGGAAAAAATACGTCCTAATGATGTCGACACGTTGATAAGCGCTGAATTTCCGAATCCCACCGAAGACCCAGTACTTTATGACATTATTAAAACGCATATGGTTCATGGTCCCTGTGGTATCATAAATAGAAGCTCTCCCTGTATGAAAGATGGCCGCTGTACGAAGAGGTATCCCCGTGCACTCACAGAGCATACAGTAACAGGCGAGAATGGATACCCACTGTATCGGCGTCGTTCGCCACAGCAAGGTGGGTTTACTGCAGAAAATAGAGTAAGAGGACAACAAATTTTAATCAATAACAGCTGGGTTGTCCCTTACTCACCTCTACTTTCCAAAACGTTTGGTGCACACCTTAATATTGAAATGTGCAATAGTGTATCAGCAATAAAATACATATGTAAATATGTCAACAAAGGAAGCGACCAAGCGACATTTGCTCTGCAAGGAACCTCAACCGACCGGGATGAAGTTACCAGATACCAAACCGGTCGCTACATAAGTACCTCCGAAGCTATATGGCGAATTTTGGGATTCTCTATCCACGAACGATATCCCACGGTCTTGCATTTGGATGTTCATTTGGAAAACGGCCAGCGAATATACTTTAACTCTGGTAATGTAAGAGATCGTGTGGAAAATCCTCGGCAAACTACACTTTTGGCGTTTTTCAAACTGTGTCAAGATGATGAATTCGCAAAAACGTTAAGGTATGACGAAGTACCATCTTATTATACCTTCGATAAGCAAAGCGGCATATTCAATCGTCGACGGCGCGGCCAGTCAGTGGAAGGATTTCCGGGAGTTTGTAGAGACGCTGCTTTGGGGCGAGTTTACACCGTTCACCCCAACAACGGCGAATGTTACTACTTGCGCATGTTGCTGCTTACTGTTCGAGGACCCACTTCTTTCATCAATTTGAAGACTGTAAATGGTGTAGAGCATGCCACATTTCAAGAGGCCTGCAGGGCACTCCAACTGCTTGAAGGGGACCAGCACTGGGACGACACTCTCGAGGAGGCCTGTGTCAGTGATAGCCCCAAACGCTTGCGTCATTTGTTTGCAGTGATGTTGGTATTCTGTGGTCTTTCAGATCCTTTAAGTTTATGGCAAAAGTACAAAAAATATCTTTCCGAGGACTTCCAGCGCCTTTTACAGCACGATTCAGATCAGGAAATTGAACCGGTCGATGAAAGAGCCATCAATAGTTCCCTTTGTGCGATTCAAGATATTGTGTTATCAATTGGGGGAAACTCATTGTCTGACTACAGCCTCCCTGTTCCCCAAATACTACCCGATCAACCACGTGTCAATCGCGAATATGTTGCTGAGATGAACTACAATACTGCTGAATTGACCACAACTGTGGACGATCTGAGTGGTCGTTTTACCGCTGAACAAAGAGAAATCTTTGAAACTGTCGTTAAAAGCGTGCTTAATAATGAGGGGAAGTTATTTTTCTTGGACGCTCCAGGCGGTACTGGAAAGACCTATCTAACGACAGCAATTCTTGCTGAAATCAGACGCCAAGGTAAAATTGCTATAGCTGTGGCTTCATCTGGAATCGCAGCCACATTGCTCCCGGGTGGAAAGACGGCCCACACGATGTTCAAAATCCCAATCGACTTAGACAGTACTGAATCCCCAACATGCTCAATAACACGAAATTGTGATAAGGCCAAAGTGTTTCAAGATTGCTGTCTAATCGTTTGGGATGAATGTACAATGGCCAATAAAAAAGCCGTCGAAGCTGTCGACAGAACACTACGGGACATTCGTCGCGATGAAAGGCCAATGGGGAACGTCACACTACTTTTTTCTGGAGATTTTCGGCAAACTCTTCCGGTTGTAACCCGAGGAACGAGAGTCGATGAAATCAAAGCGTCACTGAAGTGTTCTTACCTCTGGCCACGAATTAAAAAGTTACATTTAACAGTGAACATGCGAGCACAGCTGGGTGGTAATTCACATGCCCAAGAATTTTCCGAAGTGTTGTTAAAAGTTGGAGAAGGCACCCTCCGTGAGGAACACGGTCAGGTAACGCTTCCAGATATACTTGGTAGGGTCGTTTCTTCCGAAGACGAACTAATAAGTTTGGTATTCGAAGATCTGCCAAGTATATCGCGTCAGGAAAATTCTTGGTTATGCGAACGCGCCATACTAACTCCGAAAAACGACCAAGTATTAAAAATAAATGAAAAAATTTTAAGCGAAGTTATTGGGAATGATGTTGTATATACATCATACAATAGCGTACTTAACCAGGACGACGTTACAAACTACCCAGTTGAATTTCTCAGCTCACTCACAGCGAGTGGTCTTCCTGCGCATAAAATTACTCTCAAAGTCGGCGTTCCGATAATGTTGCTAAGGAACATCACTCCCCCTAAATTGTGCAACGGAACCCGGCTGAAAGTAATCGCTTTGCACAGGAATCTGATTGAAGCCGAGATTCTCACTGGCTGTGGCACAGGAGAAACTGTTTTTGTGCCACGTATACCACTCATCCCCAATAACTTCCCGTTCCAATTCAAACGCACACAATTCCCTGTGGCCGCTTGCTTTGCGATGACCATAAACAAGTCCCAGGGACAGACTTTAAAGGCGGTTGGTGTGGACTTGAGGTCGGATTGTTTTTCGCACGGCCAACTGTATGTTGCTTGCTCGCGGGTTAGTAATGCGGGTAATCTTTTTATATTGGCACAAAATGGAAAAACCGCCAATGTAGTTTACAAAGAAATTCTTTCAAGTTAAATCTTTACATTTTTGTATTGAAAAATATTATGAAATTTAACTTGAAAGAATTTTTAATAACTATGGATTTGAACACAGTAGCCAAGATTAGCAGCGGCGAGCAAATAGACCATAAGAACACTGACGTCTCGGGGAAAAACTACAGCAGTAGTAATAGGAGACTGTTCCGAAAACCGTCTATAATACTATTACAGTCACCAAGTCCAATTCCACGCGGGCGAAGCCGCGGGCACAGCTAGTTTATAATATTAAGTATGATTGTTTTGATACTGTTATAACAGAAGGTAGACCTTTTTCCTTTTTCTAGTGCTCTGTTTTGATGATAAATAAAGAAAACTCTCTCTATTCAAATATAATCTCTTTTAGGTAACAGAAAAGGTGACAAATAAGGTCGTAAAAGGATTAATAGTTAAAGAGATAGTCCAGAGGTTTTCTGATTGGATAACTCAAGTGATCAGGTTGTACCGCGGCGAAGAGTTTGTGGAACTGGAGTGGATTGTTGGTCCTGTGCCAATTGGGTAAGATACTTTCGTCATATCAAATAAATATATAGCGACAAATCACACAGATTGAGCTGGCCCCAAAGTAACTTCGAGACTTGTGATATGGGATACTAACTCAACGATACTATATTTTATAACAAATACATCTATACTAATATTATAAAGAGGTAAAGTTTGTGTATTTGTTAAATTTTAAGGGGTAATCTCGGGATCTACTGAACCGATTTTAAAAATTCTTTCACCAATAGAAAGCCACATTATTTCTGAGTGTCATAGGTTATATAAAAAAACAAAAAATAAAAAGGCTTTTAACATTATGCCCAACGAAGTGGGCACGGGTCAGCTAGTATCAAATAAATATATAGCGACAAATCACACAGATTGAGCTAGCCCCAAAGTAACTTCGAGACTTGTGTTATGGGATACTAACTCAACGATACTATATTTTATAACAAATACATATTTTTTATGGTCCTAATTTAATAATGAACTTCCTTTTAACACATGACTATTTAGGTTACATATGATCGTTTAAGCAAGGAAATAATGGTCTAGTATTCAGTTAAAAAAAATTGATTGTATTGTAAGTAGTTAAATATATTTCTTGCTTAAACGATCATTTGTAACCTATATAGTCATGTCTTAAAAGAAAGTTTAATAAATAAGATTATTTAAAGAGTGTAAATCAGTCAGAATTTTGAATTTTTTATGCATAGATGTGATTTGTTTGTTTTGATGTTTTCTACGTAATATGTAATATCAGTTGTTGGTAAGTATATAACACAAGCGTTAAGCTTGGCTTATTTTGGAATCAGGTGTCTGGCAATGTGATTTGTGTAGAATTTTTTTTTTTAAACTATTCTTAACTAAATTTAGAAAGGTAGAGCACAGCGGAATCAGTACCGTTAGTACTGTCAATGGTATCACTCAAAGGTACAGGTGGTCCAGCGGGGGATGAATTGTACTAGTGGGATACATTTAGTGTCATTTGTACAACCAATGGTAATAGTGGGATAAATCAGTGTCATTTGTACCATCAATGGTACTACTCAATGGTACAGGTGGTCCGCTCAAATCGGAGCAGCCCGTCTGGGGAAGGACCTCGACATTACAGAAGATCGTAGCCAAATAGCATTTGTCTCCGCCATGTTGTCCTACGGTGAGTAAGGTCTCCAGAGCTCCACTTGGGGGGGTTGGGAGGGTTGGCAACGAGTGAGTGATACCCCTGGTATTGCAAGCGTCTATAGACTACGGTGATGCTTACCATCAGGCAGGCGGTATGCTTGTTTGACAACTTTGTGGAATAAAAAAAAACTAAAATGTTAATGTTATAATTAAAAATCATTATTTTAAAATAAACCCGGAATGTGTTTTAATGACGGAAGCATCGTAGTGGGCGAACTAGTTCATATTGAGAGTGAACGTACAAAATATTTATTTAAAAATTCTGATTTTTTTAATGTCAACGTACAAAAATATTTTGCTAACATAACATGCATGTGGGAATCAAACTAGGCGTTGAGAAATAACGGGTTTTACAATACAATATTACACCAAAATTAGCCATAAATAGTACATGGCAATATACAAATAGCGGTCGCAAAAGCTATCTTTTTCAGACATAGGGGGGGAAAAAAAATTCCCCCCGCCACGAGAGATGAGAGCTGGTTTGACTTGCGCAGAAGACGATTTCTAGTAACATGGCATAGATATGGTCTACTGCGCAAGTCAAATCAGAAATCAATCAATGTGGCAACCATGAGACGACATTCCGAAAATACGGATTCGTTTCGTTGAATTCAAACCAGTTTTAAACCTTATTTTATTTAGTGATGTCTTTTTTGACAGGGCTACGTAGGTATTTCGTTGTTTCGGATAGACACTTTCATGGTTGCCCCCCAGGGGCCCGATTCTACTAACATAAATGCACCAATGGACTCTCAATTGTGTCTCAATCGTGACTCAAAAGAATGCCAATAGTATATCAGTGGAATATATTTTGACATTTGTTATGGACTTAAACAATAAGGTATGTTATTGTTTAAGTCCATAATAAATGTCAAAAACTATTCCACTGATACACTATCGGCATTCTTTTGAGACACGATTGAGACACAATTGAGAGTACATTGGTGCATTTGTGTTAGTAGAATCGGGCCCCTGGTCGCATGTCTCGTGTTGTTGTTGCCCAAATAAATAAATATGTTGTATTTTTCTTTGTTTTGCAGCACGGATCTGGGCAAGGAGGTGGTGTCAGTATTCTCAACGAATATTAGCAATAATGGTGAATTCTACACGGATTCCAACGCCAGGCTGATGATGAAGAGGTCCTGCTGGAATGAGAGCACCAGTAATTATTACTTCTATCTTCTTCTGCCATAAAATTCTAAATTAAAATTACTTAATAATAAAATTTACTTTCCGTAGGAATTTCAGAAATACTTTTGTTATCAGATGACGTCATACGAGTCAACTAGAAATAAAATTTAATTTAATATTATATAATTAAATCTTCATCATAATTCATAATTCATAATATTCATAATAATATTATAAATGAGAAAGTGAGTTTGTTTGTTTGTTAATCCTTCACGGCTTCATTATGCAGCCGATCATTACGAAAATTTGTTTACATATTGTCAGGGGTACAGAGCCCAACATAGGCTACTTTTATCCCGTCAAAGTATGTCATTCCAATATGGGCTATCGGCCAACAGATGGCGCCACAAGTCGCTATGGGTTGTTTTGTTGTCAAACGAGATCTATCTATGTCGTAAAATTAATGCGAGCGAAGCCGCGGGGAAAAGCTAGTTTAATTATAAGACGATGTAGTCTTATAGGTCCAGACTAAAATTACGTCGATAATTTTAAATGTTTACATTTTGGATAAAAGTTCTGCGTTGGAAAGATTTGTTTGTTTGTTTGAATTGAATAGGCTCCGAAACTACTGGGCCGATTTCAAAAATTCTTTCACCAGTAGAAAGCTACATTATCAGGGAGTGACATAGGCTATAGATTTTTCCGAAATTCAATGTGGTTCCCACGGGAACGGGTCCGGAACTTCACGCGGACGAAGCTAGTTTATATAATAAATTACTGTCAACAGGTAACCAACATAAGAAACCAATTCCTGCTTGCTATTATCCGATCGTGTCTCGCATGTGTATCCAATCAACTAATAGTAGTGACGGAATGTGTATATTGACGGACAGGACTCAAGGTGGGACTTCATACAACGAGGGAGAAATGGAATTGATGGTTGGTAACTCTTTTTTTAACAAACAAACTGCCTTCTCTACCTATTTCCTTGGGTGAGTTTGTTTGTTATTCCTTCACGGCTTGACCAAGCAGCCGATCATTATGACAATTTGGATACATATTGTCAGGGGTACAGAGCCCAACATAGGCTAATTTTTACGAAGCCGTAACAGCTAGTCGTTAATAATTTACATGATTTTTGATTTTTTTTTTGTATGCTGTAACTTTCCATCAGATGGAGCGCTTGCTGGGTTACCTGCCCTATGCCATATCATAGTGTTTCAGGCGAACCCTATCAACAACAGCTCAAAATTCAAAAAATTTAAAATTCAAAACTTTTATTCAGAGAATAGGTTTTCACAAACACGTTCTCTATCACGTTATCTCTCAAACAGTAAGGCAATAATGTTTTTTTTCAGGTCCATAGAAGATTGTTGACTGACGATGGTTTTGGCCTGGAAGAATCATTAAATGAAGAAGAATATGGCGTCGGACTTGTAGTGAGAGGAAAACATAGGATTCTCTTAGGAAATCACAAGCAAGATGGTAATTATAAATAGGCCCACACATTACCACCGCTGTGATTCCTGTATAGCCAAAAACAACAACGGCGACCTCAGATTGACAATAAGCATTGAAGCTTATTGATGTCCCGGGGGATAAACTAAAACTAAACTAAAACTTGGTACACACAACGAATTTAATTAGAAAGAAATTAGAGGGAGAAGGAAGTATCGAAAGGTGTTCCTTAGGAACTACGTGAGAGACAGCAATCATTGACGTAATCTACATATATACATTCAAAGTCCTGACTGACTTAACTATATATCAACGCACAGCTTAAACCGCTGGGTCTAGAGATTCCAAATTTGGAATGTAGGTTCCTTACGACGTCTAGGGGTGTACTAAGAAAGGATTTTTGAAAGCGAGATATACGCAAACGAAGTTGCGAGTATTTTACTAGTTATAAAAAAAAATACTAATATTAAAAAGTTGAATGGCTCCGAAAATACTGTACCGATTTGTAAACATCTTTCACCGTCGTGAAGCTACATTATCCCCGAGTGACATTTTCAAAAAAAATGGGAATTTAAAACCCGTGCCATAGATTAAGTAATAACCCTTGGTAGAATGGCCACTGTCCGCCCCGCACCGAATCGCGTTACCTTGCCCTGCGGGTATCGAGGCATGCAGTCGCAAAGGTGTGCGCTTAGTGAACGAATGCGTATACGTGTGCGCATACGTGTGCGCGTGTACAGACGACATTGGCCTATGTAGTACAAATAGGTAATTATTTCACGCGCGTTGTATAGAGTTTACGGGGTGTTCCCGTGCGAAGTCGTTACGTTAAAAATATTGATTTACTATAATATCCCTACCCTCAAAAGAGAAAAATAAGTCTACCCTACTGTTAAAATGTTTCGTGACTTTGTTGCTAATAATTAAATGGTGTGATGTGATCTGAGCTGTGCGCTCAATAAATACAGTGTTATTAGTGAACTATTTAGTTTCTCAGTAAGTGAACATAATATTGTTATATAAGTTCTTATGAGAAATAAATTTCTTAAACCATATCCATTGTGTGGTACCCTTATCACAAAACAACTTAGCATAACTTACTTTGAGGCCAGGTGGGAATTATCTAGAACTAGCTTTTCCCCGCTGCTTCGCTCGCGTTAATTTTATGACATAGATCTTGTTTGACAACAAAACAACCCATAGCGCGACTTGTGGCGCCGTCTGTTGGCCGATAGCATCCCATACAAAGCCCTCTATAGTAGAAAAAATATTTTCCCATTGGAGTGACATACTTTCACGGGATAAAAAGTAGCTATTATGTTGGGGTTTACAATATATGTACAAATTTTCATAACGATCGGCTGATTAGTCAAGCCGTGAAGGAATAAAAAACAAACAAACTCACTTTCTCATTTATAATATTAGTATGATGAAAGTATGGTGATTTATTTATATGCACAGTTGACGGGCTGTCATTCTCCGAACGGGCCGCCACTGCTGCAAGAAAATGGATGCTGGAACCATGGCCAATTGTCACGATAGGTGATAAAATGAACAGGCGTAAATGGCAGAATACGAGAAGTAAACGGGTATGTTTTATTTTTAAGATAGAGGAGGACGAACAATGCACCTGGGGCCCAAGTTTGCTATTTTAAGGTGACCGGTTCGGTCCGCGCGGGAAATTCAAATTTTTTTGGGGTTTTTTTACAAATTGCATCTCAATCATTGATAGAATTTTCGTGAAAATTGATTTGGCAACAACAATGTACTGAATAATTATCAAATAAATTATAAATATTAGCTCGTCTTATTATGAATGTCCACGATGCATCTTTTTCCCTATAAACGTGCATTATGCACATTCATAATGAGAAGAGCCAATATTTATAATTTATATGATAACTATTCAGTAGATATATTGTATTTGTTGTCGTCAAATAAATTTTCACGAAAATTCTATCAATGATTGAGATGCAATTTGTAAAAAAAAATTGAAGTTCCCGCATGCCATCACCATTATTGTCATTATATTTCCATAGTGCCTTTGGTATTCTGCTCAAAAGTTAACTAGTATCTCAATGTATTGACTATAGTGTCAGTGGAATATGAACAGAATGGTCGACAGTTAAAATCTATCATGAAAAACTATTTCAGTTAAATAGCTTTTATGTGAAAGATACTACCGAAAAGATCAATAGTAATTCGATAGTGTCTCAATGAAATGGCCTCGGACTTAAACAAATATGAGAATAATAAATGCCTAAAACTATTGAAGTGACAAACTATCGACACTCTATAGGTGCATAATAAATGCCTAAAACTATTGAAGTGACACACTATCGACACTCTATAGGTGCATAATAAATGCCTAAAACTATTGAAGTGACACACTATCGACACTCTATAGGTGCATAATAAATGTCTAAAACTATTGAAGTGACACACTATCGACACTCTATAGGTGCATAATAAATGCCTAAAACTATTGAAGTGACACACTATCGACACTCTATAGGTGCATAATAAATGCCTAAAACTATTGAAGTGACACACTATCGACACTCTATAGGTGCATAATAAATGTCTAAAACTTTTGAAGTGACACTCTATCGACACTATAGGTGCATAATAAATGTCTAAAACTATTGAAGTGACACACTATCGACACTCTATAGGTGCATAATAAATGCCTAAAACTATTGAAGTGACACACTATCGACACTCTATAGGTGCATAATAAATGCCTAAAACTATTGAAGTGACACTCTATCGACACTATAGGTGCATAATAGATGTCTAAAACTATTGAAGTGACACACTATCGACACTATAGGTGCATAATAGATGTCTAAAACTATTGAAGTGACACACTATCGACACTCTATAGGTGCATAATAAATGCCTAAAACTATTGAAGTGACACACTATCGACACTCTATAGGTGCATAATAAATGCCTAAAACTATTGAAGTGACACTCTATCGACACTATAGGTGCATAATAGATGTCTAAAACTATCGAAGTGACACACTATCGACACTCTATAGGTGAATTTGTATTTAGCAGACTTGAACTCCTGATGGTAATCACCTCTGCGTATGTACAGTCAGCCAATGAAAGAGATGGCCAGGTTTAAGAACTAAGAATAAAGTCTATGCTAATAATGTAAGCATAGTTATGAAACTTTGTAATTATGAGTATTCATAAATAAAAATTCGCCTATATCCAGCCTATGAAAGAGGTGTACAGCACAGACTGATCAGTCAGCCGGGCCGAAAATATGAAAAGTTTTTTGTGTTGATTGAAGGGAGACCCGTTTTTTTTTATGTCATACAGTAGACAAACAAGCAAGCGGGCCACCTGATGGAAAGCGGTCACCGCCGCCTATGGACATCAGTAACACCAGGGGCGCTACCAATGCGTTGTCAACCAAGGAGGTTGGAGGAAAGGAAGACAAGGGAAAGAAGGTGGGGAAAGAGGGGATAGGGAAGGAGTTGGGCTTCCTGATCTCTCACTCACCGTACGAAACGCATTACTGCTTCACGTTGATATTCTATGAGAGGGTGGTATTTCTCCGGTCGAGCGAGCCCATTTCATAATAATAGTATCCCATGCAGTGGGGTGATTTTTTATTATTAATACATCAACCCAAAATCATCCCACTGCAGGGATACGGGTAGAGCGTACTCTGCCACGCTGCTCCAATGCGGATTGGCAGAAGCCGGTGTTTTCAAGCCGCCTGTCATCTACCGATAACAGCCGAGACCGACAGCTTAACGTGCCCACCGAAGCACGGAGAAGCTCGAGATAACGAAACCCATCCAAACACGGGTCAAACAAAAGGGTCGACGTCGCTTCACTTGCGTGTTCATATTAGTGTGCGACACACAGCGACGCCATCGAGCTCCTCCGTAGGGTGATTATGGGTTGATAATGACGATGATTAGAAAATGTGTTTCCAGTTTTCAGCTTTACGTCTTCATGGTCTGCCTCGTCACATTCACGTGCTGACTCTTGAGCCATGGAAAGGGGGCGCTGTGTTATTACGCTTGGAGAATACTCTGGAAAAAACTGATCGAGGTATCGGAAAATTCTTCTTTCAATACTTCCTACTCCGCCCAATATATTTCTGCTTGAATTCTTTGTGAGTTCCAAGACAGCTGTAGTTTCTCCCCCTAGACGTCAATGAGCTTCATTGCTTATTGTCAATCTGAGATCGCCGTTGTTGATCCTGGCTACACAGGAGACACAACGATGGGAATGTGTGGTGGGCTTGTGAGAAAGGAGAGGGAGGGGAATAAACTGTTCTTTTTAATCACTTTTTTTTTTACTCATTTGACACTATGATATCAATGAAAGAGCTTAAAATGTATAGTCAGTCAGTCACTACATATTGGTGTTTTTTTTATAGCACAAAGGTGGCAAACAAGCATACGGCCGGCCTGATGATAAGCCGTCACCGTAGCCTATAGACGCTTGCAATACCGGGGGTACCACTCACGCGTTGCCAACCCTCCCAACCACCACTTTGGGGTAAGTGGAGCTCTGGAGACCTTACGCACCGTAGGAACACAACATGGCCGAGACGAATGCTATTTGGCTACGATCTTCTGTAAGGTAGAGGTCCTTCCCCAGACGGGCTGCTCCGATTTGAGCGGATTATCAGCTGTGCCCTACCTCTCTTAAATGTGTGTGTATTTTTTTCAGGACAAATGAAATCAGATAAATTGAACCCAGAAGACTACATAAGACCAGCTTTGATAACTGTTGAATTACGAAAGATATTCCTAAGAATGCAGATTAGAGCAGTAAGAGAAACTACGCTGGCTGCCAACCAGTGGTTGGATGAAGCTCGCCAGATGGACTGGAGCACTAGGTACACGTAGACAAATAATAAACAGACAGTAGCAGAAATAAATATATAAATAAATATATAGGGACAATTCATACAGATTGAGCTAGCCCCGAAGTAAGTTCGAAACTTGTGTTATGGGATACTAACTCAACGATATTATATTTTATAACAAATACATATATAGGTAGATAAATATCCAAGACCCGAGGCCAATCAGAAAAAGTTCGTTTTTCATCATGGCCCGACCGGGGATCGAACCCGGGACCTCCTGGGTGGCGGTCTGGCGTGGTAACCATTACGCCACGGAGGTCGTCAAATAAATATTCAGAAACATTTTCGCCATGCGTGACATATGCTGAACTTCACCATTTTGGTGCAATTTAGGATAAAATTCTATGTTTAGAGATATGCTAGTTTTTATGGCGCAGTGAATATTTTGGTTGGTTGGTTGGTTTCGGGTTTCAAAAAAGTTTGGATATTTTCGTGACGAATTTAAGTACATATTTCCAGAATATTATAAAATGTTAATTTTCTTTACAGATACATGTACACTGGATCTGATGATGGAATAATGCCTGAAGACAACATTGATTACAACGAGGAGAAGTTCACTAATAAGAAAGAATATGGTAAGGTTAAGACTCTGGACACCAACGTTCCTGGCGCGCGCGCGCAGTCCTAGCGCTTAATTGTTTTATGTCTGCGCGTGCCAGGAGCGTTGGCGGCCAGCACTTATATTGTTAAAAACCTGCAACACCAATTGATAATAATAATTTTAAGTGTTTTCTTTTTTAAGAGTCGTTTAAAAGTAGAGGCAGAACTGTTTTTCATTGACATTTTTAAAAATTAAGTTGTTACTTTTTTTTGTGTGTATTTGGGAAATATAGAGAAACCACTAATCGCCGCGACTTAAAGTTGCCAGTCTGAATAAATAAGCCCATAGGCCGTTTGTCCACCGTCACTGTCACCGGGACGTCACCGAGATTAAGATGACGGCGCCGATTTAGCGATACATACCTACGTTTACTCTGGCCACCGCACGCCCATCACCCGAGCACCGTCATCCCGTCGTCGTCCGCCGATTTATCGCTTAGTTCGGCGCTTTGGTCCGACATTGTGACGGGCCGAAGTGGCTGCGATACAAAACACTTGGCCGTTTGTCCACCGCCATCATCACAGGGACGTCACCGACGTGACGGCGAGATCATCGAAGTGGACAAACGATCGCCGTCACGTCAACTTTAATCTTGGCCAGAAATAATCTCGTTTTCATAGCAGTATTCAACGTCCTATTACGAGTCTTCAACTGTGCCCCTACCTAAATTTCAATGGAGATATAATAGTGAATGATGACGATAAAAACTCCTTTCACGGAGTCTTAGCCCCAAATACACAACGTAAAATGGAATAAACATTCATTGATAATATAATTTATTTCAGTGCCATACTCAGATGAGGTACAAGACAGAGAATATACAACCAAAAAGAACAGACGTAAAACAGCAAAGAAAATGGCTAAAACAAAAACAGATTACAGAAAGAAACGATCAATTATTGAAAATAATACTTATGTACAACATGATAAACAAATAAATATAAATAAAACTAAATTGTTAGACTTCAAAATAAGTAATATTACTGATACAGACATTAAAAGGAGAAAATATAAATTTGTTAATAGAAAAACTAGACCGAGAGTACATACAAAGATTGATAGAGATTCGGTAGAAACATCCGCTGAGTATGATGTAAGAAAAAGACAGAGATATTTAAAAAAGAATAGACAAACAGGTGAAGTATACAATCCTTTTTTTAAACATAAAGTCAAATATATATTTTTTCAAATAGGCCCTTTAGCTCTTTCGAATCGTATTAGTTCATAGGTATAATCAAATAGATATATATTTTTAAAATAGGCCTTTTGCAGGGTACACTACACACACTACAATACTCCGAAATATGTACAAGCACTTTCGAATGGTATTTTTTTTTCGTGCCACCAGTTCAGACGGCAGATTTGTACTAAAAAGAACTGGCAAGCAAATTAGCACTTGCTCTTTTAAAATTTTAGTTACAATTACAATAACAGAAAACATTACTTTAAAAAAAACTACAATTTTAAAACATAAAGAAAAAGATTACAATAAATAAAAGTCTTGACTCAGAGTGGTCGAGACACCCCGAAGAAAGATGATAGCAACAATAATAAATCCGTTGTCTAATACCCATAATACAAGCATGTGATGCAGGTTGCAGACAAAGCGCTAAGCTAAGTCACTGCTAACTTAGTTCAGCTTAGTCTGCATAGCTAATATGATTTTTCGTACATGGGTGCAGAAAGTAACGCGTAATGTATGTTAAACTAACTGGAAAATAACATCCCACCAAAAACATTTTCATGTAAAAATGTTGCCAAGACGAGTCTACATAGCTTACCCTGTGAAAAAGTTATCAGATCTCGTATAAAGCCAAGCTCTAAAGACTACACGCTCTAAACGTACAAGCTCTACACTACATCTTAATCAAAATGAAAATGTCTGAAACACTTTTTCAAAGATTTTATTAAGAAGCGAAAATCTCATACAAACTTTCATCCCCTAAGTTAAAGGGTTGGGGGATGAAAGTTCCAAGTTTTGATGATTTTTTTCTTGTCTTTGTAGTAATATTAGCTTACATACCAAATTTCAGCGTTCTAGGACTTCAGGAAGTATCTTAAGAATTATGATGATCAGTGTGTGAGTGAGTGAGTGAATGAGTGAATGAATCAGTAACGAAATCGGGGGTTTTTAGACTTTAATAAAATCTAAAGTATAATAGCTACGACATTCAAACTTTGTATGTTTAATGATTGTACTGGTGTCATTATATCTTGAAATTTTTAACTATTTAGCATCATCCAAACCAACATTATGAGAGTTCAAAAAAACGACGAAACGTTTCGAGAAAAGGTAGGTAGTGCCCTTGCGCTCCGCTTGGCTCGTCTTGGCGAGGGCACTACCGTGCCCCCAGATAGCTTAGCTCTAGATCTGCAACCCGCATGCTTTGGGACCAGGTTGCTGTGTGAATGTGTTTAAAATTTATTTATTACTTATTCATTTACTCTAATTTTAAATTTACAGACATTACACTAGATTCCAGTCGTGATGATGGCGTCACAAAGTCCATATACGAAATGTATTATAAATCTAGATCGAAACCTAGGAGAAATGATGAGAGAAAGAGAGAGAAGAACAAAGCTAGGAGATCAAATAGACGTGAAGAAGATATATCTTTAGAATATAAAGATAGGAAAATTAAAAAGAAAATGCCTTTTATTAAAGCAGATAAGAGAAGAGAGGATAGTCTTGAGGAGAGAAGATATGAAAATGATGATTATCCTAAAGGTAGGAATGTGACAAACTTTCTTCTAAATTTAAGAGCCGCGCTCCTGTCAGAGTAGCATCCTTCATTTTCCTTTCTCCTGTGCCAGCTCCTTCACCTCTCTATAAAACTGCCTTTTCGTTCGGGACAAGCCCACCACACATTCCCACCGCTGTGTCTCCTGTGTAGCCAGGATCAACAACGGCGACCTCAGATTGAAAATAAGCGATGAAGCTTATTGACGCCCCGGGGGAGAAAACTACGGCTGTCTTGGAACTCGCAACGAATTTAATCAGAAAGAAGATACTCGGAGTAGGAAGTATTGAAAGGACTTTCCTTGGCAACTACGTGAGAGACAGCAATTTGAAGCAAAAGGCATTATACTCTAGGGAGATGGCAAATCAAGTGAGGCTCGATTGCCGAGCACCACGGTCTATTGTTACATTACTATTGGGACCTAATGCTATGAGCTGTTGTTTGCTATTTTGATTCCAATAATATGTTGCAAAACCTTCTAAATGCCTGATAATTCTCTCTGCTCGCTACGAGATCAGAATAATAATGTTATTTTTGGGTAGAGGTTTAATAATACATTGTTTGTTACAGAAACCCATTTAAGATTAAAGAGACGTAAGGAATGCTACGATTCTGGTGATTATGACAGCGAAGAGGCAGATACAGACCCAGAAGACAGAGAAGGAAGATCGGAAAAGAAGAGAAAGAAAAGGTAAGCATGATACCATTGTCTTCTCTCATTTCTTTTTATATTGACAGTTGGGGTGTTGGTTGTGATCCTCCATCCACCAGAGGGCGCGATTTCGATATCCGCTCCCTACAAACATTAGGGTTGTTTCCAGGGTCAAAATAATTCCGTATTTTAGATTATAAAAAAATATTGGACACTTATTTTGTCTTTTTACGATTAACTAAGATACAAGGCATTAAAATTTAGGAATGGGGGCCTTTGACGTCACCTCGTGCGAAAAAATGCCTCACGGCGTGATGTCACACGTAACTTTAATGGGCTATATCTTTGTCATTTTTGGTCTTATTTACAAATGAAAACATGAGTGTCCCATATTTTTGAATAATCTAAAAGACGGACTAATCACATTTTTTACGGCAACAAGCCTTTTGTGTAATAGCATAGGTGTTTGTTCTCGAGCCTGGGTATTTTCTTAAAGGCACTACCGTACCCTACTCACCCTTTAAACCTTCCCTGGACTTCCACGAATATTTCAAGACTAAAATTTGCCAAATCGGTTCAGCCGTTCTCGAGTTTTAGCGAGACTAACGAAATGCAATTCATTTTTCTATACTAATATTATAAAGAGGAAAGGTGTGTTTGTTTGTTTGAATAGGCACCGAAACTACTGGACCGATTTCAAAAATTCTTTCACCAGTAGAAAGCTACATTATCAGGGAATGACATAGGCTATAGCTTTTCCCGAAATTCAATGTCGTTCCCACGGGAACGGGTCCGGTACTTCACGCGGACGAAGTCGCGGGCAAAAAAGCTAGTACCGAATAAAAGAAAGTCGTGTTAGTTACACTATTTATAACTCAAGAACGGCTGAAGCGATTTGGCTGAAAATTGGTGGAGAGGTAGCATAGAACCGGGAGGACATAGGATTCTTTAAAATATAAATAAATAAATATATAGGGACAATTCATACAGATTGAGCTAGCCCCAAAGAAAGTTCGACACTTGTGTTATGGGATACTAACTTAACGATATTATATTTTATAACAAATACATATATAGATAAACATCCAAGACCCAAGGCCAATCAGAAAAAGTTCGTTTTTCATCATGACCCGACCGGGGATCGAACCCGGGACCTCCTGGGTGGCGGTCTGGCGTGGTAACCATTACGCCACGGAGGTCTTTTAGGGTAGGTTTAGGTTGGGTAGGGTTAAAGTAGGAGTAGGGTGGGGTAGCGGTAGTGCCTCTAAGACGGAACAAAGTTTGCCGGGTCGCCTAGTTTACAATAATATATATGTTGTCTGGTACCCATAATACATTCAGGTTAGGCAGCCCAGCTTACCTTGGGACCAGCTGGCGTGTAGAATTTATTTATCTTTACAGGGAACTATTGCAAGACGAAGACGACCCACAAGAAGAGCAGGACGACACATCGGAAACTGAACACGTCATAACACTACGCCCCACACAGATTAGAACATTCATTGTTTGGTTCGAGAGCAAAGCTATTATAAATAAATAAATAATAAAGCAAATAGGATTGTGCCGATATACATTATTTGGCCACACTCTCCGAAGGGACCAGGACCATATACCATGGCAAGCCTTCCACTGGAACCCCCAAGGAAAGCGTTAACGTGGTAGCCCAAAACCAAACTTGGGGGCGGGCTGTCGCTGCAGAAGCGAAGTCAATAGGGAAGTCTTGGAGCGAAATAAAGTGCGAAGCTTAAGATCGATCGGGTTGGCGACGCACTGTGGACTTTGGACCGTCTAGGGGACTTAGGACCTTATGTCAAGTAAGGAAGTCATTGTGCCGATAACTCTATAGGGGCATCTTAAGCTCCTGATAATGAGCACTTGACTTATGATCCCAAGTCCCCTGAATGGGGCAGAGGGCGTCCACAGTGATTCTCCATCGGTCGGTTTGAGCTCCGCGTTTAATATCGCTCCAGGACTTTCCTATGTGCATCGCTTCATCTGGCACCGTGCTTCGCCAGGTTTGTTTGGGACGACCACGATTACGTTTCCCTTTAATGGCACTAGGTTGACGATAATTTGGCACTTGCTTATAACTAGCCTACAGGTTACCCTGACACCCTAGCTGGTTCCCTGTCCCCATATAACAGAATCTTTGGAAACACCTACGTCATTTCCTTTCGTTCTAAATATGTATGCATGACATTTTTGTTCCCAAAAAAAAACTATTAATAAATCACAACTTTTTACATTTTCCTAATATAGATAAATTTATCCTACAATCCCCATACCAAAAGTCGTATTTGTCCAGCAGCGTCAAAGAGAAAATCTTTTGCCAATTAGTATAAGAATTTGTTAATATGTGATTCATGGTCGTAGAAAAATTGGAGCAAAAATTGTTCTATGACTCATATATGATTCATTGGACTAACTCCATTTCTGTCTGTTTTCTCTGCCATGTAAATGTAGTCATTTTACCTTTATGAAAGAGGTCAAAGGATTTATGAAAGAGGTCAAAGGAGCTGGCGTGATACCTGATGGTAAGCTGTCACCGCGGCCCATGTAAATTGGCAGATAACCTATCTGGGTGTCCTTATAGGGTGTAGTAATCCGCTAAGAACAGATTTCCGAAAATTCCCACGGGAAAGTTACGGATATGCAAAGTTCCGCGGGTTTAGTAATAAATTAAAATAAGTTTATTTATAATCATTTATTTAAATTATATACAAACAATAAATGTATTCTAAACCAAACCCTGAGTTTCGTTCACCACATATATTTCCCAGAATAAATAACTTAAAATAAGGAAGGCACTTCTTAGCTATAAATCCACGCGGGCATAGTCATGCGGGTTATCTCACGCGGTTTGCCTGCATGAGACGACCGCATGATAACACAGAATGCAGAACAAATAAAAAAAAAACGTCGAATCCAATTTTCTTCTGTCGAGCAAAACAGGACGACTAAGCTCGTTCGCCCACGACGCAAACAAACGACTCGTGTAGCATACGCTTATCATACTAGTCGCTCGAGAGTAGCTTTCATACAAATTCGCGACGCACACGCGTCTACTATTCATCGGATACCAGTCGCGCGCGACTCGAGTTGCATACGAATCGTATCAAAATAGCGGTCCACATAGTATCATGTGACAGATTAAGGAAAAATTAACTATTAGTCGTATGCGAACAAGCAAATAAGAGTTGCGTCGCAGTCGCATCAGTTGGATAGCGTCGTGGGAGAATGGTCTTAGACGACGAACTCACTACATAGAGCATAAAGTGCCTTACATTATGTAAGAAATATCACACTAATTGATATTAGGTACATACATTTTATTTGTTCAATATTGCTGTCGAAAATCACATTCACACAATTTTAAACTTTGATCGACCGTAGAAACTTGTGCATTGACTTGTTGCCTGTCTCTGTTACTCCCGCGTGTTAACATATTGCCGTCCTGGGGCCCGATTCTACTAACACAAATGCTCCAATGGACTCTCAATGGTGTCTCAATCGTGTCTCAAAAGAATGCCGATAATGAATTAGTGGAATAATTTTTGACATATGTTATGGACTTAAACAATAACATAATGTTTAACATATTGTTTAAGTCTATAACAAATGTCAAAAACTATTCTACTGATACACTTTCGGCATTCTTTTGAGACTCGATTGAGACACCATTGACGACCTCCGTGGCGTAATGGTTACCACGCCAGACAGCCACCAGGAGGTCCCGGGTTCGATCCCCGGTCGAGTCATGATGAAAAACGAACTTTTTCTGATTGGCCTCGGGTCTTGGATGTTTATCTATATATGTATTTGTTATAAAATATAATATCGTTGAGTTTGTATCCCATAACACAAGTTTCGAACTTACTTTGGGGCTAGCTCAATCTGTATGAATTGTCTATATATTGAGGCCATTGGTGCATCTGAGTTAGTAGAATCGGGCCCCTGCTCGCATAGATGCAATGACATGGAGGTCATTACTTGTGCGAGGGTGACAGGGATAGCGGGTCATTGTACGGGTTCCTTCGTTCGATCCGAGCATAAACTCTCGAGAAGTTGAGCGAAGTTAAGTGAAGTTAGACAAAGAAAAGGCGAAGGACGGCGTGCCCAGGACCAGCCCACCACAAATTCCCGCCATTGTGTCTCCTATATAGTCAAGATCAACAACGTCGACCTCAGATAGACAATAAGCAATGAAGCTTATTGACGTCCCGGGGGAGACTACAGCTGTCTTGGAACTCACAACGAATTTAATCAGAAAGATATTAGACGGAGTAGGAAGTATTGAAAGGACGGAGAGTGCAACGCGCGAGTGATGCTCCCGGTGTTGCAAGCGTCCATAGGCTGCGGTGACCGCTCACCATCAGGCGGACCGTAAGCTTGTTTGCCACCTTTGTGGTATAAAAAATATAAAAAAGGACGGAGAGTCCGTCCACACTCGTCGTTCTTCGCTCAACTATGTAACATAACAAGGTAGTCCCTTCCCGTGACAGCTGGGTCACGTGATTGGCCCAAGATTACGTCATCGGCTGTTAAAATAGGGTTGAATATGTCACACTGGTAGTGACGTAGTCTTGGGCCTCTTGGGTTATAGACACGGGAAGGGTATAATATATCAGTATGTACCATGCGCTCAACATCAAGTCTCTACAGACATAACAAAAAATAAGTCCATCACAAACATAAAGAGACGTCGACGTGATTATATTTTGTACTAAATCGCTTTGGAAGTTTTAAAAATTACGTTACGTTACGGTCACGTCGCGTTGCCGTCTCGTCACGTTGACGGAAGAATTAACAAAATTCGAGTATAAATATAGTGATTTTAGAATAACAGTACAATGAAACCAATTAAAGAGATGACCAGGTAGATAACCAAGAACAAACTCTATGCTAATAATGTAAGCATAGTTATGAAACTTTGCAATTACATACAATGAATACTATTTGATAAATAAGACGAGTCAATCCCTTCACGCAATAATATTGAAAATTTGAACCATATTTATTGCCCTGGGCCGGTACCATGACCGCTTAAATAAATAAATAAATATATAGGCACAATCACACAGATTGAGCTAGCCCTTAAGTTCAAAACTTGTGTTATGGGATACTAACTCAACGATACTATATTTTATACCAAACACATGTATAGATAAACATCCAAGACCCAGGCCAATCAGAAAAAGTTAGTTTTTCATCATGACCCGACGGACAAGAACGGCTGAGTAAAGGAGATAGCGCGATACAATGATGTAAGGCGAACGTCTCTTTTACACAATCGTTTAAAGATAGTTTTAAAAGGTCGTGGTACGGCCGCTGGTTACCTCTTTCATTGATTGATAAATGTTTTTTAATATGTTTTTCATAAAGTTATAATAAATAGCTTATAAGGAATGTAGCATCGTGTTTTTTTTACTGAATATAATATTTTAACTTTACAATACAAAATAACAGACACAAATTTTAATGGTCGCTGTTTACGTAACGTGTTTATTCCCGGACGGGACGGGACGGGAAGTTAAATAACCATACAAAATGTATGTGATAAAATAAAAATAAATAAAAACATTTATTTTGCAAGTAGTTTTACAAGAAATACTTTTACACGTACATTTTTTTTTCCTACTAGCACTTCAGACGTGAATGGCCTGTTGAAAAGAAGTGCCGCAAGAAACTCAACTATGGCCTTTTTTTAAAAGCCATTTTAACATTTGTTTTGTTTTTTTAATTAAACATTAAAAAAATATTTAATAAGAAAAAGCAGAGGAGCAAAAATATAGTGAACACAAATTGTGTGAACAAAAATGTGACTATGCATATGTCGCGGACACACGGACGGGACGGGAACGTGGCCGTGTCGAACATAGAGTCACGTCCCCGTCCCGTCCGAGGTATTATCCCGTTGCGTATACAGCGACCTTAAGTCTCTTAAAAAAACGATACAAGATAATTTTGTGGATCCTTTTGTATCAATTTCACACTAAAACATTACAGACACGTCAACCTTTGACATAACATTACAATGTTATTGTAAACGTTATATAGAAGTTGCGGTTGTAATATCACGAAATTAAAGAGGCTATTTTTGTTTGACTAATATTAATTGTAACTGTACCAAAATAGTAAAATTAATAAAAACTATTCGAATCATACAAAAATTCATAACCATAATAATTATCCCCACAAATATAAATAGCGCGAACAACAATTCATTTTACATTATACTAAAACTTTAAAATAATTATTCAAATATATTCTAAATAACAAGCTTTTAAAACATCTAAGTTCATAGTCACATAAAAGAGAAATTACGCGAGCGCAACGAACAAACTTGCACGCGAGCATGCTCGCGACGTGCTCGGTTCGATAGATGCAGAGATTAATACAACCTCACAAACTTTGTCTCTTTATAATATTAGTATAAATGTGTTTATTTTATTGTTTTATCTATAGGTACTAATATTATAAAGAGGAAAGATTTGATTGTTTGTTTGAAATGAATAGGCTACTGGACCGATTTCAAAAATTCTTTTACCAGTAGAAAGCTACATTATCAGGGAGTGACATAGGCTATAGCTTTTCCCGAAATTCAATGTGGTTCCCACGGGAACGGGTCCGGAACTTCACGCGGACGTAGTCGCGGGCAAAAAAGCTAGTATTTAATATTATAAAGAGGAAAGATTTGCATTTTTGTTTGTAACGAATAAACTCAAAACTACTAGATCGATTTCAAAAATTCTTTCACCGTTTGGAAGGTAATTACACCCGTGTAACATAGGTTATATTATATTATCAAAAAAATTAGGGATCTTAGTGAAACCCGTGCGAAACTTGGGACGGGACGTTATTCTTTTATAAAAATTATATTTTTATTGTTTTATTGTTTCAATGAGCAAAAGCTAAGTTTGTTTTGCTAAGGTGAGTAAGGTCTCCAGAGCTCCACTTGGGGGGGTTGGGAGGGTTGGCAACGCGTGAGTGATACCCCCGGTATTGCTTACGTCTATAGGCTACGGTAACGGCTTACCATCAGGCCGACCGTATGCTTGTTTGCCACCTGTGTGGTATAAAAAAATAAAATAAAATAAAAATCCTCTTAGTAGTCATTGTACATTGTATATGTCGACCTTAACATATTGCACTTAGTACCATTCTTAAGTTATATGTCATAAGAGCCAAAATTGTAAAGCAAGTATAAAGCTCGAAGCACCTGACTGTACAAATCTGCCGTCAGAACTGGTGGTAGGAAAAAATATATATCGATTCGAAAGTGCTTGTGCCTATTTGAACAAAAAAGAGCGGGTTGCACTCCGGGAGTGCCGGCAGAAGTGAAAACTTAAACATCAACGTTGTGCATTTTTGAATATTTCGGAATGGTTAGGGTATCTTACGCTAATTCGATCAGGCTACGGATCTGACGCGAGTTTAACATTTTTTATCCATCTGAAAAAAGTGCCAAGCGCCGCTAAATAAGTTTTCACTTCAAAAATATTTGACTTTGAATGTTACGTATATAAAGACTCTGAATTAATTATTATCTTTGTTTCTTTTCAAATTGCCACCTGCCATATTTCATCGTAATCTCTCTTTATGTGAATTTTATTAAATTATAATTACTAACTAATATTTATTGCTCCATTTCCAATGTGGACAGCTTTCTTACGAACTCCGACCGTTGTGATGGCGTGAGCTCCTGAAAAGTTAACAAAATATATACATATATTACTATCCTTACTAATATTATAAATGAGAAAGTGAGTTTGTTTGTTATTCCTTCACGGCTTGACTAAGCAGCCGATCATTGTGAAAATTTGCGTACATATTGTTAGGGGTACAGAGCCCAACATAGGCTATTTCTTATCCCGTGAAAGTATGTCATTACAATCGGAAAATATTTTTTCTACTATAGAGGGCGCTGTATCGGCCAACAGATGGCGCCACAAGTCGCGCTATGGATTGTTTTGTTGTCAAACGAGATTTATTCATAAAATTAACGCGAGCGATGCCGCGAGGAAAAGCTAGTTTTTTAATATTTTTTTTAGTGCATCCCCTGAACATTTGTTCATACATAAGGCAATATTTTAGTATTAGCCATTCATTTCGAATATGCAATACATTTATATTATATAACAAAAAAAATCCACAGACTTTACGCAGTACGCAAGAACCTTAGTACATTGAAACTGTACCATAGTGGCTAGACGGTAATGAGCGATTGTACGTTATAAACATCCTGTTTGGTATGTAAGCGAGTCTTTATAGAAATCGTAAATGTCGTTAAATGTATTAATTGCCAACCGATTAACAAAACTTTCAACGGTATAATGTGTCTTGATAAATTCTGCGCGTTTTGAGCCCTCGTCTGACCCCGTTGCCCTAAATTTCTAGTTATAGCAGATTTTGTGTATTTCGTGAAATCGATCCCATAGACATTTTCAATGTTAAAACTGAGATATGGCTCGTTTTTGTCGAGTCTGGAGGGCTACTACGAAACGTAGATCCGATATTTCGGCCGAAGTATCGGAAGAATTTTAACCGTGAAATACAAGGTATTTCATGGTTATTTTAGTAATACCTTGAATTCTATCCATGAAATACCTTGTACTTTATGGTTATTTTAGTAGTTCATTGAATTATAATCATGAAATAACTTGTATTTCACGGTTAATATTCTTCCGATACTTCGGCCGAAGTATCGGATTTACGTTTCGTAGTAGCCCTCCTGGTCCGTCCCTGCCACTTGTCATAGCATGTCACACATAAGCTGATCGCACATTTGTCAGCACCGTACGCGCCGCAATTTAGAATTCGTTGTATGCAATGATGTGAAACCTCGCGCCGCATTTCGTAAAAGTGCGGTAGGCATCCGAATTTGATGGAAGCATTCTGATGACGTCATTTAACGCGGCGCGTACGGTGCGTACGGCTCGAGCTCAAATTGTTGGCAATACACTAAAGATTTGCGTACGGCGCGTACGCGAATGTGCGAGGCTATCAAGAAATGTGGCGCGTACGGTGCTGACAAAAGTGCGATCAGCTTTTGTCGACCCCCCTCTACAGGTGTGAAGTAATTAACGGATGAGCCATAAGCAGCTTTGTGTTCTTTTAATACTTCCCACTCCGTCTAATTTCTTTCTGATTAAATTCGTTGTGAGTTCAAAGACAGCTGTAGTTTCTCCCCCGGGACGTCAATAAGCTTCATTGTTTATTGTCAATCTGAGCTCGCCGATGTTGATCCTGGGTCTACAGGAGACACAGCGGTGGGAATATGTGTAACTTTGCGGCTATTAAGAAAACTATTTCATACCATTACGAGTGAGTTGACCGCCTGCAGTACAGAATCGTGTTTGATCGCCCTCAAGTTCCTCTCGAGTACGCTGTTATCATCTAACGGTTGCGCTTCAAGCCATTTGCAGACAGCTTCATTGTTGTGCTCCCATTGGTGGGACTGAAATTAGAAAAATACTATTAGGAAAGGTTCTTATGATAGATTTTAGGGTTCTATAGTAAACTTTAAGTGAAGGGCACAGCGGATAATCCACTCAAATCGGAGCAGCCCGTCTGGGGAAGAACCTCCACCTTACATCGTATCGAAGCGATCATCAAATAGCATTGGTCTCGGCCATGTTGTGTTCCTACGGTGAGTAAAGTCTTCAGAGCTCCACTTGGAGAGTTTTGGAGGGTTGGCAACGTGGGAGTGATACCCCCGGTATTGCAAGCGTCTATAGGCTACGGTGATGCTTACCATCAGGCGAGTCGTATGCTTGTTTGCCAACTTTTTAGTATTACAAAAAACTAATTAAATATTAGAAAGCTTTTTGCATGTCTACACATGTTAAATGTGCCTACAAAAACGGTGTGGGAAGATCATTTTTTAATCCCCTCCAAACAAACAAAAAGCTCACTTTTCTATTAATAGATGGCGCGCTACAGTCACCCAATTTATTTTTATTACTAACGAGCTGTTACCCGCGACTCCGTCCGCATGAAATGTTCAAATAAGGATAACTCCTTCTCCTGTCATGCGATTTAAATGAAACAAAGCCTATATTCTGCTCCAAACCAAGCTCTATCTCCCTGTGTACAATCCGTTCAGTAACTTAGAAGATGTGCGCGTTCAAACAGACAGACAATAAATTCAAAAAAAAAATTTTCGCTTTTATAACCTTTCTCTAACTGTTCCCTCTCCATTTTTGCCAAATATGTTCAAAGTACAGACATATCGGGGTCTACTGTTTTATTATATGTTTGGATTTTAAAAAATTCAAAGTTTTCGAATACACAATAATATTCACTACATAGTCTAAGAGTGATATGCGAGTTCGCGTTTCGTCTCGCCTCGACTCTTAGTTGGGAAATCAGCTCCTATCCTCACATGCTTTCGTATTATTTATACTCTTGGACAAATCATACAACGCCATCTAGTTCCAAACTAAGCAAAGCTTGTACTATGGATACTAGATGCTGATAAATATACATAAATACTTGTTTTTTGTAAATAAATACTTATTATACATAGAATACAAACGGACATGTTCATGCACACAAATGTTTGCCATGCGCAGGATTGGAACCCGCGGCTCTCAGGATAAAGTGACAATAGGCTATTTGACACTATTAAAAATATGCTACGAAATGTGGTCATCCTATTAGGTAATAACATAAAAAAACATATTTATCTCTGTTATATCCAAAAATATTTATAGATTTTTCAAAATAAACAAAATAAATCCAAATTATTTTTTAAATTTCTTCAGCCACAAGAACGCTCTGTGATTGGCTATGCTTCGCGTGACGTCACACGCAAGTCAACATTGTTCATTGTTACGACATTTTGTGTGATTTTATCATTTTATCTATTACTATTCGAATGAAATATTACTAGCATACTTACATCAAAGTGATCTTCACACATAAAAACATTTGTATGAGATAAAATGCTGTTTGGGTCTCTTCGAGCTAACACAGAAACAAATAGTTTTTGTGGAGTTTTTATAAAAGTATTTGTACATTGTGGCACAATTACACCATTTATTAACCATTTTTTCCAGTAAAATAACAGAAAAAATATTCTAAACACGCTGAATGTACACTTTGGTACAAATTTACTTGCCTGTGACGTCACGGCGTCCGCCATTACAGAAAAAGCGTTTTTAGCGCAAATATTGTAATTTAAATTTTAAACCGATATTTTACGGAAAATACTGCAAATTTCGCAGAAATATACATGTGGTGTATTAATCATATACCAACGAATAATTTAAAACAGTTTTTCAAAATCAGTCAAATAGCCTATTGCTGGCCACTCGATCACCAAGCCGGTCAATAATATAGTTTATATAATTAGTGTACTAACCACAGTCTCCCCAAGATCCTCCGTGAACCATCTCCGCAACGTCGCAGCAGCAGCGCCTTGGTCCATCTTCGTGGCAGGAGACACCGCGACTTGGACACGATGCTCTTGCTCGTTCTGACGTAACAGTCGTTTCAGACGCCAATAAAATTGTCTTCTCGAATCACGCCATGGGATGATATCCTGAAGATTAAGGTTAAGTTAAGATGGGGTAAGACTAACACCGGGGCAAGACTGTCACTAGCATTTGGGAAGATCAAAATGAATGATTCAATGTGAGATGGGGTAAGATTGACACACCGGGGCAAGTGTAACACTAGCATTTGGGGTAGGACTTAAACCGGGGAAGTCTATTACTAGCGTTTTATTATGTCGGTAAAATATTAGTTCTCATTTATAAGTTTCTACACAGTTTACAAGTCGCGCTCCAGTCCGTGACTACTTACCAACAGATGTCACGGTAGCTCTCTGATAAAAAAAAAAAAGAGTAGGTACTTACAAATATGCATCCCTTCTCTAACATGCGTTCAGCGGTGTCGTGTAGTTCGGCGAACTGCACCGCAATCTCGTGGTATATCGGACTGAGTTCCTTCTCGCGTGTCTTCACTGCCCTTTCTGCCGTCAACTGCTGTTGCTCCAGTTCACGGACTCGAGATTCCGCTGCGGAGAATAAATTGTTGTTAGATGGGGTAAGACTAACACCAAGGTAAGTCACTTGGTTGTGGTAAGACTATCCTATAACCGGTGCAAGTCTGTCACTAATTTTAACTTTAAAATATTAAATTTATTTAAAGATAAAATTAATTAATTAATAACTAGATATATTTAAAAACCGATGGTGTGTTTTTTACATGCGGGTATAAGTATAAATTCACACGGTTCCGTTAGTAAATCACTTGCAAGGGGTAAGACTACCCAATCACCGGGGCAAGTCTGTCACTAAAGTTATAAAATCTATATAAATACATAAAATAGTGATTTTTAAAACAAAATGTACTAACCTTGCTTTCCGGCCTCAGTCTTGATGAGTACGTCATCTATGGACCCCCTGCGGTCTAAATTCTTTGATATATCCTTGATTTGGTCTTTGATTTCTGTAATAAGACAATTATTATTAGCCTAAACCATTGATTCTCAAAATGAACCAAGTGGACCCCAGGGATCTACGGGAGACTCGACCGGGGCCTACGTTGGCGTGTCAAACAAATGGGGGAACACAATTCATAACAAGAAATTTTGGCTTCACTTTATCTATCAATACAGTATTTTAAGAAGCTCAAAGCGAGAATTAATTGGATTCTTGTGCTGTGTGTAAATCTCAAAAAGGAAAGGTGGACGGAATCACATCACTTATTGGCCAACTTTCACATCGAGAGAAACACAAGAGCCATACACATATGTTTCCCCGTGTTATCGAACCCGCGTCCTCTGTTAGGGTTACTATCAACATTTTAAATAAATAAATAATAAATAAATATATAGGGACAATTCATACAGATTGAGCTAGTCCCAAAGTAAGTTCGAAACTTGTGTTATGGGATACTAACTCAACGACTTTATATTTTATAACAAATACATATATAGATAAACATCCAAGACCCGAGGCCAATCAGAAAAAGTTCGTTTTTCATCATGACCCGACCGGGGATCGAACCCGGGACCTCCCGGGTGGCGGTCTGGCGTGGTAACCATTACGCCACGGAGGTCGTCGAACATTCTACCGAGCCAACATTAATGAGGATATTATATTAAGTAATACTGTTATGTAACATTATTATGCAGGTGTATACAGTTCAGTTGACACATCAGAGCTCAAAGTACCCAATATTACTGTAAAAACCATAGATTTAGTATATACTAGCGTACCTATAGATCGGCTTTGTTTGATTGAGGCGAGACCAAAAACAAAATACACTAGTGTGCTTGGAATGTGTGTGGAAGCAAGATATATAATTTTGTGGATTTTCCTTTTAGTTTGAGTTACATCCAGGCACTGCACAGGTAACCATATTTAATCACGTCTAATTAACACCAAAACTACACTTGAAAATCATAAATTTTGTAAATATAAGTGGGATTTGTTATAACATGACTGACACGCGTATGCTATGATCTATCTCTTTTGCACTGCCAATATTCTTACGCTAGTAAGTTATAATAAATCTATGGTAAAAACTCAAATCCAAATAGCATTCGAAGCCAAATCGCATTGGTCTCGGCCACGTTGTGTTCCTACGGTGAGCAAGGTCTCCAGAGCTCCACTGGGGGGAGTTGGGAGGGTTTGCAAGCGTCTATAGGCAACGGTGATGCTTACCATCAGGCAGGTATGCTCGTTTGCCAACTTTGTGGTATAAAAATAAAATAAAATAATAGTTTTTAGACGAGTTATTAAATCATGAAACTGTTAACTATTCCATAATAATTATATTTCATTAATAATTTTATTTCCATAAATAAAATTTATTATTACTATTTATCATATGAATATATTGTTTAGTAAATGAAATATATACAAACCTGCTACTCTAGCAGTCTGTCGCAGCAGTTCCGGGTCGAGTCTGTGCATGGTCTTCAATATGTCCCGCTGTTTGAATTTCACTTCTACTATACCTTCCGCTTCTAGGACTCCACCTCTGTAATATAAATAAATAAATATATAGGGACAATTCATACAGATTGAGCTAGCCCCAAAGTAAGTTCGAAACTTGTGTTATGGGATACTAACTCAACGATAATATATTTTATAACAAATACATACATAGATAAACATCCAAGACCCGAGGCCAATCAGAAAAAGTACATTTTTCATCATGACCCGACCGGGGATCGAACCCGGGACCTCCTGGGTGGCGGTCTGGCGTGGTAACCATTACGCCACGGAGGTCGATATAATAAATAGTATTGAATTTCTAGAGTGGTAGATCCTAGCCACTACCATAAGTAATAAACCGAAGTAGAATGGTCAGTCTCCGCCCCGCACCGAATCACGTTACCTTACCGCAGGCGGGTATCGAGGCGGGTGCACGATTCACACAACGCCATCTAGTCCCAAAACTAAGCAACTAAGCTTGTACTATGGGTACTAGATTGCTGATAAATATATATAAATACTTTTTTTTTTGTAAATAAATACTTATTATACATAGAAAACACCCAGACCAAGGCAAACAGACATGTTCATGCACACAAATGTTTGGCTTGCGCAGGATTCGAAATTCGAACCCGCGGCCCTTGGGCCTAAAGTGACCATTGCTAGCCACTCGACCACCGGGCCTGTCAAATATTAAAAAAATACTCTTTCTCACCTCGCCTCTGGATCTGCATACATCTCCATACGTTGGCTATTGACACTCGGGTCGACTACAGCCCAAGCCCCGCCACGCAGCTCGGCACCAGGCGGGATGTATACAAGCACTGGGGCCGTAGCACCGCGTAGTGCACGCACTATTTCAGCACCAAACTTGAGAATTTGCTCGTACATGTCTATGGATTGATCAATTGCATTTTAAATATTGTTTTACTTCGCTCACTTTTTACTAAACTAACGTAACGGACCGAACCAGCTTTGCACGGGTTTCACTAACAATGAATTTAACATTTTAACTATACTAGTCGCCAACAAGGCTGACTCGCGCTTACATTTAACGAAGTTCGAAACTGACACTTATTACTTAACTAGCTGTTACCCGCGGCTCCGCCCGCGTGGTCAAGGGAAAATGTCAATATTTTTTTCACTTCTCATGCTCAGAAAATACTTATTTGCGC